>CM053408.1:65916956-65947416 GCA_028644305.1 Xerus rutilus
GAGGGGCTGGGGCTGTGGCTCAGTGGTAGAGCGCTTGCTTAGCATGCGTGAGGCCCTGGGTTCGATCCTCAGCACCACATACAAATAATAAATGAATAAAATAAAGATCTATCAACAAGTAAAAAAAAAATTTAAAAAAAAGAGAGAAAATCACGAAAGCTGCATATATGCCTACTGTGTCTGACAGTACATAGCCAGCACACACAGAAGTCATCCCAGTTAGCTTCTTGCATTCATATTTCAAGAGACACATCTAGAATTTGTGAGACTTTTATCCCCAAATACTTAGTTCCAGATTCTCTACTGACAGCTACAATTCCTGTTTCTATTTAGCCATTGCTGTTGTAATGTTCCTTGCTTTAGAGTAATGTAATGTTCTTTTGACTCAGTCAGGCACTCCTAAGACAGAACATTCACTCAGTCTTTCAATCTGTTAAACTCATCTTTACGCAGTGCCCACTATAGGTTAGGCACAGGTGTCCGGATTACTGCAAAAGTATTTTTGTGGTTGCAGCTTCCACTACTCTCAGACTCTCGATTGCCTCTGCTACTCCCATGTTTTCTCCCAGTATAGGTGGTGGGGAGGTTGTCTCTGAATATCAGTGTATAAAATCCCACCAGTGTCTGCAGACAGACATTCCCAGAGTCTGAAAATCTCAGTGTAACCTGATGGTGACCAACGATAGTTCCTTTTTTCCCCTCAAGATATGTGAACAGTAAGTTCACCAAGGTTCATGAACTAGGTGCTGCTTGCCAGCACATTCCTTTATATTTCTAATCCCCTTCAACTTCATTTTTTCATAAAGGCTTTCCATGAAGAGAAGAAGAAAGCCATTTATGTACTGAGTTACTAATCCAGGCAAAAAGTCAGACATGAGGGAGGGGAGGGATGGTGGTTGGCAGGTGCAAGGTTGATATGTGAGAATGTATGTCAAAACACCTACATGAGCATCAAAGCTTACCTTGTATACTTGGCCAGCTATAGAACAGGACTGTGCAGAGCACTGTGGACAACAATTTCCAGGGCCTCGGACTATAATTTCATCCTTAACACCAAAAGAAAGAACAATCCATCAAAAGGAGATATTAATAAAATCCACATTGGTAGGAAAATTTCACTCACAGCCAATTCAACCATGTGCCTCAAGCATCCATAACAGCAATTTCCTCTCATTTAGCACTTATTAGTCACATGGGGTTCTAATAGGAATTAGCACTTCCAAAGTCAGTGCGTCCCTTAAAAAGTTTACATATGCCTCAAGTCCTGTTCCCTTCTAAGAATAAATAATAGCATAAATAAGAATAAAAATAACAGTAGTACTTGGTTTTTTTCCAGGCACTGTTACAAGCGCTTTACATGACCCTGTGAAGTAGATGTTCTTATTCCTTCTTCACAAATGAGAATAGTAAGAACCAGAAAGGTTGTGACTTGCCCAAGGTTACACAGCTGACCTGGTAATGGCATATTTTGGAACAGAATTTAGAGCAAAATCTTTCCAACACTTAAGGGAACTCTTACTCTTCCTAAGTTACCTCTAAACTCAAAAGTGAAGGTAACTCGTCCTTGATCAGCTACTTCACTATTCTTTTGCATCTTTATATAAATCCACATATTTATATGCATGCATTAGGAAAGTCCTTAACATGAACAAGAATTGGTCATACCTCTACAAATCTGAGAATAGACCAGTGCAAAGCAATGTGGGGAAGAGAGATTCAATACCCAAAGAACCCTCCCCCAAGTACACCATCCCTATATTCTCACCTGGACAACCCCAACCCCAGAACATCAGACCATTTGTCTCTTCTGCCCTAAAAGAGTTTTCATAGTAAACATTTCCTCATTAATGCCAAAGAGTCAGCTCCTTGCTCTGAATTACCACTACAGCCTTCTTCACTTGCAGGAAGATAGACTTGCTAAAAGCGGGAGAAGGGGAGTAAGGACAAACCAAGTTTCAACGACTAAGAAGTGGTAGGTCTTGTACAAAACATATATCCAGAACAGCTGTCTTCTCTTTCTCTTACAAAAAGCAGGAGCTAAGACTTTACTATCAGTTACTCAGGTACACATTTTGCAAGAATAGGAAGGCCACTGCACTTGGGATAGAGGAGAGGTCACAAAACCTTAATATTCCATGGAAAATTCCAGTCATACCTCAGTAGTCCTTTAACCCAGTTATATATAAACAGATAGACTCATGCATTACTACCTAATAGGGATTTATTTCCAATGCTTGAACCACTGGAATTAAACCAACAACTATTTTTTATTGTTTTAAGTTAGTTTATTTTTGTATCATTCTATGTGAAAAATAATTCAACCACTGGTGTTAAATAGAGGATGTGAAAACTAGACAGACACTGAAATAATTGAGCATTTCTTGACTTCAGATACATTTTTTTCAACTTGATGGGATTTCAGTAAAGAATTGAAATAAAAGTATTTTTGATGTCATACTTTATTTAGTAATTTTATTGCAGTAAAAAAAATTAACTAAGCCTTCTACAATGTTAGACAAACAGCAAACAAATGTCATGATTATAAATCTTGAATAGGCATAGAGTTAGTATTGATCTACCTTAACCAACTTGGAAGAGGCAAAACTACAGTAAAGGTTTTTGTAACAGTACAGTTTTGTAGCTAATAGATACTTTAATACTTTTTCTACCCTACCTACATATGCCCTTCCAAATATACAGTCAAATGCAGCAAAAAGCTCATCACCTGTTTTTGCAAATGAAGTTTTATTTAAAGTTCTAACATATCCACATCCATCCATATATTTTCTATGATTTTGTGCTACAATTGTAGGGCTGAGTAGTCATTCCAACTTGATGGCACTCAAAACTGAAAATATTCAGTATCTGATTCTTTACAGAAAATGTTTGCCCTACATCTAATATCATAATAATATTAGTACTCATAAGGGCTCAATACAAAAAAATATGACTAATGACATTAAAATTTGGGATAGGACTACCGGTAAGAACATATTCAATTATAGTTTTTAATATTCCTTAAAAATAATAATGATAGAGAAGTTTATAGTATACTAAAGATGACAGTTCTTGACCAAATATCTTCCCATCACAGTGACTTAGAAGATATAGAAATAAATGAAAATTCCACCACCAAGAAGAACTCATAGTCATCCTCCTGCCATTACTAAGAAGTCCCACTGACCACAGATGTTGGATGGCATTTTTCTGCTGAGCAATTCAAAGTACAAATAAGAAACATCATTTCTTCTCAACTTTTTGCCTTTCTAGATCAAACAGATATGGCCTTCGTTCCTCCACTATGTGGCCACTGCCCTGGCTTTTCACTTCCCTCAATATATTTTTACATCTAGTCCAAGCCCATAATGTCAATTCAGCCCATAATGTCAAGAACAATAAAATGAGAGGGAAGCATGTGTGTTGGGGAGGTAGAGGAAAAGATAGAAAGCTAGGGGGAAGGAGGGTGCCCCAAATGTAAAGAACTACACTCAAGGGCGGGGCTGGGGGAACTGCTGAGGCAGGAGGATTGAGAGTTCAAAGCCAGCCTCAGCAACTCAGCGAGGCCCTAAGTAACTTAGCAAGACCCTGTCTTAAAATGAAGTATAAAAAGGACTAGGGATGTGGCTCAGTGGTTAAGCACCCCTGGGTTCAATCCCTTGTGCAAAAGGAAGGCAGAGGAGGGAGGGAGGGAGGAAGGAAGGAAGGCAGAAAGGATGGGCCCTTGCAGAAGTACAAAACTGGAGATAGTAGTTTTTTGTTTCATTTGGAATGTAAAGAGGGTTGGGCAGTGGAGTAGGGAAGATCTTATCTCAGTAATAGACCTATAGTAAGTGAAAACCTGTCAGACCCTTGGACTCAAAAATGCATATTTCCTAGTTTCTGGCTATGGATCCAAGAAAGGGAATGAGCTAAGGACAGCCTACTTTGCCTTGTACTTTTAAGCAGTGTAAATGGAAGATTCCTCTTGATCAAAACTGTGTAGACAGAAAGTAGGTGGTAGGAGCGGGGGATGGGGGGAGGACACCTGAAGAATGAACTGCAGCGGAGGGAAAACAGCTTCCCTCTATTCATTTTAGATTCATGATTAAGGCTCCTATAACAAAAGACTGATTAACAAAAGAAACGCATACCAATTTATTTTAATGTTCAGTTTTACCTGACATAGAAACCTTCATAAGGAAATAATCTTCATAAGAAAATAACCTTTTTTTTTTTTTAACAGTAGGTTTGATGAAGAATGGACAGTCATGGACAAATATAACAGGGCAGAGAGTAAGACTGAAGAGTAAGAAACAGGAAACTGCAGCAAGGCCTGTTGAGATCTTCTCTGTGTCTACAGGGATAAGGGTGATCCTGTTGTCTAGGAGCAGAGGGGGTACTTCGTACCTGAGCCCTTACAACCTGCTTCAGGGGAAGGTCAGAAAATCCTTTCTAGATTTTATGACCTGCTTCAGGGGAGATGAATGGGGAAAAGGTCAAAGCAACCGTTAAGTTTCTGCCATTTTCTCAAATTCCTTCATCTTAAAATATTCAAGATGCCAAGCTGACATATTTGGGGATACCATGACCTAAACCCCATCAAGAGAAAGGAGTAATTCTGAAGATGTAGATAAAGAACAGACTTACAAACATTACTACAGGATCTAAAAGGAAACATTTTAGAGCCATTTTGTAAGTTGAGTAAGATGTAGAAATATGCAGTCTGTTATCAAACAGAAGCAGGAAGCAATAAAGAAAGACCACACTGAGGAAGAATTAAAAGAAAAAACATGTAAAGCAAATGTGTCAAGTTAAAATCAATACTGGAGATAGTAAATATAAACTTAAGAAATTCTCCACATATGCTGAGGAAAGACACAAAGTAAAAAATGAGAGAACATGATTGATAAAAAGGGGGAGGTAGGGGAGCAACTAAATCATAGATGTTTCTGGAAAAAATGAGAATAATTAGAACAGATGTCATTAATCCAAATGAAGCTAAAAAAAAAGACCATTTCAAAAACTGGAATACAGTCTGACGGGTTCTATAATACTCCAGGCAAAGCATATGAAAAGACATTCCTGGGATCCAGCTTGATCCTGCTATAGCTATCTTGGTCCTCACTGCCATTTTGTCCACCAGGTGACCCTGGCACACCTCCAAGGCCCCATAATCCTTAAGATAATCAACGGGCATGATGTGTTGGCCACTGATGGCTGGGCTATTTCTTAACTGATACTGGACTGTGAAGAGGTTTGGAGAAAGGCCAGGTACATTCTGGTTGACCGAGGCCCACATTTGTCTAGCTAAGCATATGAACACCTTCCTACTACTTGCTCTGGGTGTTGGCATCCCCATCTTGTGGCTGCCCTAGGTACACTTGTGTCTGTAAGTCAGTAATAAGTGCACTTTGTTCAATCCTGAATCTGTCCACACCCTTCTTCAGTGACATGGCACCTTCTATGTTTGGCAGCCAGTTCTTATATATGGGATTGGGTTTTTCTGAAACAGTACTTCACCTAGAACTATCCTGAAAAATGTTTGAATTATAAAGAAACATCCTATAAAAATACAACAAGGTCAAACTAGCTGCATGTAATGGAATAGAAAGGAGACAGATCTCAGACTTTTCTCTAAAGCTAAATTCTGAAATTTAATGGAAAGGAGTCTATAGAATTGGGATGGAAAGAGACTGTAGCCTCTGCAGCTGTCTTTCATATATGTAGGCAATGAGAAATAATTGTTAAAGACTTAGAGGCTCAGAAAATTCATCAATCATCTCTTTCTTGAAAACATATCCAAAGATGAAGTTCAAACTACTCAGATTAATCAATATTAGGAATAGGACAAATGTGTTATTAATAAAACTGATGGTAATATCATCAGAAACATCTCTCAGTAATTTGAACAAACGATTTTAGTGAGACTACAAAAATGTAAAGGACTTATGGCCCAGTTCACAAGGCATCTGGACAAAAACTGAGAGCCTGTAATATCAGTATGAATTTAATCCCTCATTAAGGGAATAACCCCTTATGTGAACATAAGGAATTTCTTCTTTCGTTAGGGATTATCACCAACCTTTAGAATGTAATTATAACCATGTAAACAAATATCCACATTTCCCTTTAAAAAGACTGAAATGAATTACCAAAAAGAAGAAATCTGTCTTAGTCTTTTTGTATGGTGGAAATATGGGTGATCATTTTCTTTCTGCTTTTCAAACTTTCCTTAATGAATATACATTCCTTTTATAATTATAAAAAAACCCAAAAACCATTGTACTAAAAATCATGGCAATCCTTGAAGACAGGTTGAATATTTTTCCAGAGCTTAAGCCCTGAGAAATAACATTTCTACTGGAAAACTTGTGTTTTCCTTATATTTACTGAACTAATGCATACAAAATATTTGCAACCTTGCTCATTGATGTTAGCAAATATTGTGATGATTATTATATAGAAGTGCTGATAACTCATGTGGGAAGGCAAGACAGCATCATGGTTAGAGATAGGAGTCAGGCCTGGTCTACTGAGGTTGTAATGTACAAGTGCAAAGGAGAGAAGGGCTGTCATCTCCTAAACTGTGGGACCTTGAGCAAGTCACTTACTCCCTCCCAGATCTCAATTTTATCAGATATAAAATGAGGATGATGATAATAGCTCCTGCCTTATAGAGCTACAACGAAAATGATGTAGCTCTTAAATATCAGTGACTGGTACACATAAATCACCCAAAGTGTGCTGGTGGTGGTAATGGTGGTTGTGATAATAGTGGTGGGGTAATGTGTTACATCAGTAACACTAATTCTATAGCACCCCGTTATATCTTTGGAACATTCAACATTTATTAGCAACATTAAATCAAGAAAAGTGGTTCTAAGTGATCTGACAGTTGAATTTTTAAAAATAGCATGGCAAAAACAGACTTCATGCAAGAGTGATTAAAATCAATCTATTCTGAAGTCTTCAGAAGGCCTATATATCAATTAGCTTTAAAGTATGGTGCCGAATTTTATTATCTTACATTATCACATTGATGCAAACTTTAAGTGAATACTATGCATGAAGCAAGAGTTTACATTTAATGTTTCTTAAAATGAGAAATTGTAATGTATCTACCCCCTCCTGCCCAAATAGGCAGTATGTAGTTGAGTTTTTGAACATTTACAGTAGCATGTCCTCAATGGGGTATTTCCTCCATTACTCCTCCCCACTTCTCTTATTGAAATGATGGCAAACTGCTTAAGGACCCCTCCTAACACAAGAGCACTAAACCCCAAATGTGCTGATCAAAGAGCCATGACGTTACAGTGTCCTCCAGATGTAAGAGCAGAAGAGAGAGAAACCGTGCAATCCACCAGTGGCTCATTTGTAATCTTAAAGCTGGGACAAGACCTGGTGATGAATGGGGAGATGAGACATGAGCACAGAGCTGGTATAGTGTGGGCAATTCAACCTAGTCCTTCAATTAGATGCGTTTGTCCCTCCATTTGGCATTTAGCATTTCATGTCTAATTGCCTTTTGTCTGCTTTTAAAAATATTGCCCAATTGTCACAAGATGCCATGTTATTGATTTTGTTTTATTTGACACAAAGTATTGCTCTGTATCAACTGAATGTTGGCTTCCAGCTTTTCCTTAGATCAAAAATGAGCAATTTTCGGCTGGAGGCAAAACTCTTTTCACGGTTATCTGTCAACTGCCACAGAACATCCATAGGAGCCTCTGGAAGAGCAAAAAAAAATCTATAAAATACCATGTATACCACATTTGTTTTCAATTGATTTTCTCTTCCAAATTTGTGTGAAGTGCCTAATGTTTTGAAAAGCAGACCAGATTTAAATGAAGAACAGTTTCCCACTCCCTTAAATACTCCCAGAGAAAGTCCTTTGATAATCTGAATCATTATCCTGTAAGAATTAAATCACGTGCCTGTGGATAATCGTGTTCAAAGACATGTATGTATCTTTAAAAAGCAGACTACACCTATGCACTGAAAAACAATAACAAACCTGATTATGTTACCAAATTTTCCAGATGTTTAGCTTGACATTTTTGAAACATCTGTAATCCAAGCTGGAGGCTTCCTTGTGTGTACCCTCTAGGCTCAATTTCATTATGTAACAATTAGCCTAAATGGCTGGTAATTAGACCTATCTGCAGCTTCTAAGGGGAAAAGAACTGTCTCGGAGGGGGTCTCCAAAAATATAAGGAAAACAAAGCAATTCTTGCTTCTTGTTTCTAGTGCTCTGGAGGCTGCCTGATATGATCTTAGAAGACTCCAAGGTCTTGAACAGGAAAGTTAACAGCCTGTGAAAGACCCACCCAGAGGTGTCTCCCTTACCTGCTTACAAAACAGAGGCTGGCACTGAGCTGCGAAGCACTGCACAACTCCATTTCTGCACACACACTTGGCACACCGGCTCAGCCGCCAGTCCTCCCCATCCTCAAACACATGGCCTTCATAGGAACAGGGTTCTGGAAGGTCAAAGGAATTAGAATTAGTGGAAGAACTGCATGTGCTGATCTCAGGGTTAACTGCACAGGTGAGCTCTGGGGTCTGGGTCCTGGTGCATAGCAGGAGGCTTTTGAGACTTAATGCTCTGCAGTGGCTACTCCCTTGAAATCTCTTAATCTGTGTTTTTAAGTAAAGTCCAAGGGGACACCATGGTCGCACCTCCCACTGGCTTCTTGGGATGGGCCCTCAACTGCCTGGTCCCCAACCCCAGATCAGTGAAGGCTGCCACCCTCCACCTTACAGTGGGGACTTTGGTGTGGGTTCCAGGAGGCTGCATGTGTCCTATGCACCAAGTCATAGGGTAGGGCCCAGGGTGCCTAAGAGGATCTTCACTCACTAATCAAGTATCCCCAGGTCCCAAGGAATACAACATTAAATAGAAAATAAAAGACATGACAGGTGGAGAGAGAGACCCGGAGACCACAGAAGCAAAGAAAAAGCATTTCCCCCTGCCTTTTGAACAAGGGACCCTGGAATTTTACAAATTAGGTAGTGGGCCCTGGCTGAGCCTCCAGTTCCTCAAGGCAAAATGCTTCCAATGTCTTTCTCATGGAGGGCCAATGAGAAAGCCTCTTAAGACCTACGAGAGAATCCCACAAACTCAGACAGCACCTTCCCATACCACTGACTCTTATTTAAGCATTTTCACTTGTTGGATCATTTGGCCCCAAACCACTGCCAGTCCTTTTCTGGTGGATGATGACTGAAATGCACAGGTAAGCATTCTACACATTAGTTCCTGAGCACACTTTTTTTTAATCCCTGGAACAGTTCTCCAGAGTAATGGGTTGCCAGGTATACAACAACGGTGATGGGAAAGAAACCAGGGATCTTTTTAAAGTGAAAAGGCAAGAATAGAGTGAAGGTTGCAGAGGCTACTGAATAAAACAGGTATTCCAACCAGTATAAGTCAGGAGAAGGCATAGTGCAGCAATGACAATGATTCATGTTTATCATAAAGCCTATTCTATTTGGTTATATAAATGGAAGGGACATGTTTCTCTACAATGCAATAAAAAGGATACATGGACCAAGCACAGATTCCAAGGACAAGGCCTGGAAGTCTGACCCTGACTTCCTGAACAAAAGCTGGGTGCCCCCGTTTACAACAGGATTAATCCCTTCAGTAAGGATGCAATACAGGCTAATAAAAAACTTCTTCTTGTTGAGAATGTCTATATTATGTCATCTCAAAGGCCAGCCAACAGAGTTAGTACTAGCAAGATGACGTGGAGACAAAATTTGGTTCTTCCTTCCACCGAGGGACAGGAGGAACTATCTTGATCTTATAGAATCATATCGAAAGATTGTCCCTCTTCTCCCTTTCCCTTTAGGAGCAATAAAAGCAGAGTGACACATCTGGCCAAGGCAATATCAATCAATCAGAGAATAGCATAATCCTAAATTGGGAATGGAGTTTAAGGATTTTTTTCCATCTCACTCTTTAATATCTCTCCCCCTGCCAGCCAAGTGCATGGTTACACCTAGGTTCCAATATGGAATGGGGTTATAGACCTTTGAGCCATACAAGGTTAGGAAATAAGATTTGGGGTGCCATCATGAACCTCAAAGTCAAAGAGGGTCTCTTTCAACAAGCCCCTACTCACTCCCAGGGCCCACACAGACTGGGCAGCAGCTGCCTTCAGGGATGAATTCCAGTTCCTGGGGTCCACATGACAATTGTGGGCACGGCTGGGGGCTGCACCTTACTTCCCCATGAGTGCAAGAGCACACACTACAGGGCGAAGAGGCCCACTCTGTTCCATGCTATGAATCAAGAGAGAAAAAGAAAAATCATAAGGTTAGTTCCAGAATATAGGCCTTTGTCAGCCAAACAGAAATAAACCTTCCCTTATACAAACCGAGGATGAAGCTCACGAAAGGTGGAGGAAGGCGCAGGTTTGAAAGGTTGCAACCAGGCTTTGCAATATTTTAGGTTGGAGACCAGTTTAAATACAAACTTTTGTTTCTATTACCTCTAAGATTTTATATTTGAAAGTTTCAGAAAAACATAAGAAAATAACAATGACCTGAATCTCATCATTAAAAAATTTTATAAAACCCAATAAAATACACACACACATTTACTACGTTCTTTGTGATGGTTCTATCACTTTTTTTTTCAGATGGGATCTCACTATGTTGCCCACGCTCATCTTGAATTCTTGGGCTCAAGCAATCCTCCTGCCTCAGCCTCCCAAGTAGCTAGGACTACATGCATACTCCACCGCACCCTGCCTATCTTGTTTGTTTGTTTATGGTTTTTGGTAGTACTGGAAATTGAACCCAAGACCTCACAAATGCTAAGCACATGCTTTACCACTGAGCTATATCTTCAGTCATTTTCAATAGCTCTCACTCTTTTTCCTTTTTTTGACTTTACTTTTCATCCATATTCATCCCCACTCCTGTTGCAATGGTCTAATAATCCTGGGGAAGGTGTGTAGCTAGGAGGAAGTTCCCGCTCCACCCAGTTCTCCCACAAACTATACAGAAGAAACACTCCCAATAAAGGTGTTTATCCACACAGGCAGAATGCTCCGAACCCACTTAATGCTGGAATAACATGCTCTTAAAGTATTTTGTCCAGGATCTAAGAGATACGGGTTTTGCGCTATCCTGTGATTTACTAAGTACCCAAAGTATCTACCGGAGTCAATCTCAGATGTGATGCAGAATAAACCAGCATGTAAAAATCTACAAGCATACCACTAACTAGGGAAATAGCTGCCAAAGAATATATTCTCGACGGCAGAATGGAATAATGGTGGAATTTCCCAAGATAGAGGGAAAAACTAGTTTAATGAACTTTTCCTCCTATAATATTTTCTGAACCTGCTCTTCTTTTTCTCACAGAGAGCATATGATGAATATCCAATTCAGCACCAGTCATATATGGACACATTCCAGGCACTCAGTCACCTAAATATAATCTGGAGATTCCAACTGTGTCATTGTGAAACTTGAAAATAATTATCCTCCTTCTTCCCTTCAAACTAGCATTCAGAATCATTTTTCATTTCTCTCAAACACAAAGCAGCCAAACAAGTCCGTATTCTTTTATTCTGAAAATTGTTGCCAGGTGACAAGCATGCCCAATCTAATGTTATAGAATTACTAGAAACTTGGATATTATTGTAACAATAATAGTAACAGGTAGTTGTGATCATGATTTTGAAACCCAGTCCTGATCTTATTATCATAACCATTTTCCTCTAGAGAGATTTACTGGGAGTGCAAGAGGACTCTCTTGCATGTGGACTCTCTCAGGAGCCAAGGATTTCCTTGGCTACCTGCAAATTTTCAGGTTAGCTCAGCCCTTTCTGCCTTGGGAACAGGGATAAGTGGCTTAATCTTTGTTAATCTCAGCTTCCATGACTACAAAAATGAAATGGTAGGAAAACATTCCCTTCCCTTGGTTCTTATACACAAGATACAGTCATGGCTGCAGGGATTGGGGCAGAGCAGAAATGGGGAGATGTTGGCCAAAGGGCACAAATATGCAGTTATAAGATGAACCAGTTTTGGCATAGGTAATAGCTGATGCATTAATTTGATTGTGGTATCTTTAAACAATGTATATATGTATCAAATCATCACATAGGATGTGTGATCCATTTTTATTTGCCAATTAAATATTGAAAAATGATAAAGAAGGTGCCCAATCATCTCTCCTCTTTCCACTGCTTGAGTTCAGAGTCTTCTTGCTGTTTTTATGTAGTGGGAATAGACATGGATACAAAGGCCAAGTCTTCTCTCATCAATTTTTACTTCTGCTATAATTATATATAAAACTTCAAATTTAGTACAGCACATAAATAGGCAAGTCTACAAACTACAGGCTGATAAAAGACAAAGTGCCACTGACCTTTATACTTAGAAAGACCTAAGTATAAAACAAAGGAAAAACTTGTAAAAGAAAACTTAATAGGCTCTGATGAATTAAAATTTTTAAATCTGTCAAAAAATATAAACAAAATGAAAAGCCAATCATAAACTGATAAAAAATTAACCAATAAGAAAAAGGTGAACATTCCTAACTAAAATAACGGCAATAAGCTTCTAGAATATTCAACTTTATTAATTGCACATAAATATTAATTAAAACAAAAACTGGATGACATTTTTTAAGGTCAAATATGGGAGGAGTTTTAAATTCATAGAATCTAGTGTTGGTGAATCTTCGGTGGAATGGGATTTGCACACAGAGCCCTCCCTTGCTGTGGCACCTGGAATACGCACATAGGTGGGCCTCAGCCCAGGTGGTCAAACTGGAAAGGAGGCTGCACAATCTGTGTGACGCCCACTGGGCCCATGGCCAGACACAGACATTTAAAATGGAATGTTAATGATGACAGTTATAATAACTTTAACACTCAAAATCTTGTAGTGCTTTGACCTACTAATTTTGCTCTTTAAGTTAGCTGAAGAAAATGATCATCAATACAAAAAGAAAGGCTTAAATACAAGGAATTCCATCTTGGTTTTTACAGTGAAATTGGAAATATTTTAGTGAAAACTAAAAAGCTACCCAAATGCTTAATAATAGGGAATAATATTCTCCAAGAGTATGCTAGGGAACTATTTACAATATAATGTTATGTAAACAGACAGGATATAAACCATATACACAACATAAATCCAATTATGTTAAACCATATACTTAAGCTGAACACAGTGGCACACAGCTATTACGCCAGCAACTTGGGAGACTGAGGCAGGAGGATCTCAAGTTCAAGGCCAGCCTCAGCAATTTGCAAGGCCCTAAACCACTTAGTAAGACCCTGTCTCAAAAAAATAAAGAGTGGAGGAGAGGGCTGAGGATATAGTTTACTGGTAGAGTGCTTCTGGGTTCAATACCCAGTACCCAAAACCAAACAGATCTATATGTATTATCTGTATATGCCCCACTGTCAGCTCTTGCCAAAAAAAACCCAAGAGAGTATTAACAGTACCTTTTCAGAGTACTGGGTTATTTGTGCCTTTTTTTTTTTTTTTTGCTTATACTTCTATTTTCTAAATTTTCACCAATAAAATATTCTTATTTTGTCATCACAAAGCAAATCACTGTTTAAAATATCTAATGATTCATTTAGATAGTTGAAATAAAGTCAAATTTGAAGGGTGTATAAAACTACTTAAAGTGAACTACTCTAGTTTATTAAAAGTTAGGAGACCACTTCTAAACATCTAGACATTCCAGTTCATTAAAACAAGAGCTTGTTTTTGTTACTACTGAAAAGCACTGTTGTTTCTAAAACACTGTAATCACACCAACGTTCACACGGAGACCAAAAAAATCAACTATAATAACAACCTGTCAATCATCAAGCCTTTTCATCTGTAAAATGAGAGGGCTATGTTACGGAATCCTTTCAGTACTTTTGAGCTCTATGATCTAATTCAGGAGACACAAAACTAAGCAATGTATTCTCCCTTCGCCTTGAGAATTATGGGAATAACAAAGAGCATGTAGTAGGGAGATTCCTTGATGTCACAGCTCTAGAAACAGCTCCAGTTGGTGATGCAGTCTTCAGCGTGATGGAATTACTCTCTCATCTCTTGAGCAAATGGGTCACATATGTTCCCTCCATGTTTGTCTCCTATGCCTATCCCTGAAAGAGTGACACCTCCTTCCCCAGAGTGTTCCAAGAATTGATAATGCATGCAAAGCATCCAGCCTAGAGATCAAGGAATTCCACACAATACTTATACATATGTAAATAATTTTACAGTGTTCTCCATACCCATTTACAAGAGCATTATTTTTTAACAAACACTGTGGTAGCAAAGAGTTTTGTAGAATCAAGGAATAATAGATGCACAAAACAAGGCTCCCACAAGACCCAGTTTTAGCTATGCCATCTTAACCTCATTTATAACCATTTGAAAACATCAAACTTTGACACTGGGCAAAAGCAAATTCTGCCGACAACATCTTAAATATATTCTTCTGCATAGTCAATAATAAGTTAGCTTAGCTGTTTGCATAAGTCCAAAAGAAAGATAAGGTCATAAAGCATTTACTTGGGTTTCTGACAGAACAAAAATAATGTATTTTTTTCATATAATTTGTTCCTGTTATGAAATTATAAATCCAGAATACTAAATATCTGCAAATGTTCACAGCATATTATAATTAGATCCTCTGCTCTGAGGAGAATAAGGCCACAGAACTCAACATTCATTCTTTCCTCACAAACATAAATTAGTTCTTTTAACCCCATGGTCAGGCAGAATGAGCAGCCCTCTCCTGCTCTTCTTCTCAAGGGGACTCAACACTAGGGTATTGTCACCTGCTGTTTTCTTTTTTCAGTAAATCTTCAATCTTCTTACACTTGACATTATAGGTGCTTGGATTAAATTAGTGAAGAAAAAGGAAAGGGAATTAATGGTTCTTTCTCCTACCTTTCATGAGGTGATTTGTGGGGGAAAAAACATGGAAAAAGCCTACAAGTCTTTAGAAAAATATATTTGAGGGAGGAGTATTGAGAAGGTCATAGATGAAGCAGACTCCTCAAATCCTGGCTGTAACAAACCCTCACAAGTCTCCCGAGTAACATGGAGTCAGCCTAAAGCCTTGCGTTTTCCTCACTCCAGGAAAGATCTTGAGACTTGTCTAGACCTGCTGGGATGCCAGTTGTATGAGTTGCTGTCTGCCCTGGAAGCAGAAGCGTCCTCCGGGGAGGCTCAGTTTTTCACTCAGGGCCAGCCTTCTCATGAGGCCCTAAACTCAGCCCATCTCTGATTTTCCTGTCTTGTATCACATTCTTTAGGGACAGGATTGCTTCAACTGATTCCCCTGCTGCTGCACCCCGTCTTTCCTAGCTTCTGCTAAATCTCTTAGGGCCAAGCATCCTCTTCATATCACCACACCAAAGTTCTTAACACACCAGGCTATTTTACAGCAGCTGGGAGCTTCTCCATAACCTGCCCTGTGGGATGCAAGCCAGAAGCCAGAGGATTACTGCTATTCAGTGGGAGAGGAAAGTATTCCAGAAACTGCTTGCCAAACAAGCTGAAAGCGGGGTGGAAAGGCTGCAAGATTTAGGAAATAACCTGGTAAGCAAGTGACATGGCAACACTCAAACCAAACCACATGAGTGTTTACCCTGCTCAAGAAAATGAATAGGCTAGACATAGTGATGCACACCTCTACTCCCAGCGACTCGAGAAGCTGAGGCAGGAGGATCACAAGTTCAAAGCCAGTCTCAGCAACTTAGCAAGGTCCTAAGCAACTTAACCTAAGACTAAATTAGAATATTTTGTCTCCACTTGGAAAAAAAAATCAAAATCAATCTCCAGCTCTATCTAAAGAGGCAGACCACTAGAAATTCTCCCCCGCAAAGCTACAGTTCTCAAAATTCAGCCTTTTCCTCAGTTATATCAAGTACCAAAAATATAATATTCCCTCATTTTCTGAGGGAATAAATTTTGAAAGCGCACATGGGAAAACAACACATGGGCATGTTCTTATCTAATTGAGAACTTTCTGCATGATGGATTGCTGGAGAAGGTGCGAATTGCAAGGGAGGAAGGGAAAGGACGGCCAGAAAGAGGACTTTCTGAACACTCATTGCAAAAGTAGGAGGCCAACAGGATTTCTAACCAACTCATGGTAACTCTGTAGTCTCAGAATTGCCCAGCGACACAGGTCAATGACCAACATGCTCTTGGGGAAAGGACAGGAGAAGATGGAAAAAGGATCTGCTAACTGAGTCTTTCACTCATCAATATATAGTGAGCATCCACTTTGGGAAAAGTTCCAGGCCAAGCGCCAGGTTACTTTTGGCTAAGAGGGAAGAAGATAATTATAAAGATATTAAAAATATCATCAAGGTTCTCAGGCATCTTAAATCAAGTTAAGAAGATTTTACATGTGCACAAATGTAACATTAGAAAGCAATTGGCAAGTGTCATTAGAGTGGTCCAAGCAGATTTACTGAATTTGGGTTGCACATGTCCCTGGTATCAAATCTAATTTGAGAGATCTTTCCCCCACAGATCCTGACCTTATTTTGGCTCCCAATAGCTTGAGCAGCACACGGCGGCAGGTGGTATGAAGACATTCCCAGCACAGATCCTGCTTGGGTGTCTTTCAACAGCACATTGTGCAGAAGAGAAAGAGTGGCTTCCTCGTGTAATTAGGAGACAGTGGCTGGGATAAGATGATCCAGACCCAGGGGAAATGAGCACTGTACTCACTGAGTTTTAGGAACACAAACTGAATACCAGCCAAGAGTGGATATATATCAAACCCTGCTAACCTGTGCCCTCTCCTGAATGGGTGGAGACACCCGTGGAAGATGAGGATTAAATCAAAGAGCCTCTTTCTATCTCATTCAACCTGGTGCCTCAGGGTAACATTTAAATATGAGTGGAGATTAACTATTTTCATCATTTCTAATATAAACCTTGCAATGATGCTTTTAATCAGTATTTAATATCTGTTTTAGTTGGCTTTTTCACTGCTGTAACTAAAGGACCCAATCAGCACAATTGTAGAGGCGGAAGGGCCTATTTGAGGGCTCACAGTTTCACAGGTCTCAGTCTATAGACTGCAGGCTCCATTCTTCGGGGCTTGAGGTGAGGTGTAACATTTTGGTGGAAAAGTGTGGCAGAGGAAAGCAGCTCACATGGTGATCAGAAAGTAGAGAGAGAGAGGTCTCCACTTGCCAGATACAAATATATATCCCAAAGCCATGCCCCAATTCCCACCTCCTCCAGCCACACCCTACCACTTCAGTTACCACTCAGTTAATCCCTATCAGGGGATTAATTCACTGATTAGGATAAGACGCTCACAACCCAATCATTTCTCCTCTGAACCTTTCCACATTGTCTCACATGTGAGCTTTTAGAGGACACCTCACAAACAAACCATAACAATATCTCTAAATTAATCCTAAAGGATCCGGAATGACAAAATACAATTCTAAAAATCTTTGGGATATTGTTCTATTACTGATTCTTTACAGGGTGGAGAGAAGGATGTGTGAGCATTTTACCTCCTAAGGAAAATTTAGCCGTGTCTACAGACATTTCTCATTGTCTTGACTAAAGTTTGTTACTAGCATCTAGTGAGTAGAAGCCAGAGATGCTGTTAAATACCCTATGATGTACAGGACAGCCCCCGCAATAAGGCCTAAAAGGTTCATAGCACTGAAATTGAGAAACTACCTGAATGGAGTAGAATTATAAACTATGAGTCAAAAGACCAAGGTTATCCCTCTTATTAGTAACATGACATTGGCAATTAACTTATGCATTTTTTTTTACCTTTGAGTAAAGAGTAACATCATCTGCTTTATTCAACAACTCGAGGTTGTTTTTAACTATCAAATAAAATGTATATAGTATACAAAGAAAGGTGGCACTTTTATGATTCAACACAACTTCTCAGAATTAACATTCTCACACTACTCATTATTCAATCGGATTCAATCTACATATATTTATGTAGAGCGTATGGAATAAATAGGACAGTTTTCATCTTATTCAAGAAACCTAATTGCCCACAGAAAATCAAATGGGCTTGAGGTCCTCTAAAGGCAAGGTGGGAAAAAAAGCTTCTCTTGTCAATCCAAGTTTAACAGTCAGCTTTCTCTTGTCAATGATCTATAGACACAGAATCAACCTGGGATCAGAAAACACTTACCTCATGGATTCTCTCTTCATGGTGGCAAGATCCAGGAGTCCTCGATACACACTCAGGGCAGCACTGATTGGCAGCTATTTGAAGCACTTCTCCCTGAGCGTTTAAAAGCAGCTCAGTGTAAAACAGCAACAGCAAACACAGAATCACATGGTTCATCAGTCTCTAAGTATCTTAGATTCTCTAAATCTCATGAGTGTCCACTGGTGACAACAACAGATGGGATAAAGTGAATAAACTAACAAAATGATTCTCTGTTAAGAGGAGCTTCTACGAAAGTAATTTCCTTGGGAAAGAAAAGTCTACATCTTTTCACATGTAATGAAGTAAAGAATTATTTTCACTAGAAATGCTCCACACAAGAAAGGCAGTCAGGGTGAGAAAAGAAGCATATTTCCTTAAAGGTAGTATTTTCCTCCGTTGGAGAGAGGAAGAAGATTCTGGTGTGTGGGGGATGGCCACAGAGCTGGCAAATCTTCCAGCTATTTTGGTGAGGCCCAATGCAGCCAGCAGCAGGGAGCTGAGGGTCTCATAGCTCACTTTTACCTGAGAAGCGGAGTAAAAAGGCACTTGGGAGGAGGAGGTTGAAGGACAAAATTTGTCCAGGAAGCAGCATTGTTGTGGAGGTATCATACGTAAATATTATGGAGAGCTGGGTAGAATTCTTGGGTTCCAATAAAAACCTACTTGTTTTTCATTGCAATTGTGCTTTTTGACAGTATCAAAACAATGCAGCCGGGCGCAGTGGCACAACCCTGTAATCCCAGCACTTAGGGAGGCTGAGACAGGAGAATCGTGAGTTCAAAGCTAGCTTCAGCAACTGCGAGGTGCTAAGCAACTCAGTGAGACCCTGTCTCTACATAAAACACAAAAAAATAGGGCTGGGGATGTGGCTCAGTGGTCGAGTACCCCTGAGTTCAATCCCCAGTACCAAAAAAAAAAAAACCAATGGATTACCACTTGATACCTCAGGATTTTTTTTTGGAAGTTATCGCATGTTAACTAACAAGGAATTTGCCACTATGAAGAATCTATTAAGAGTTACTAAAAAGTTAGGGGTTGGGGGTGTAGCATAGTGGTACAATATTTGCTCACCATGTGCAAGGCCCTGGGATCCATCCACAGCACCACAAAAAATTATAGATATAGATAGCACAAACAGCAGAAGGTTGGTTTTGGGGGGGCCATGTGATTCCCCTATTAGATCCTCTTACACCACTCCTCTGCTATATATCTTAGGATTTCTCCAATTCTAGATGTGGCTGAAGAGGAAATGAATGATTCTGACCAAGAATAGTAAGAGATTCTGCATTAGCCAAGAAGTCATGACACATCCACATGATAAAAGTCAACCAAGAGGGCTGAAGTTGTGGCTCAGTGGCAGAGCGCTTGCCTCGCACGTGTGAGGCACTGCATTCGATCCTCAGCACCACATAAAAATAAGTAAGCAAAATAAAGACACTATGTCCATATATAACTAAAAAATATTTTTAAAAAAAGTCAACCAAGAATTCAGTCAGTAGAATGAAAAGCTAAAATTGTGTGTGTGTTTGTGTGTGTTAATATTTTCTTTGTTACTTTGTTGCTTCCATTTTTTAAAAAAAAAATTGTATCTACAAGAGAATTCTCATTCATACAACTATTTCCACAAGAGTGAAGGGGAAATAGGGCTAAGATTTTACAGCAGTTAATCCATCACACAGATAAATACATCAACAACAATCATCGCCAAATTCTTATTTGCTTGATAAAGAACAAAATTTATACAATATGGGATTTTATAAAATTGCCCATACTGTGAAACATTAATGACTTCTCAGAAAAGTCGCCTCTGAACCCAAATAGAAAACTACACTTTAATTTCCACTAAGATGGCAATAGAAATTACATTAGCATAATTTCTCCTAAGAATTTTATACAGATAGGAAATGAGATAATCCAGTTGTTTATATTCTAACTTGGCAGCAAGGAACAAAGGAGAAAAGCAGGGAGAATGGAAAACTTCAAAGAATGCCTTATGCCTCCAAATTGGTTTTCTTTTCTTATATAACAACTAATTTTCAGGTATGGTTCTCAAAACACTTATTTGAAAAATAGAGTATTTATTTGTGAGTGGCAATGGGGCAAGAAGAAAGGGCAGCTCCCAGCAAGGATCCCTCTCTTGAACCTCTCATCACAGAAATGAGCTGAAGCAGAAGCAGAAAACATGGCAAGTGTGTGCCTGGAGAATGGGAAGCAGGGAATTCTTGGCACCTGACCATGTAACCCTGCACAGCTTGGTGAGCTGTGGACTGCACAACGCACACAAGCCCCCCGTTTCTCCCAGCTTTGCACTAAAGAGCAATGAAAGTGACTGTGTGGCCAAGAGACACCAATGAAAACTGCCAGGAGAGCTGGGCAAGATGTCTTGCTTCGAACTAGGGCAACTAACAATAATGATAGTTTCATAATTTTAACAAACACTTATTGAGTGTTCATAATAACTAGGTACAGTAGCCTCCTTCTCATGCAGGACACATTCCAAAGACCCCAATGGATGCCTGATACTTCAGATAGTACCAAACTCTATATATCCCAAGTTTTTCCTATATATACATATCTATGATAAAATGCGAGAGATTAACAATAATATATAATCATAAAAGAGAACAATTATTTTTAAATACTATAATAAAAGTTACATAAATGTAATCTCTCTTTCAAAATATCTTATTGTACTGTAGATCTTTTCAGGATGTGAATTTTAGTACATGAGTTTTTTTCTTTCCATATTATAAACCAAGAACTTCAATCTTTTCACTTAAATGAAGCACTTCGCAGTTTCTCTTTGGCATATCTGGATCTCCAGTATCACGATTCTTAAGCTTTGGGACAATTTTTATGAAGTGAAAAAAGGTTACCAGAACACAACACTGCCAAATCAACCCAGTGGATCTGATAACTGAGATGGCTACTAAGCAACTAATGGACAGATAGCATATACAGTGTGGATACACTGAACAAAGGATGATTTGAGTCCTGGGCAGGATGGAGCAGAACTGTGCAATATTTCATTACACTACTCAGAATGTCATATGATTTAAAACTAATGAAGTATTCATTTCTGGAATTTTCCAGTTAATATTTTCAGACCATGGTTGACAATGCAAAACAACAGGTAAGAAGGCACTACTGTACTAAGCACGTTACATGTACATATATACAACGTATGCGCACACGTGTGTGTATTATGTGGCACCTCAATCTCAGTTTCTTCTCTATCTTATGTCTGAGCATCATTCTGACAGCTTTGGTGTCCATGAAAGTGACCAATCCCACATTCTTCCTTTTTGCATTACTGACCACCTCAATTCAAGCAATCCTCACTCCATTTATCTTCAGAGCCCCATAGCCATGGTCAAACTTGGGACCTATCTGCACTCGACACTACTGTAGACCACAAACCTTCAACCCTCTGAACCTGTGCTTCCTAGTGTTTAGCTCTTGCTCATCCTCACTTTCACTCATCTTATTTTCCTCAGAGACTCTTGAGCACCTCTTTTCCTGGTACTCCTTCAGCCCCCGGTTGGCATCATTTTCCTACTGATATTAGTCTCAACACCTGCCATTTCCCGTATCTTTACTTTGTCTGTTCATTAGCATAACAAAATCCCAGTCTCATATCTGACATTTTGCCTTATCCTTTTTTATACTTAACTGGTGTGCATTGCTGAGAAAACATTCCACCGTGCAGCTTGGTACCCACAAGTTCATGGAACTCCTGCTCCCATAACACCACCCTTTATCTGACTTCTAACATTCACTACTCTCATAACTCCCACAAGAATCTCAAATCTTGACAAAGAAACCTCAGTAGGTATGAATTACATGAGTATCCTCTTCCTTTTTGCACCCACAGATTTAACTATATCTGTGTTCATCCATGGGTCTTTCTTTCCATTCCTAGAAAGTGAGATTGTTTTCTCACCCTTACTCCATTCCATACTCTGAAATTCTCCACAAACTACCCTTTCTAATTCATTTCTTCTTTTTCATTCTCCTCCTTCCCAACCTTCATCTCTTCAACGTCTCTCTCCATTCTGGATCATTCCCTTTTTTCTCCTAAGGTGATCATGTTTCTCTTATGCTAATGTCAAAACTAAAGAAGAAAACAAAACCCTACCCCTACCTCTGGGATTATTCTACAAATGCTAACAGGAGCCTTCTGGGAGCCATGTGCCAGCTGCAGTAGTGAAAGAAACAAGATTCCTACTCTCAAGGAGCTTAAAGTCTGGAGGAAGAGCAGACAAACAGGCATATGCATTCCAGCCAAGAAGTTTGTTCTCATATATTCACCTGCCTGGCTTCTCCCCCAACACTTTAAACTCAACTTGCCTCAAACTAAAATTATCACTTTCCCCAGCTGTAATACTAAGATACATGTACAGACAGACAGACAGACAGACAAGTAGGTAGGTAATATATAGATAGATCACTTAGTGGCTCATCAAGCCATAAATATGGAAGTCGTTTTCTCCTTCTCCTTTCCCTCATCTTCCTATCTTCAATCAGTTCTACTGACCTATCCCTTAGATATGTATTGAACCTGACCTTTCCTCTTGATCGCTATACTACCTGTACTCTAATTCAGATATTCAGCCTTTTATTTTAATTTTTTATTTGTTTTTTTTTAGATTATACATGACAGTAGAGTATATTTTTGACACATTATTCAGACATGAAGTATAACTTCCTATTCTTGAGGTTGCACATGATGTGGAATTACACTGGTTGTGTATTCTTATATGAACATAGGAAAGTTATGTCTGATTCATTCTACTATCTTTCTTATTTCCATCCTCCCTCCCTTCCCTTCATTCCCCTTTGTTTAATCCAATGAACTTCTATTCTTGCCTTCCTCCCTGCTTATTGAACGTTAGCATCCACATATCAGACAGAATATTCAGCCTTTGGCATTTTGTTGTTGTTGTTGTTGTTTTGGTCCCAGGGATTGAACTCAGGGGTACTCAACCACTGAGTCACATCCCAGCCCCATTTTGTGTTTTATTTAGGGACAGGGTCTCATTGAGTTGCTTAGCACCATGCCATTGCTGAGGTTGGCTTTGAACTTGTGATTCTCCTATTTCAACCTCCCAAAGTGCTGGGATTATAGGCATGTGCCACCGCACCTGGTCAGGCTTCGGTTTTTTTTGGAGATGTTCCTATTCCACTTAGCATGATATTCTCCAGTTCCATCCATTTACCAGCAAATGCCATAATTTCATTCTTCTTTATGGCTGACTGATATTCCATTGTGTATATATACCACAATTTTTTTAGCCATTCATCTGTTGAAGGGCACTTAGGTTGGTTCCATAGCTTTGGTATTGTGAATTGAGCTGCTATAAATATCAATGTGGCCACATCACTATAGTATGCTGATTTTAAGTCCTTTGGGTATAGAACAAGGAGTGGGATAACTGGGTCAAATGGTGGTTCCATTTCAAGTTTTCTGAGGAATCTCCATACTGCCTTATAAAGTGGTTGCACCAATTTGCAGTCCCACCAGCAGTGTATGAGTGCCTTTTTCTTCACATCCTTGCAAATGATATTCATCCTTTCATCTGGATTATTCTCGTAGCCTCTGAACTGAAATCCTTGTTTCTAATCTTATGCATTATCTTTGAAAAAATAGTGAAATCCTTATAAAGAAAACCTGGCCATTCTATGCTTGTGCCTAAAACCTTCATTAGCATTCTATCACCATGAAAAAAATTCTAAGCTCCATAGTGCAATCTACAAACTTATGTATAACCATGAATTTACCAGTTTCTACCTCATCCTTCATTCATTCAGTCAAAAATATTTATTATGTATGCACCACATATGAAGTGTGATTGCTGGTATTAAGGATATATAGTAAATAGAAGAGACAGTAAACAAGAAGTATCAGAAAAAACAAATAGTACACCAGGGGTTGTACTATTTGTTATCCCCACAAAGAAAAGTATGGAAGGTAGATACAAAATGTGAGGTAGGTGGTAGAGAGTGCCAATTTTCAACAGAAGATCATGCAGGCAAGACTTAAACTAAAAGATTAAGATAGAAAGATAGATAGATAGATAGATAGATAGATAGATAGATAGATAGATAGATAAACACATTTGCCATAGGGTCTTTCACTTTGCTGTTCCCACAAAATTGTTCCAAGATATGTGGGTGTGTGTATGTGTTTGTGTGTGAACAGCAAAGAGTCTTGACGTCTGAAGCAGAATGGGCAAGGACGATGCTCGTAGAAGACTGACTAGAGTGGGGCATTAATACCTGAAAAGACACTGTGAGGAGTTACTCCAACTGAGAAGCAAAACCGCTGGAAGTCACTGGAGGATTTAAGGAGAGAAGCAACACGATCTGACTCCAATTTTAATAGGATCATCCTGGTTGCTATACCAACATTACAATGAATAAAGCGAGCACAGGAATAGCGAAACCAGAGGAGAGGCCACTATGAGAACCCAAGCGAAAGATGATAACAGGGAAAGCAGAGAACTCACATTTGCAATGCACTATTGTATGAAGGAAGAGACAGGAGATCTGCAAAGGTACTGGATGTGGGATGAAAAGAAAGTAAGGAGTCAAAAATGGTGTGAGATTTCTGACCTGTATAACTGGAGAACGGATTTACTAGAATGAGAAGTATTAGGAAAAGAACGAACTAGAAAAGGATGAAGTCATAAGCTTGGCAGAGTACAAGGACCAGAAACTTCTTCAGTAATTATTTTAGCCTTTGGGATTCACATATGCTCTACATCACAACGCTTACCACTGAAGTATAAAAGCAGCCCCAGACGATGCATGAACAAATGAGTATGCCTGTGTCTCAAAAAAATTTTTAGTCTTTAATACTAAATACTGATTTCATACAATTTTCACAGATTATTGGTCATGACTATTTTCAACTATTTAAAAATGAAGAAAATATTCTGAGTTCACAGGTCATATAATACAAGCATCAGGCCACATTTATTCTGCTGACTCCTGATATAAAACAGTTTAATTTCACCAATATGTCTTCTAACATCTAATTTGGGGCTTCTTCTGTGATGCCACAGCATTCATGTGAAGTGGGAGAGGGTATGTCTTCATGGCCCCTACACCACCACACAGATTCTGCCATGAGTTAGCCAACCAAACGGTGATTTCTTAGGCGTACTGACTCCATACAATAGAAGGATTCTTAATATGTAGCAAAATATTAACAAATTTAAACATGGTGTACTCCCTGATTCTCAGAAATCCACCCATACCAAAAACAAGAATATTCTTAAAGATATACCTTAATTCCCAATGTTAGGGAAAAGAACTTATTATTAGTATTAGATGCATAAAAGCTCAAGATTAGTTACTGGGGGCAGGGCAGAAACTAGAAAAATAAACTGTTCTTGTGAAATTGACAGCGCTTTCTTAAGAAAATAATTGGTCTTCTTTAGAGAGTTTCAAACATTCAAATTTAAAACTTATGCTTTTTAAAAATATATTGACTTTAAAACGCTAAAAGATAACAACAGCTAGAAGATAAATTATTCTAACAAAATAGATGTATAGTCAGAAAAAACTGAAAAGTTTTAATAGTGGATAAAGAAGGACATATCCCCCATATGCTTGTCAAATTCAAGGACAATCTTGTGTCAAGGAGTCTCCTGTTTCTTAGGGAACCTACTGGCAGCACAGTGATAGCATCAGTGACAGACTCAAGTGGTATTTTTAGAAAATAGTGTTTGAAAAGTCAATCCTGACGTTTGACTCATGCAATGGTGTGATTAGTTGTTGTGATTAGTGTCAATATCTGGCTTATGTCAGATTCAGGGCAAAATCTCTGGGTAGCAGTTTATTAATTGTACCATCATGTTTAATTGCTTAAAATCTCCAGGCTTCACCTTTCTCATCTGTATAGTGGGGATAAAGGCACCAACCCTCCATAATACTAAATGGGATAACAATTGCTAAGCCTTTAACTGAGTACCTTGTCCTCAATAAATGAAAATTAAGGTATTCTTAGATGTGATATGTTAAAATTCTCTCAAGCATTTCATAAAGCTTCCAATTAGAGATTAAGATAAATGTTGAAAACAGATGATCAATAAGATGCAAAAACCTGACCCTTCACCGACTAATCCAATATATTTAGGGTACCATTAGGATATCATACCTTCTCAAAGGCACACTGAGGGTTTCTGCAAACAACAGGTTTGCAGATAACGATGTTGCCATGGCAACGGCAGTTTTGGCATGAATCAGGCTTCCAAACTGTGGCATCCTGCAAAGAAGCATAAGCTCTGAGTTAAAAACTGATCAGTCAGGTCTGAGTACACAAAAGCCACACCAAGAGCCCCACATTCTGAACAATTAAAAGGCAAAGAAATGTCACAGGCACACCACACATAGTACTCTCTGGGCACTGATTAACCCTGAATGGCAATAAAAGCAGTATGATCCATTTCACAGTAGTCAACCTGCATAGTCAAAGACAAGGGCGTTCAGCACACAGCTGTCAATACCCAGAGTAAAAACCATCGATTAGCTGGAAACCTCGGGAGGACATGCTGCTCCATGACTAGAAGTTTCTTTTTGCTGTTAACTAGCAGAAATCATCTGAGAAGGTTTAAAAGAAAATGACTTTTTTTTTTTCAAAGGTGCTGGGCATTGAACTCAGGGACACTCAAACACTGAGCCACATCCTCAGCCCTATTTTGTATTTGATTTAGAGACAGGGTCTCACTGAGTTGCTTAGCGCCTTGCTTTTGCTGAAGGTGGCTTTGAACTCACGATCCTCCTGCCTCAGCCTCCCAAGCTGCTGGGATTGGGAAAATGACATTTTGACTAGCTCTAACCAGTATCCAAAAAGCTGCACTTGCCACCAGATAATATAAGCACCTCAGACCTCACTCTGCTATTGCATACTCCAGTGCTCATCAGGACAAGATGTATGTAAGTGGTTCTGTTTTTTAAGACACACTCACCAAACACATATGCATTGAGTAGCTGTTTTGTGCCCAGCTGTGTGCTGGGCACATTGGGCACAAAATGTGCCCAATGAAGCCCAAGTATGGGACTGTCCATGAGGATCTCACACATTATTTTGGATCATAAACATAAGGGAATTAAGTAAACAAAAATGGATGATATTCTGTCATTACTTAACAATTTGGGAAGGAAAATAGTGAACAGAAAAGGGAATCTGGGCTCTAATAAAGGCCTCGGGGATTTCTTTCCTATTTCTCACCTTCTATCATGCTCAATTCTACTATTTAAAAGTAACTTTTTGCCCAGCTCTCTCAGATTCCACAGAGACCTGTTTCTATCCATTGAAAGGTTGCTAGGATGACTCTGAATTTAAGCAAAAAGATACCAGAGGATGTACTGAATTCCATTTTCCCAGACATTCCTATTCCTACTCTACATGGGTTGAAAACAGCCATACTATTTGACTGAATTTTAAACACTAAACCTAAGAATGCTGTCTGTACTATTCTCTGGTTTAAACACTACTCCAAGGCTCATCATTGCCTCAGATAGGATAAAACACAAACCCTACAGTCTGGCCTTCACCTTGCTTTCTGGGCTTGCTGAACCTCAAATCCTGAGGCTTTCATCCATTCACAAGAACTAGGTCAAGTGATTGGACAACTCTGCCTCCCCTCACCTGGTCTCACATCTCACTCTCCTCCTGGGATCCCTACTCCTCCCTGACTTGTCCTGGAGGAGTTTGCAAACCAACACTCTCCTTTCATGCCAACCTCAGAGATGGTTCCATGCAGCCCTTCCACATTCCCCCAACCCCACTGTGTCCTGCACACACTGTCACACTTTATTGCACTCATTTAAGTGCCTGTTAGCCTTGCCAGAACAGACTGTAAACCCCTTGAAGCATGAACTTGGCCTGCCACACTGTAGATCCTTAAAAAGAGGAGTTAATAGTTCATAAGTTGCTTCATGAAAGCTTTTTCCTCCTTTCAAAACTTTCTCATCCTTTTTTTCTTCAACAAACCATTCAAAATGCTACTCAATACTTTTAAGGGAGAGAAAGAGAAATTTCTAAGCTCCTGACAAAGTCATCAGAACATAAGCCTTTGACTTGAGCTGGGATGGGCTACGAAATGAATGGATGCAACAGACACTTTTACATGCAATGGCAGAAACTAGACGTGATGGTTAATTTTATGTACCCACATGGCTAGGCTATGGAGCCCATTTGATTAGTCAAACATTAGTCTAGATGTTGTGGTGAAAGAAGAGATGGTCCACAAATTTTGACTTTTTGACTTTAGGATGGTGCAAACAATATACATTTAATAGAAACCATACTTTGAATTTTGGATTTGGATCTCTTCCAGGCTAGCAATATGCAATGCGATACTCTTTTGAGATGCTGGACAACAGAGCAAACCACAGCTCTCGATCAACCACAAGATCGCCAGGGTAAACAAACAATATTCTAAAGTGTCCTGTGTTGCTATTGTGGATAGGTAATGGGTAGGTTAGTTGTATGAAATGCATTTTTGACTAATATTTTCTTACAATTGATCAGGACATAACTCATTGAAAATTGAGAAGCATCTGTATTTTTGCAGATGAGACTGACATGTACCATCAGTTGACTTTTAAATAAAGGAGTTTTCCTTCCATAACATGGTGGGTCTCATCCAATTAGTTGATGACCTTAATTGAAAAATCTGAGGCTTTCCAGAGAAAAGGGAATTTAACTTTAAGTCTATAACATGGTCCAGTGGCTAAGGAGGTTCAGGCAGGAAGATTGCATGTTCAAAACCAGCCTCAGCAACTTAGCAAAGCCCTAAACAATTTAGTGAGACCCTGTCTCTAACTAAAACACAAAAATGGGGCTGGGGATGTGGCTAAGTGGTTCAGCATCCCTGGGTTCAATTCCTGTGCCAAGGAGGAGGAGGAGGAGGAGAAGGAGTTGGAAGAGGAGGAGGAGGACGGGGGGGTGGGGAGAAGAGAAGAGAAGAGAGGAAAAGAAAAGGGGGCTATAACATGGAAATTCTGCTTGAGTTTCCAGCTTGCTGATCTGCCTCATGGATTTTGAACTTGCCAATGCATGAGCCAATGAGCCAATTCCTTAAATACCCCATCTCCTATTGGTTCAATTTCTCTGGACAGCCATGATTAATGTATCAACACTTGTATAGATTTACATGGATATGCATGACACCCTAAACAGAGTCATCCTTCCAACTCAAGAAAGCCTACATTCATAACCACTCAGGGAATGTGCTTCCATCACAAGTACTTTTCCAAAGTTATTTAAGAAATATAATATGTATCTGAGGTGAGATGACATTCCCAATGGCTGATTCAAATTCTAAATCAAAGCAAGTGAATACCAGAACTTGCCTAGGATTACTTCTTCATTTCTCCTTATTATTATAGCACATTCTTCAAAATTGACAATAATGTGACAACTACAGTATGCTCTTAAACCAAAGAACAATGACAAGAAGGTGAGGAAAAACAAATTCCATTTCCAAGCACAATGTAATATATGTTTCCTGATGAGTTCAAGAAAATAGTCTCAGTTTTAGGATACAGATTAAATAAAAATGACAATTTCACAAAGCCAGTTACTACCATTTATTGATAATTTAGCTTATGTTGACCAACCTTGGAGCAGAAAGGGCTAATCACAGGAGCAATTATGGTACAAGAGGAAAAACATTTTCTCAAGCTCTGCCATCATCCTGGAAGATCAGGGAACATAGCCAAGTGTTGGCACCATGCAAATCTCATACCTGCATGACGATCCTATGCAAGTGGCTCCATTACAATTTAGAGATGAGCAAATAGGATGTGAGAGATAGAACAATTGTCCCAAGTTCACAAAGTTCTTAGAAGACCTAAGTACACAGGCTCTGGGGCCAGGCTGGCTGGGTTCAAATCCTAGTGTCATCATTTACCAACTGTGCATCTGTGGATGACAGTGCTTGCGTCTCAGGTTCCTCACCTGTGTAACTGGGATACTAAAGTAAGATAGGATGCTAAAGAAACTCATCCCATAGGTTTCTTGGAAGGATCACAGGAGATACTGTATTTAAAGACTTATGAACATTGTCTGGGACATACTAAGAGACCATTAAATATAATCTGGTTTTGCTCCAAATGCTTTCTATTATGTTACATTCAACAGATGTCTTCTAAACATTTCCTTTTCTCAAAGTGAATATAATCCCATACATATCTTGGTTTTCCCATCTTCTTACTCTACTCTATACAAGTAAAACCTAGGAGAATGAAATTATTTCTTTTTTTTTT
>CM053408.1:65947916-65959325 GCA_028644305.1 Xerus rutilus
TGAAAACTTGTGAAAAAAAGCTTGTGATGTGACCACAAAATCCCTGCAATGTTGGATGTTATGACATTACTGGGGTCTAACTATATTTAAAGAAAACTTTTCTTCATCTAAGCATTTAACATATAGAAATTTAATTTTATGTCCTTAATTAATATGTCCTCATAGAGGTAAATAATTCATGGCTAATTTTAAGTAAAATGAACGTTTTCCCAAGCCTGGATAGATGGTCATATACTTTTCAGTTCCAAAATTTTACAAATCAATTTCTATGGTGCCATAAAATTGCTTTATGAAAGTAGGGACATGGGAGTTCCTCAACAGCTAAAACTTTGGATAAAGCCATAAAATGAAAAGAAATAACACTGTAAAGTAAGTTTTACAGATTTTCCATGTTACTACTGCAATTCTATCACTTTATAATCTTCTCTTCCAATTTAACACACTCCACAAAAGAATATTCTTAAGAGTCTTTCACTAGAATATATATGAAAGGACTAGATTATGACAAAACTAAAAAGCAGTGAAAATATGATGTGTTTAAATAGTTTTAATATTTTTAACAAAATATAAATAAAATATTCAGATAATATATTTACTCCAGGCCCAAATACTTTAAAGTAGTAGAAGGGTGGTTTAAAAAGAAACTTATTTACTTGTCAAATATTTATTGAACATTTGATTAGTGCTAAAAATGAACAACGAATATACTCTTCATTGGTACTCAAATTTCTGGGGGAGATTATTTATAGTATTCTAAAGAGCAGAATATCAACTGTCAACATAAATTTTCTTTCATCTAAATGTTATAATAACCATACTTTAATTATTGATTATTGTATGTCATTTTTAAATGCCCTTGGCTTTTTAGAGCAAAAATGAGAAAGAAGGAATAATGCTCTCCAAAAGCTATGCTTTCAAGTTCCAAAATAGTATGCATAATATAATGCTTTTCTGGAATAAAAACATATTTAAATGCACAAAAACAAAGTGTGAAATTGTGTAAACCAGTGTGTTGGTTAGCTTTTCAATGCTGTGACCAAAATATCTATAAGAACTTAAAAGAGGAAAAGTTTATTTTGGCTCATGGATTCAGAGGTTCTTCAGTCCATTATTGGTAGACTCCATGTCTCTGGGCTCAAAGTGAGGCAGAACATCATGGAAGACGGATGTGACGGAGGGAAGCTGCTGCATTCACAGTGGCCAGGAAACAGAGAGAGAAGGAGAGAGAAAGCAGGGAAGTGGCCCAGAAATGATAAACCCTTTCAGGGACAACTCCAATGACCCATGCCCTCCTGCCACACCCCACCTGCATTCCACCTTGAATTGCATTGACAAAGGATTGCAGGAACACCTGATATCAAACCATAACACCCAGTAACCAAAGGGAGGTCATTACTGGTGGTAGATACTAGGTGATTGTTCATTTTATCCTTTATCCTTGTCTGTATTTTCTATTTTTATTTCATATTTTACAAAAATATGTAACTTATGCGATCTTTTAAAGTTACTTTAAAAATATAAGGCAGAAAAACAAAAAAAAAATGTGGTTGTTTTTTGTTTTGTTTTGTTTTTTCCCCTGCCAAACATAGACCCAAGCAGAACTGGGCTTTGGCATTGAGATAGCATGGTAAATGAAACCATTTTACCAAATATATAACAGTAGGTGATTTATCTAAACTTCTGAACTATCCCAAACTCAGTAAAATTTCAAAAATTAACTGTACTCCCTGCGTGTCCTTCAAAGCAATGAGAGAAACACAATATTCAACCGGAGCCTGTGTCTTCATTTCTGGAGGTTCATTTTCCTGACAAGTCTGGTTTTCAAGAAAGATAATCCATAAAAAAGGGTTCTTTGACCCAGCTTCAGTTCAGGCACAGAAATAATGGTCCTTGTTTGTCAAGGAACCATAAAGAAACGAATCAATAACTTTCATAAGGTTATTTTAGAGCTCAGTTCTTTTCCCAAGTGCCCTTCTTCAGACAACTTAGATAAACAATACCTTTTTCATTTGGTCTCATTTTAAAGTCCATGGAAAGCTCCTCATTCATTCCCAAATAACAAGAAAGATAGGGCACTTATTGTCAGGAAAAGATATGGGATCTTGTATTTACATTAAATTCTCTTCTTTCAGGAAGAGTAAGTACAAGTACAAGTTAATGCCACAAAAGAGAAAATGACAAACCACTTTCTGTCTGAGACCTATTTCAAAGGTTTGCTACATATAATACTCAATTATGGAACTTCTTGTTTTACATATCAAGGACCATTTCAGCATCCTGGGATGATTATCTTGTACCTGATCTCCTTCACCTGTCTTAAAATGATAAACTTAAAGGCATCCACTGTAAGAATATCAGCTTGAATACAGAAACAACAGCAAGCATCACAGATGAAAAGATAGCTGCTATATATAACTGAAAGTGCCTTTGTTCAAAAGACCCCAAACAGCATGGCAAATTAGCATCACGTTTTTATACAGATGTCTTACAATAGTGTGGTACCAGGAGTGGAGGCAGGGAGAGGGAAGAAAAGGGAGTAAGTTACTTCCAAGTGCTAGTGTGTCCCAGATTCTCCACACATTCATGATGCTACTACTCCTCACAGCATCCTGTAGACAAGGTATCATGACCCTGATTTTATTACTGAGGGAATAAGGCATGGAAGGTTGAGTGAGCTGCGTAGAGCTCAGCTAGTAATTCAGACATGTGGGATTCAAACCCGCTCTTTCTTCTTTTCCTGTTGTGCTGTTATATAATATTAATATCTGTGTACTATAATGTATAGCAGTCTTACCATTTTAAATCACTCTTACTTCTACTTTCTGACCTTAACTGATTAAAATAGAGAAACACCTAGGCCAGTTCAGCCTACATGTACAGATGAAGGGACTGTGAGGTTTAAGTGACCGACCTACCAAATACTCCCATCCCTCTTAATCTAGCTTCCACACAGCCCCCAGGTCTCAATTTAAATAGCACTTTCTCAAGAAGGCCTGCTCTGCCTCCTCAACCCAGTAAATATCCCTCTGCTTCATGTTCTCAAAGCTCCTCCTAATTTCAGAGAGACGTGTACTCCTCCCGGTTTTGTTTTACACAGAAAACAAACAAGGAAGAGAGAGTACCTTCTGGGTTCTAGATTGTTTGGCAGTTACACATCATTTTTTTTTCTTTTTAAGACTTCTTAACAGGCTTTGATCATGATTTCCATTTTATAGATAAAGAAACTAAGGTTCAGAGAGGTTGAGTAATAGTACCAAAAGCTCATGAGCCTTGGCACCTGTATTTGAATTAGTGTACCCATTGGATTCCAAAGTTTATTTTCGTACAATATCACCTCTGTACCCAGTTTGGTCCAGGAACACAAGGTTACACAGCACTAGCTCAAGTAGCAGTGCTGATATGGCAAAATGGGTAACCTTGGGTTCAAATACCAATTCAACTACTTCCTAGCTTTAGGACTCTGAACAAATCTATTAACTTTTCTGAGTCTCTGTTTCCTAGTATGTAAATTAAGTATAAGAGAGGACCCAATCAAGTGACAGTAAGGATTCTGAACCAAGCTAATATTCTTGGTCCAGTGACCCTCCCATGGGAATGCACTTAGTCAATGCAAGCTATGACTTTAGTTACATACCATCCACAAGCTTCATCTGTTGATCATGGTATTTTCTATGACAGACGAAGGAGTTAGTATTTAGAACTGTAGAAAATCTCTCCTGGAATCTCTAGTATCCAAGATAAGGGCTAGTTAACTTTCTCAGAGCTTAAATATTTACACAATATTCTACTATCAAGTGATGTGTAAACTGTATTCCTAGAGTAGTACAGCATGCCAAAAATAATTAGGATATCTTTTAAATATAGAATAAAATACTCAAATTATGCACTCTCCATTCCAAATTCTGAAACATTTGAAACACAAGCTTAATTATAGCTCTTCTATTATTACTTACACCCAACTTTCCATTTGTTCTGACACAATCCTGTTATCGTGAAAGCCTGACCTAAGAGTATCCCAATGACAACTCTTGCAAATTCCTGGAGATGATAATCACAGAGAATTTTTCATTATGATTAAGTCAGTCACATATTTCCACTCTAAGTAATCCAGATACTAGGGAGATTCTGCTGTAGCTAAGCTTGTAATTACTTTTTTATTCTACCAATTCAGCTCCCAAAGATTTCATTTCATATTCCTAAGGCAAATGTAGAGGGGAAAATTAAACATTCAAAATGTTTGCACATAAAATTAAATTATAGCTATACCATTATCACTCATATTAAAATTACTTATTTTCTTGTCTTCTCTACTAGATAATTATCATTTATTTTATAATTAGTTTTCTACTTGTCTGTCTTTAAAGAGTAAGGACAATTTCTTTATATTCATGTAGCTATGTATTCTCACCGGCATTAAAACACAGCAGACACAATGTTTTTGAATGAAATAATAGATGGAGGGAGGGATATTCCCAAACTTAAAGAATTGCTAGCTATTTTATGATGTGATTGCTAAAAAAATTAATGTAGAAACAACAGCTCTTCATTCAATATGCTGCCCTGTAAAAGTCTTGCAGCTGCAGTAGCCATTTTCAATATATACTATTTGAGAGCTTGCCTTCTAGACTTATGTCTCAGTTAAGACCTTTGCTCTAAAAGAGCCCCTCTATTTCTGATTGAATGTCAAGCTGATACTATCATGTTCCAGCATGCTACAGCTGTGTCATATCATATGAAGCTCTTTTGGTGTGTCTTTAGTCCCTAACTTTTCCTCTAGCCAGCCCCTTGGCAGTAGTCCTAGTTAAACTGACCATCCAGTGAAAGTGAATGGTTTGGGTTTGTACTGATACTTGCACTCTACCAGGCAATGACCAACACATTAAGTCTGTTTTCAGGCCTGCCAGACATCTTGAATCAAAGGCTTCCTTTCCAGTAGCTGATTCTCACTATTTAATGTAAAGCAGGACTCTGGAATAGGGGTTATGCTACTCAAAGAGACATGGAAAACATTTGCTTTAAATATAGAAGATTCAATGAACAGGGATCATAAATTCTAGATGTCATGTAATGTGCATTCTTGCACAAAGAAAAATCGTCCCCCTTCCACATGACTTTTAAAAGTCCCACCAAACATTCATGTAGCAAAAAATCTACTTAAAATTATCTGACTTATATATAAACACACGTACTTATATACACCATGATCATAACCTGACATGCACTGAATTACCTATAATTTAACTAGCATATATCTCAAGGAAAGACTATATTCTATGTGGTTCAGAACTTTATGACGGTAATGAAAACAATACATATATTAGAAATATTAGATACATATATTTTAAATTTTTTAATAACTAAGAAATTTCTTTAGAAAACAAGTATCTATAAACATAATTAAACAGAATTTATAAAACATAAAAATCCAAACAAATTGTATTGTTTGTTTAATGGAAGACTGGCTATAGCTAAAGAGAATGATGGTAAGCAAGAATATAGATCAATAGAAAATATCCTAACTGAAGCATAAAGAATGAAAGAATAGAAAATACAGAAAAGAGGAATGGAGACACATGGAACATGTTACAAGGTTTAACATATAGGGTAATTTAGTTTTTTAAAATTTTCTTTAGTTGTTGATGGATCTTTATTTTATTCATTTATTATTTGTATGTGATACTGAGGATCAAACCCAGTGCCTCATGAATGCTAGGCAAGCACTCTCCAACTGAGCTATAGCCCCAGCCGTAGGGTAATTTAGTTCTAAAGACAAGATGTAGAATATGGGAAAAATGGAATATTTAGAAGAAATATGGCCAATACTTTTTTAAAACCAAAGAAAAATGTCAAGCCATACATTCAAAAAGTTCTATAACTGTCAATCGGAATAAATACTAAAGAAAATAACAGTTTAAGTACATCAGCATCAGTGTAACAACAAAAGGAAAAATTTTAAAGTCATAGAGAAATAGGAAGTTATCTTCAAAAAAGAAACTAAAACTGACAACCAACTTCTTCACCAAAAAAGAATGATGAAGTTAGAAGATAAATCTTTCAAGTAATAAAATACAATTGTATTGTATTTTACAATTGTATCGTAAAATAGAATCACCAACATAGAATTCTATACCCAGCAAAAATATCCTTCAAAAAAAAAAAGTGAAATAACAATGTTTTAAATAAAACCTGTGAGAATTTATCACCTGCAGACTCAAACTGAATACTAAAGGAAGTTCTTCAGGCAAAAAGAAAATTATTCTAGGTAGGCACATAGGAATTAGGAAGGAATTCTGAGTAAATGGAAGGTAAATATCTGCACAGATCTAAATGAATACTAACCATATAAAACAAAAAGAATGCCACCTTGTGGGATTCAAAATTATGTAAATAAAAATAATATGTCAAAAATAACACACAAAATATAAGAGGAGTGAATAAAATCAGTCATTAAGTGCTAACATTGGATGGTAATTAAAATGATTAGTACATGATATAATATCTATAATAATCACTAAAGGAATAATAAAAGTGTGTACAACTCACAGACTAACTGATGGGTAACTGAAATTGTGGGGGAAAATGGATTAATCCAAAGAATAAAAGAAAAGGGGAAAAAAAGACTAAAGACTAGAATAACAAATAGTAAGACAGAAGATATAAACCTAAAAATACCAATAACTAAAATGAATGAAACATCAAAAGATAAATAGTATCAAACTGGACTAAAAACAAAGCAGTGGATCCAATAACATTCAGATTATATAGTTATTAACTATATAGCATGAACTGAACTTCTCAAAGAACAAATCCCAATGTGCATATATCTATATTTGTATACATTCATACATCTGCCTCGTTCAAAATAGGATTTTAGAGACTAAATCCTTCAAGAATTCAAGGCATCAGGAGTTTACTAAGAATCTATTATTGTGTTAAACAAAGTGGAATACACAGACAAATATAATCCAACCCAGATAGGAAAGACTACAACCCAATCCTTACATTGGCTATTCAACAGGAAATACGGTTGGAAAGGCAAGACTTGTGAAACAAAGAACAAAGCAAAAGAAAACAACTTGAGAGAGAACATAGCATAAAGAAAGACACACTGGATTCTAGACCAGGCTCTACCTGTACCAATCTGGGCACACTAGATAAATCACTTTCTTGGAAAGTGAAAGATAATCACTTTCCTTCTCCATGAAACTCAGAAATTGGACCACATTGTCCATAACATACAAATAGATTTGGTTATCAAATAACTCTGGGTTCAGATGTAGCACTCTAACCTTATATATGTTTCTAGAACTTTCAGCAAGATCATAATCCTGGATGAGCCTCAGTTTCCTTTCTTTTTTTAAAAAAAAGTCAATAAAACCCATCCTAGTGAAATATCGGGAGGATCAGTTACATTACACATTTGCAATTCCTTAGCACAGCACTCATCACTCACAGGCAGAGTGGAGGCTCTCAGCAAGCTATCCTCAGACATTTCTATCCACTCCAGACAAATCTCTGTATGAACTGTTTCTCAGAGGAATAATCAAAGTACACCCCTGCATGGAATTTGTAAAGGAGTTCATCACATACTGGCTTTCTTCTTCTGTGTGAATTCCACAACCACATTCATTAATATACAACCACTCCTAATATGCAAACAAGTTAGAAAGCTTACTTTTCAAAATATCACATCCACAGAGATACCGTTGACTAAAAAAACCAAACACAAAACTTCTCATGTCTTGTTTTAAATGTCACTACAAAAATTATGTGCCCATAATCTATCTTTATAGCCACTATTTACTGAGCAACTATTGCATACATATATTACATATACATGCATATATGTGTGTATATATGTAGGCATGTCTGCATATATTAAAGGTCTATACAAATAGCTATAATATGCATATTACATACATATACACATTATATGCATATGTTTTAATTTGTATTTATATGTGACACATATGCTCACAAAAATCCTATGAAGCAATTAACTTTTACTTATAAAACAAGAAACTGAAAATTAGAGAAAATGTTTGGTTAGTTATCATATAACTGGTGAAGCCAAGATTAGAACCCATGACTATATGTTTTTAAGGTCCATACTCTTTTAACTGGAAAATGACATTGGTTCCAGAGAGAACAGTTCTCAACAGGCTTGAGTCTCACTGATCAATAGACCTAATTTACTTTGGCTACTGCTTCTACCTATACCCTTTCTGCAGCTGGCAAGGACTTATGGGAGGGAAAGAGTTAGCGATCAACACTGGCAGCCTGCCCTGCCTCAGCAACCTTACTCTCAATATCTTTCTCAAGATCTTCCTGTTTAGGAAAACAAAAGCAGTTTCTCCTCTCCTCTGGAAATGTTTGAGGAAGCTTTTCATAAAGCCACATGAAACAATAAAATAATAATGATATAGTAACAAATTGGTACAGTAACAACTATGTTCAAAGCAACCTCCTTTATCTTAGGCACATTAAGTAGTGTAATAATTACTTAGCTACTTCTATTTCCATTTCTTGGATTCACAGTAGAAATTTTTTTTTCCAATTTTCAAGTTAGGGATGGTATGCTGTGTTGAGAAGGATTCTGAAGCTCTGACCAGGCAGGTAGTAGAAAGGATTACTGACCTCTACCAAGGGGTGAGGGATAATCTGTGGGGAGAAATGAAGGTACCTGCCCCACATGTTCCTCATAGAGTAGCCCAACATAATCTATCCTAAAATATTGTTCACTACTATTATTTGATTCATGAATTAAAGTATAAAAGAAAAAAAAGGAAAGAAAGTTTATTAGGCCAAATCCACTGAGATGCTCAACTTTAATGATGAACTAATCATCTACATTTTACTTTGCTTATTTTTCCATTAAGCTACTCAAGTCTTTCCAGACATGTAAACCTCTCCTCAATCATAACTAGTTTAGAAAATGGGCTTTTGTTCTGCATCAGTAACTTCCCAAGAACACCCTGGCATGGGCCACAACTGGCATGTGAGTTTAGCATCTTTGCCTCCAAGCATGTGGATCCCACCCCCATTCTGCACCAAGAGGAAATTAACTGCCAGTTCTAATGGGAATGACATATTGACTAAGTACTCAGACCAAGCAATCCACTCCCACAGTCAGCAGAATACACAGTGGTTATTCTCTAACAACACAGGAATGCTTGATTGGATTTGCTTCCAGCCTCATTGCTCGCCTGGAAGCCACTGGAGAGAAGCAGGTATCCAGTGTCTCAGAGGAAGACCCTCCCAGGGTTCATTGTTAAATCCAGAGGCCAAACCCTGAGCAATTACACTTCTGGTACAATTACCAGCATCACCCACTCCCTGCCAAGTGAGGGGCCTTGGCAGCCGAATAATACAGCATTCATTTTACATTTCCACTTCAATTAGCTGACAGTACTAGCCAATTCACTGAATAAAACAAAATGCAGGGGAAGTTGAAAGGTCTCTATGTGGTTTGCAGAGCTGTGCCTTCCAGAACAATGATGAGATGAAAGGGACTGAAAAGCAAATTAAGGGACCCACTGCAACAAAAGGGCAGGCAGCGGAACACCCACAGGTAGCATGTATGGTTTAAATGGTGCACCAGAGATATTTAAGCTTAACACCCATCCCACCTACCGTTTATTGTACTAATGGAAAGGGAATTAAATTGTTGCCCCTGACCTTGCTTACTGCAAGGTCTAGCTGGGACTTATTAACTTCACACAGCATATACATGCAAAAGAAAACATTCTCCTGAGAACTTCCATCCTCTCCAGACCTGCCTTGCAGTCAACACTTACAGAGAAGTTACTATGTACAGAGTCCCACTAGTGTTTAAGAGCTGTTAAAGAGATAGACAATGGATTTCCAGGGGGAGCCCATCGTGTCCTTGGTGAAATTAAATGCACGCACACAAAATAAGCACAAGACCATACAGTGGGCAGAGGGGACCCCAATAACTTGGAATACCTGAATGATTACAAGCTGCTGACTGATGTCAGAATCCTAGATAAATCCTCCAGAGTGGCGGGTGTCTAAAGATTTCACTGGAGTCCTCACAAGTTCTGGCTTGATTATTCTAACAACTAACTCTTCCAGAGCTGAGCAGAATCAACGAGTAGGCCAACCTCCCCACTTCTGCCCAGCTCACTCATACTCTTTCAGCACTTATAAGAGGTTAATCACAGACATTGTAAGCAGCCTGGGAAAGTTGTACCTGGCCACATTGTGCACAAGCCTGAAATTCCCAGCACCCTTGAGGAATAATTCCATTAAAGGCAGAGCATACATAATAATTTATTTCCTTCATACATGTTTGGCTCCATGATTAACATTTAATATGTACTAAAGGGGTATTGTGACCTTGTCCTAAAGCTGAATGTCGAATGTAGGAAAGGGGAAGTGCTCAATTGCAAAGCACCACGTGTTGAGCCCCATCCTAAAGGTGAGAGGATGGTACGCTATGCAAAGCGATGAATGAAATGAGGCTTGGCAAGTGTCAATATGCATTTGTGGAAAATAATGGTATTTTGGGAATCAAGGTCCTTTCCAAGGCATGCTAAATTGTCTACCTCAGAGCTAACAGATAACTTCCATAAATGCAGTAAATGGCATTGTATTTAGCTATTTTGCATAAATACAGAACATAAGCTAAATTTTTAAAGTTTCTAATACATATGTAAAAAAGGAAAGAACCAACTATCAATTAATCAGCCCAGAAGTTGTTTACCATCAAATTAGTTTTGTGTACATATTTATAATAGGCAAAGATTTTTTTACAGAGGAAGATAAAAAAACTTAGAACACTAATGGAGACCATTAAAGAAATGTTTAGGGCTGCGAGTGTAGCTCAGTGGTAGAACATATACTTACCAAGGCCCTGGGTTCAATCCCCAGCATCAAAAAAAAGGCAGGGTGGTGTGTTTAACCTTTATAATAAATTCTATTTTTCTATTTTTGGAACTTAAGAAAAATAACCAGTTATGTATTAGTTATAGTAAATGTCTTAATTTCCTTTTTAAAAAGAAAAAATGCTAATACTGTTCTTGAAATATCTATAGTAATGGGTTAAGATGAACTCCTAAATAAAATGGCTGGAGAAAGAGCAGGTAAGGATCAATTCCAGCACTAATCTCATACCTTTGGATTAAATGATTTACTTTCTGAACTGGCTTTAGTATCCTATTGCTTTGATTGTTCCCTTAATACAATTTGACTATAATGAACATGAGAAATGTGCTAAAAAAAAACAAAAAAACTTTTTCTATTTGGTTCCTGAAAAAAATACCTTTCCATAATACAGAAAAATTACCACTACAGGTAAGAACAAGATTGTAGCTATATATATATAATAGATAACATATTTTCTAAAAAACTGCCTAGACTTGCCTTAACCAGACTTTGGGCCATTTG
>CM053408.1:65959425-66009647 GCA_028644305.1 Xerus rutilus
GAAGGAAGGAAGGAAGGAAGGAAGGAAGGAAGGAAGGAAGGAAGGAAGGAAGGAAGGAAGGAAGGAAGGAAGAGAGGGAGGGAGGGAGGGAATCATTCCACAGGATAAAAGAAGGTAGGAGTCATTAAGGGCTCTGGTTGATTTGGAAATAACATGAGAGTAGTCATCCAGGAGTTAATCATCTATTCCAATCCACATCACTCCTGCCCACTGGCTCTTGAGCCTACTGATAAAATTCCAGCCACTGTTCTTGTCCTTGAGCTATACTAGAAGATATGGGACAAGTAGAATTGTCATCTCCGCTGTCAATGAGGATGATGGGCTGTCATTACCTGATTCTAGGCTGAGAAGGAAAGTATTAATGCTTGGATACCTGTCTACTACAGAGCAAAGCAACTCATTTTTTGCAGAGAAAACAAAAGGAACTAACTTCTGCCATGGAAAGATCTTTGGTGAAATTTATTATCTGTGGAGTGGCAGCAAAAACAGGTCCAAGAAAATGTTAAGTTCCATATTTATAGCAGCAAGACAATTACTAATCCTGAAATCCCAAGTAAACTCAAGAAAGCACTACCTTCTCAACAAAGTTTGTTATTGTTCTTCAAGGATGAAACAAGTATCTCACGCAAATATATTGTGAATTCAACATGTTATTTAGATGCTTAATCAATCTGATCTGGCAGGTGGCTCTTAAAAAGCTTTCTTTAAAATATACTTTTGCTTAGTTTTATACATATATATATTATTTATCCTAGAAACTGGCTGATATCAACATTATACATGATCAATTGTTGCTACATCTAAATGAAAAAGCAATCCTGAAATATATTATTTGTGATTCTACTTCCACTATTTGTAAGCAGATAAAATATTTTTGTTTATTTTTAAACATTACAATGTTTTGATTTTCTAAAATAATGTATCTTTGGTGTGAAGTAAAACATATTCATGAAAATTCAAATAGAACTCATTTACTAATGGATAAAAATGGCCTTAAATGAGGTAGAACTTCATTCTGAAGCAAATAAGCAATTCACTCTGGTAACATATATAAATAGGGCTACAGTTCATAGCTATATTAATTGATCTTCCCTAATAAGAACATTAAATAGCATTTTGTTTATAGAATGAAAAAGAAAATCCTCTTCAGTATGAGAAAAGGAAAAATCAACAAAAGCATGTAATTACCATGGAAGCAGTTTCTGAATTCTGTCTGGGCTGAAACTCCATATTAGGGAAATTGAGCCCTGATAGAAAATAATGTGCTCTTTGTAGTTGACAAGTTTTTTTTATTAATTGAAAGGATAGATACAGAATCAGTTTTAATAATCATTTCCTAAGAAATTTCACATTTGTATTTGAAAATCACACAGAGATGAAGGTAGACAGGGTTCAGAATATTTTGAGGTAAGATCCCCAAAGCCATCTGATTTCCCATACTTCCCACACTGTTGACAAGTGAGTGGCTCTGGGTGTGGAGAGATGCTAGATCATCATTTATTTTCAAATATCCAGGAAGACTAGTTTGATTGATTCTGTACTAGCTCCCTTTAATTTCAAGAGCAGGGCCAAAATGATGGTGGGTCCAAAGATTCTACAAAGTAATTCTAAGAAAGTCTGTCCTCAGACAAGATCCAAGAGCTAAATCAGAACCCCATTTCAACCAGGTATCATAAGGGAAAGAACATGCATTTAGCCATCAGTTCCCATCCACTCTCCTAGATGTCACTCCTGTAACTGTCCATCTCTGGCTTGTTGCTGAGATACTCACAAAATAAACTACATGTCACTCAGAAAAGGTATGTTCTTCTCATTCTTCTCCAATTTAGAATAGGCCAAATAAATCACAGAACATGTAGGCATGTTTCCAGATAACACCCAAAACTCATCACCCTCTATGAACAAAAAGGGAGGGAAGCATACTGTGCTATATTTTAAACACAGATCTTTCTGTAATTGTTCCCCTCTGTGTGTATGTTCTCCAAAATAAATCTTCCTAGGAGTCAAAGGGGGGTATCCAGGATGGACAGAATTATTAAATTTCATTCAGCAAAATATCAACTTTTTTGTTCAGTGGGGCGCAGTGTAAGAAGCAGCTGGTGGGGGAGAAAGACCCTTTAAGTTCATGAGTGAGAGCAGATAGGAGCTTGCAATAGTTCTTGTCCATCAAACTAATGCTAAAGATCTGACACAATTGCAGCTTAAATTACTCATAAAAATGGCAGTAAGAAAGCAGCAATTGATTCTGCTGATGTTGAGGAATTACCTTTAGAGCAACAAGATAAATGTAGGGACAAGCAGACTGAACATGGGAGAGCAGGAAGGCAATCTCTTGTCTCCAAATGAATCTTCAATCTGTCCACAACTCTCAGGTGCCATATATACAATCTCTAGGTTTTGTTTCTCTGGAGAACCTAACTAATACAACATGTTAAAATATGGCGATGGATTCTCACTATTCTTCACAAAAATTCAAATTGCTTACTACAGCAATGACCCTGACTGCTCCAGCCTCCCCTCTACACTTCCCTTCCCATGGCCTCAACATATTGGACTTCCATCAGCTCCTTGAAATGCTTTCCTCTAGAGTTGGGTGTTTCCGTTTTTTGACAGTTTCTCCCCTTCTCCTTAGCTAGCTCCTCTCATTCCTGAGATTTTACCTCCTCATCCATGTCCTCCCTGGTTCCCATACACAATGCAGGCCCCTATTATTCTCTATCATGGCTTCCTGTTTCTCTTCATGGCACTAAAAACTACTAGAGTCCATTCTATTTATGTTTGTTTCACTCTCTGGAAGATAAGGCCTCAAGAGCAGAAATCAGGCCTTTTCACTGTGATGAACCACAGTGCCCATTTGCAGGATGAGAGAATAAATGGTGGCCCATTCCCCTGCCCTCCTATGCCTCTCCTCTCTCACAGTAAAGGCTCACAAGAAATATACCACTTACCAAATAATTCATTCTTAGTTGGCTCCGTGAAATTATTCCCTTATGCATGCATTCATTCATTGATTACTGATTTACAGCAAACATATATTGAATGCCCACTATGTTCAAACCATGGGAAGAAATGCAAGAAAAGAGGTATGAGTTGAGTTTGTGCATTCTGACTAAAATTATGGATACAAAAAGCTATTTTAATCAATATTGAGTTCATTCACATAGAAATATGGGCCAAATATTTGAAAGAGAAATATTAGAGAACATATCTAGAAAGGTCTGAAGTTCCAAGCACTTCATTGAAAAGAACAACTTCTTTTCCTTCAATTTAATTTTACTGTACTTGTTTATTCATTTATCCTTCACTTACTGAATAAATATCTAATGAGCACACTGTGTCTTAGGCACCACGTAAAGTGAGGGCATGCCAATGGCAAGCTACACTCAGGTTAGATAAAGCCCTAGATTTGAAAGAAACGATGACATGGTATTAGAGACCCTGCAATAACCTCAGGCTAGGAAAGTACTCAACCAGTGGTGTATGCTAAAAGTAAGAGGAAGTACCAAATTTCAGACCAGAAAAAGACTTCACCTAAGAAAAAAAAATTATGTACACTCATGTTCATAGTACCATTATGCACAATAGCTAAAGGATGGAAGCAACTTCCACTGCTCACTAATAGATGAGTGGGTAGACAAGCTGGCGTATGCATACAATGGATTATCATTCAACCTTAAAAAGGAATGAAATTCTGATATAGAATATTAACATCTTAACATGACAAGCCTAGAGGATATTAAATTGAGTAAAATAAGCCAGTTACAAAAGGACAAATACTACGTGATTCCACTTTGTGAGATATCTCAAAAAGTCAAATTCATAGAGCTGAAAATAGAATGGTGGTTGCCAAAAGTTGGAAGAAGAGGGACTTGTTGGATGGGTAGAGTTTCCATTTAGTGAGATGAAAAGCTCTATGAATTGGATGTATGACAATGTGAATGTAATTAACACAACTGAATTGTACAGTTAAAAATGACTAAGATAGCAAATTTTATGTTATGCCTATTCTACCACTTTTAAAAAATATGTTATAATCAGATAGTCCAGGCTGAAGCTAAGGTAGTTAGGGTAGCATACCAGAGCTCTGTTCTCAATACACCTAGATACCCATCCAGAAAGACAGGTTTACAAACTGGCTACTGATTGACTACTTTGGAGAAAGGCTGGGAGAGGGAACACCTCCGACATTGTCTTTAATCTCAGAGAACACAGACTATGCTTCTAGGTCATACTGGCTGGGAGGACACCCTTGTGCAAAAAAGGTTGTTTCTATGTCCCCTGTTCATTCAAGGCTGTCAAGATGTGACTGGCTAGTAATGTGGTTTGAGGGCAAATGAATTAAAATAAACAGCCAGCAAAAGTTAGGTAAAGGCTTTGCAACTCACTTGCACATCATACAGGACTGTTACTCTGGGTTATAAATGAGGAAATTAATTGATCTTGGCACAAGTAACCCATTGGCTCCAGGAAATTTTCTGCTGTAAAATTAAAAACACAGGCAGTTTTTTCATAGGCATCCCTCCAAAAAGTCTGAAAGGTACTCATGAAGGGTGTTACTTGTATTTGCATGTGTGTGGGATGTTCAGACACAATGAAGGATTTGCTTCAAAAATTTCCAGCATGAAATTTAAAATGGAAAAGTAGAGTTGGAAATGTAGTTCAGTGGTAGAGTATTCGCCTCACATGCACTAATGCCCTAGTTTCAATCCTCAGCACTGCAAAGGGAAAAAAAAGGAGAAAGGTAGGTGAAACAAGATTGGCAAATGTTAATAATTCTTAAAGCTAGATGAAGGTTACATGAGGTTGAGGTTCACTGTACTATCCTCTCTATTTTTGTGTTTACTTGAAATTTTCCATAATAAAAATGTATTTTAAAAATGTACATGTAACAAAATAATTTATGACAGACTTGTGGATGACTTCAAGACAGATACAGAATTTAGATTACTCCTAATAGTTTAGTTGAGAATTGAAGGTCAGATGATTTGCAAAGATGACAATCTTCAAGTTTACATAAATTTTAAAAATATAACAGCCAAGTTCATTGGAAAATTATTCACAATAGCCAAAATGTGCAAATAACCCATTATCTTCAACAGATGAGTGAAAAAATGTGGCGTGTATATATATATATATATATATACATAATGGAACATACACATACACAATGGACTGGTATGCAGCCACAAAAAAAATGAATTTCTGATATTTGTTATAGCATGGATGAACTCTGAAGACATTATCCTAAGTGAGATAAACTGGACACAAATGATAAATATTACGTGAAATCTAGAACACACAAATTTAAGAGAGACAATGTAGATGAGAGGTTATCAGGGGCTGAAGGAGGAGAGAGTGGGGAGCTACAACTTAATGGTCACAATCTTTGGGGTGATGAAAAATTTTAAAGTTGAACTATTGTGAGTGTAATTATATGGCACTGGATTATATCCTTTAAAATGTTAAAATGGCAAATTCTATGCTGTATATGGTTTTGCTACAATTAAAAAATAAAAGAATTAGTCATTCCTTGGTATGCATAGGGAATTGGTTCCAGGATGCCAAAATCTGTGAATGATCAGGTTCTTTATATAAAATAGCATAATATTTGCCTATAACCTACCAGATCCTCCTGTGTACTGTAAATCATCTCTAGATTACTTATAATGCCTAATATAATATAAATGTTATGCAAAGAGTTAGTATATTGTTCAAGGAATAATGACAAGAAAAAACGTCTGCACATATTCAGTATAGGTACAATTTTTAAAATACTTTTGATCTGCTGTTGATTGAATCCATGGGTGTGGAGGACGCACCGTACTTGGTGACAGAGCTTCACTTAATTCAGTCCAAGTCCAAGAAATAATTTGATGAAGTGAAACAACTGCTCAGCCCTGGGGCCCCATGCTGAGTGGTCTGAATGGAGTGTACTTTAAGGGAAAGCGGCTCAACCAAACAAGCACTGCACGTCCGGTTTCCCCAATCCTGTGCAGCCTGACAGTCAGACAAGTCTGGAGGTGGAAATTTTGTCACCAGACATTTTGAGGAAATGTCCGAATTCCCCTCCTGCCTTCCTGAGTTTTCATTGACAGGATACACGTTTTCACAGGCAACCTCTCTTTTAAAGTTTGCTGAAGGGTGGCACTGGCACACAAAATATATGCAGGATTCAGCACAGGGTTCAGTGATAGTTTTACATACATAGACAGCTTTGTAACCAGCATGCAAGTTTCCATACAAAAGTTGTCTAGCAGTCCAGAAGTTTCCTTCACGCCTCTTCCCAGTCTATAATCCACCCCTTCCTGAAACAACTTCCATTCTGATTTCTATAAATATCCACTAATTGTGTCATAATTACTTTCAAAATGAAACTCCTTACTATAAACACCTGGACATCACAGCTGCCTTTCTTTGCCAACAATTGCCATTCTTACTCTCAGAGTAGCCATGATGCCCATCGCCATATGCACAGCAGGAGGAGAACACTTCCTTCTCAATGAAAGGAAGCTGCTGTGCACGTGAAGCCCCAGTAAGTACGGATGTGGGATGCCCAGGAAGAAAGCAGCTTACCACTTCTCTTGAGGTTGCTGTCACCTAACAGACCCTGTGATTTTGTCAGTTAACAACCACTGATTTCTACCAAGAGCTCTGACACCTGTGATTCCCCTGTGTGTGTTGACTGCGTGGACACAGGTAATTCACTTTTCTTCTCTCTCAGATGCTCCCATAGAAGGAAAACCTATTTTCCAAAATTGTGCCATCTTCCTGATAGGCAAGGACAGGACAATGGCCCATGAGCCACCTCAATGGCTCCAATTTCACAGGGCACACAAGCATCCCTGAGGTATGAAGAGTTGGGGGCAGAGGAAGGAAAAGCAAAAGCTGACAGACCCTGTGGAAGTCAGGAAAGCCCCAAAGTGTTGTTTCTTACAAGTCAGAACACTGTCTTCCAAGATGCATTAGGTCTACTTATAATGCACCAGGCACTCTATTTTGTGCTGAGGCTTCAAAGCTCTGGACTTAGGCCTAGAGGAGCATGGTGAGAGAATAAACAGTAAGTTTAAATACAGAGCTAATCACATGGCTAATTTATATGCAGGGTGATAAGTGCTGCCACAGAGGCATGTGTGGCTTAGAATGGGAACTGAAGGACCAGGGCCCTTGTGGCCCTGTTTAGGGAAAGCAGAAAAGACTTCTGGGAGGTGATGATGCCCGGACTGAGTCTTGAGAGCAGTTAGATTAACTAAACGGGCACGATGGATGTGGGGAAGCTGCAACACAGGGAGAGAGAAGTGGTAGTGTGGCGTACAGTACCATGGCTTAACAGACAAGATAAGGATGAGCAAGAGAGGAGTCAGGTGAGCTCAGCAGAGGCCTGATCAAGGAGGACAGAGAACTCAGGTGACAGCCATGTGGGCCCCAAGCAGAGTACAGTCTGAGAACTACAGGAAACTGTGGCACAGGGAGCTAAAGGGTGCAGAGTTGATGAACTGTTCTGGAAAATACAGGCTTTCGCCAACTCAGTTGGGAGGCAGGCCAGCAGTAAAGAACGTAAATGAAATTAGCCTCCTTGACAACTCACCTAGGATTGAATACTCTTCTTAATTAAAAGCAGTTATTTTCAAAGGTCAGTTGAGATATGATCCTGCTGTTATGACCCTTGCAATAACAAATAAGTATCCAGGGGCGCCCTGGAAGTTTAAGGTTCTATGCTCAGATCCACAGAAATGCACAAACCTCAGGGAAAGTAACCCAACATTGGCCATGGATCTGAACTTCTATCAGGTTTTCCTATCTCCTCTTTCCCCAGTTCCACTGTCCTGTCAGGTATCTGACTGCCCCTCCACCCTCCACCCCCAGGTCACATTAAATATCCCCAATGCCTGTTGCTCCCATTTCTACTGCAGGTTTGAGCTCTTCGTATACCTACTTTTCTGACCTCTCATACTCAACACTCTCTCCAGGAAACCTTCTTTTAAAACATTTCCTAGGATACAGACACCAGGAAGATTAGGACTTAGGTCTTACTGACTCCTACATCTCCAATGTCTGTCCTTGGCACTGAATAGATATGCATTAAATACCTGTGGAACACAATAATTTGCTAAGCCCATATTATGTGCCAGCCAGGGGAGGTAACATCTCCTCCCATGTAGCAGTCTCATGCAAAAGCTGGATCCAACAGGTGGCCCTGGATACTCTCTCAAACAACCTAGAAAGGAACCCTAGAGAACACTGGTGCTCCCCAACCTACTCTGGTCTGGTTTCAGCCCCAGAACAGCTGATACCATCAATAGAGGGTGAGAATAAAGACCACAAGGAGCAATTTCCAAGGAGTTTCCTAGCTGAAGGTATTTTGAAAAATAGAGAAGTCTGTGAGAGAGCATGACAAGAGCCTAATGTGGTCTACATCAAAATGGATTGTTTCTGTGACTCTCTCCATTATGGTTTACTTCAAGACAGGATCTATATCTAGATCATTTCTATATATCCAATTCCTGGAAAGACCTAGAAACTCAGAGAGGAGGGTCAGTCTTAAAATTAACAGACTTCATATCTCTGTCTGAGAACTGAATCAGAATACTTGGGTTGGTCAATTAGGATACTATTTGAGTTAATTAATCAACATCAGAGATCCACAAAGTCTTACCCATTTCTCTCTTCTCCAGAAAATAATCCCCTTTCTGTGATGATACATTCCTTTGTGCATGTTAAATCCACTGGATTGAAGACTATCTTAACTTTTTGGGAAACTCCCAACTAGTTAAAGACGGTGAAACATGCTTGACTTGTCAGCAATCCATTTCCAAAATCAGTTTCTCCTCTTAGAATGCACTCTTTCTGCAAAGGGAAAATTCCCACTATTTAATATTGGATCTTATTGGCTTCAATTTCAGGAGGCAGCAACTTTTTACCTTCATTTCTGAAAGGTCTCCCTCTTGGGACATTTCTCCCCATCTCCATTTGTACAGAGAAAAACAAAGGATTAGCCACTAGGTACATGTAGTAGAATTTGGGCAAGACACCAATCTTCTCTAGTCTCATTTTCTTCGCTTAAGAATTAAAGAAGAAAAAATTCATTAGGCCAAATGATTTCTTGAATGTTTTCCATTTTAACACTTCTTTGAGATCATTTCCTACTAAGGTAGAAATTACTGAATACAGATAGCTGCATAAACCATGGGCACTCGGGAAAGAGGCACCTAAGTATTACTAAACAAATAGAGGAAAGAGGAGTCACACACACAGGGGGGAACACAATAAGAAACTTCTTAAGAAGGGGAGGCCAGAGATTCAGGCATAAAACAGATGGCTCCCTACAGCAGAGAACTGAGGAAAATGCAAGGCAGACACTGTTAATGAAGATGGCAGCAGGGCAAAGCTCCCTCAAGCAAACAGAAAGAGCCCTTACCATCACTAGGCCTGAATAGAAATGGCAGAGAATGGTTCCCAGAACCCAGAAGAGCTGTGTGACCTGTGTAGACCAAGGAAGCCAAGCAAGAGGCAACTCACAGGCAGGAACTAGAAGGATAAATACTCCTACCTCACTACCCTGAAGCCCTCTGATCTCTGCCTAGTGTCTCCAATCACTCACGCACCTGGAAGCAAAAGGGGAAGGGGCCTGTGAATGCAAGCAGCCTCCACGGTTGCAGAACAGCAGAAGTGGTAGGTTTGGAGAGGCATATAAAAAATACCCAGCAAAATACTTAGTCTGCTATACTGTTTGATGTCTACAGCCTTAGTCTCAAAAGAGGCAGAGGTAAGGTCTAGTGGTGACTAGCAGACCACTGTCAGCCTTCTTTGGAGGTGAGCAATGCTGTGATAAGGTGGGAATGTTGGAGTAAGAATGGGCTTATTTCCAATAGTTACACAGAAAGGATCAATAGGGAAAACAGGGGAAAGACTGGGAATTCTCAGAAGGCTGAAGCAATTCTAAGGAGTTTCCTGAGGACCAAAGTTCAAAGAGACAAACCATGAACCACCTGAGAAGCTGGATATTACATAAGATGTACTCTGATAAACGAGTTACAATGGGCTTTTGAAGGCCTGCTGGCCACAGGTCAGCAGCTCCCATTTCACACTGAGAAGTCTTAACATCACACTGGGACATTTTCCCATGAACCCGGGGAGCTTCTTCCTCAAGGACTCTGATCTGATTGGTGTAAATACCCAGGCAAGTGGCTGTGCAGTGGAAAGAATGTGTAATAGAGCAAAATTGCATTCATTCATAAGCAACTACATTAGAATCTGAGGTATCTCAGACTAGGTTGGGAATAAGCAAAACGGCAGAGAATCTTAAAAATTACTGAATAGACCAAACTATAAGCAGTGTTTGAAGGGCAATGACATATAATGGTTCACAAACTACAATTCATTTTTCTCTTTTCAGTAGGACCTAAACAAAGAATCACTTTTCCTTAAAAGTTCTATATTGTATGAATCGAGAGAAAGTTACGGAATATCCACACTTTTAACATTGTTTGTCTTGAAGATCTGTTACAATAAGCATGTATTATTGTATAATAAATCACAATATAGAAAAATTTAATATAAGTATATAAACAATACATTTTTGTGGTGGTGCATGTCTATAATTCCAGTGGCTCGGGAGGTTGAGGCAGGAGGATCGAGAGTTCAAAGCCAGCCTGAGCAACTGCGAGGCACTAAGCAACTCACTGAGACTTGTCTCTAAATAAAATACAAAATAGGGCTAGGGATGTGGCTCAGTGCCCCTGAGTTTAATCCCCAGTACCAAAAAGAAAAAAGAAAAAAAATGCATTTTTGGAAATAGATAGTTCCACAAATAAAAAATACCATCAATGAAGATACGTGTTTACTATGAAAGACATGGATTAGGAAAGCTGACTCTGCCTTTGCCCCAGGTATTCACATACCCTGCCCAGACCCATGAATGTAAGAGAAGAAAGCGTGAAGTCAGAAGAAGTGATAAGGGCCTGATTTCTCTCTGGGGTTGTGAGACCTGAATTCTTTTCAAATTGCTCATTGTAACTTTGCTAATTACGTTAGCTCAGTAACGTAATTTTGCTTTTCAGTTTCTTGACAAGCAAAATAAAATAGCAATATTTGCCTCATAGACTGTTGGGAGGATGATAGAAGCTACCAGAAGCAAAGGTTTCATATTACTACATCTCCCTCCTCCTGTTTAAAAACAAAAGGCACTTAAAAATCAGCATTTCAAAAAAAAATCACTATTTTTGAAATATGGAGATATATCAGGATTACATTTTTCCCCACTTAACTGGGGGGAAAAGACTGTGCTCTAAAAGCTTCCCTCTCTCTGTAGCCCTAAATATTCCCTGTGAACTCTATTTTATCTGAGACAGAAGTTTAAAAGTAAGCAGAATTTTGAATTAGTCTCAGATTTAAGAGTATTATAATCAAGCTCAATTTCTGCTGCATTCTTATTCTCCTTGGATTAGTCTCCAAAAGAACACAACAAAAGAAAAAGAAAAAGTTTTAATTGAGATAATTTATGACATTCCATTTTATTTCTAGACTTTGCATTTGATGAACAAAGATTGGATTACAAGGCTTACAGGGTTCAGAGAAAAGTTCTTTCATTTCTTAATGAAGGCTTAAAACATCAGGATATAATATATGGTGCAGTCCTTTAGTGATAACTATATATTTGGTATAATTTTTAAAAATAGCTTTATTCCAGCTGGTATCTATTTCTTCATACTGACCTTCCTGTCCTTAACAAAATCAGAGCTATACCCAGCTGCAGCTCAGGATAACCAGACCCTATTGTTACCAACCAAAAGTTTTCAAAACTGTTACAATCACATATGGCAGCAACTGTCAGAGTTGAATCATTTTCACAAAGGCGGCAGGTCATTCCCAAGAGACCAGTAAGTGGAAACGTGATTCATTTTCTACCCCCATTAGACTGGAAGTCAGAAGACCAAGACTTTATACACTGCTAACTCATCTGTTAGAATAAATTTTCCTTAGATCCCTTTAAATGTCACAATTTCATGATTTCTCCCAGCCATTCCTAGTTAAAATGCTTAAATAAAGTCATTAAGCTACCCGGATAAAGAAAAGATGAGATGTGAGGAAACATCTGCACAGAAGATTTGTGATGGGAACCAATATAAAAAGGGAACAGCATAACAGCAGTACCATAAACATGCCCTTTGGATAGTGCTATGGTTTGCATAAGTGTCCCCAAAGCCCATGTGTTAAAGGGTTGGTTCTCAGTCCATGGCATGATTGGGAAGTGGTGGAATCTTTAAGAGGCAGAGCCTCATAGGAGGTTTTGTTATTGAGATGTGCTGTTGGAAGGCATATTGGGACTCTGACTCCCTTCTGTCTCTCTCTTTGCTTCCTGAAAGCCATGAGATGAGTAGCTCCTCCACACATTCCTGCCAAGGCCTACAGCCTTACTACACACCCAAAAGCAACAGGTTCAACCAGCCATAAACTGAAACCTCCAAACTTATGAGCCAAAATAAACCTTTTCTCTTTATAAACAAATTACCTCAGTTATTTGTTATAGTAACAGAAAGCTGACTAACATCGGTAGTATATAAGCTTCCTAAGACTGCTGTAACAAATGTAGTGGCTTTAAATCACACACAAAAAAATTTATTCTTTTGCATCTCTGGAGGTCACAAGTCTGAGATCAGTTTCCCCAGGTTTCTCTGAGGTTAGAATCCATCTCCTTGCTTTATTCTGCTTTTAGAGACCATCTATATTCCTTGGTTTGTGACCCCTTCCCCTGTATTTGAAGGATATTACAAGTAGAGGTGTTATCTATCTCTAAGTGACTTCCTGGTCCACTGTGAAGTCTCCTGATTCCTAATGTCCACCCAATCTTATCCTGTTTACCACATATTATTCTCTGGGAATAGTGGAGTAAAATTCCTTCATTTCATAGAAATAAAACCAGGCTGACCCTAAAGGTAGCTTTAGTAATTCCTACCCAAAATCAGCATTATAAAATGGTTCTATGTTATTTGCAATAGCCAAAGTACCAACAGCACAATTAATCTAAAAAATGGCAGCCTAAAATGAAGAAAATGTGTACCATCCCATGAAAGAAAATGGCTGCCTCCACTCCCTCACTTCACCCAGTATCTTCTGGAACATTCACACCCACACCTTTCTTACCTATCATTACCCAAAGCACAATCAGAGAGGGGAACATGTGATAGTAAAGAGGTAAGAAACCACAGCAAAGCAGAAGTAACCCAATGACTGGATTCCAGCCCCAGCAATGACAGAAGCAGCTCTATGTGCCTACTGACACCACCACCTTGGCCAGTGTTTCTCACTGTGAGGGTCCGGGGCCTTGAGTACTGGATAAAATATGAGGATTTCAAGTCTATTCCAGACTGAATGAGACAGAATCCCAGAGGGGGACCCAAAGAGCTGAATTGTTAACAATCCTGTGTCAATGCCTATGTAAACCCATGTCTGGTATTCCCTGCTCCACCCAGCGAGTGGGCATGGTGGCAGGCACACGTTTTAAAAGTCACGAGATTTGGGTTCAAAGGCCTGATCCACTCCCTAGCCAAGAACAGAGCTTTTGTTTCCTCATCTGTAAATATAAGATAATATTTATCTTACAGGGTTTCTCCACCAAGACACTGCTATAATTTTGGGCTGGATAACTCTTTGTTGTGGTGGCTGTCTCATGCATAGTAATAGCTTTGGCAGCAACCCTAGCCTTTGTCCATTAGAAGCCAATAGCAACACCAATAGCAACACCCTCATCACAACAATCAAAAATGTTTCCAGACATTGTCAAAAGTCTCAGAGATGGCTGGGGGGCGGGAGGATTAGGAAGAGCAAAGTCACCTTTTTGAGACCCACTGGTTCAATGAGTTGTTGGACTTAATAAAAATGATAGGGCATGACATAAGGTAGGCTATCAAAAATAGTTCTTTTTCCTTCATCTTCTCTCCCAAGCACACCAGATCCTCAAAGATAGGTTCCAGCCATTTTTCAGCAACATCCTCAGTGCTCTGTCATTTCTGACACCTCCTTTGTTTCTTACCTGACACCTTAAAACCTCGCTTTGTAGTCAGTTAAAATGAGCAGACTTTGCACTATGAAGTTCACATGAGTTTGTTCTTAAGATTAACAATTTTCAGAAGCAATTGATTGAGTCTTGTCTTTAGAATTTATGCACAGTACACACAGAGAGATGGCTAAGGGGTGAGAGTTCAAAGACCTTATTACATTCCTAGAATCAATTTCACAACAGGTCTTTCATATGTCAGTTCTTCAGCTTTCTAGTCAAAGCACCAAGAGACTGTAGTGCATGACCCATGGGCTTCTTCTCCAAAGCAGATCAGGATTCCCTATCTATGAAACAAAGAGGTTGGGCTAAAGTCTCAAGTTCCTCTAAAATTCTATATGCTATTTAAAAAAAAAACTTTAGGGTTTCATTTAATTCCTAATACCTCATTTATTTATTTAGCTCCTAGTTCATCAAGAACATCATACTTCGGGGACAGATATTCAATAAAATAACTCCAATATTTTAATATTTGTTCAATAAACATTTCATCAAAGTAATGATTCTTGAGAGTCTAATTTTTATAAAGCACCAGGTCTCCCACCAAAAAGGATAAGACATGGTCCTTGATGCCAAGGTGGAGAGGCAAGGCACATAGGCAAATAACCAAAGCCATGAAATATGTGCTCTGTGAAAATGTAATAAGAAAAATCTAGGTCAGGAAAAGAAGAACAAAAGTTCAAATAGTTACTGAGAACTCATTATGTTTGAGAGAAAGGAATAGCTGAAAACAGAACAGTGGGGGATGACAAAAATATATATATATATTCACTTGGCCTTCCAGACTGGGGGACAAACAGAACAAAGATAAATTCAAAGCATGCTGGAAACTTCAAGTTACAACAGTCTCATCCACAGACTCTCCCCTTGAAGTGTTGAGTGATGAAAGACATGACTGTGGAGGTAAATATATTGAATAATTAGAAATGGCAATATGCTAGAAGACATTTCATCAAACTGACGCCTCGCTGACTTCTTTGGCAGCTGCTTGTCTGACAAAAAAAATGTAATTCAGGGGCTAGAACAAACTTGGTTATGTTACTTTCTTGAATAGATTGATCACACCACTATTGCAGCAATCCCTTTACTTGCTTCAAAATAACACAGGGGAGAAGTTGAAAGACAGCCCCCAAAGATGTTAGGAGTTGCTCTCTATTTTCTTTCAACTGAAGTATATCCTTTCTGCACTCCAACTGGCCCTGCTTTCATAATAATCAGCAGGGCTGCACTGGGAGAAATATGTCAGCAATAACATATGACAGAGGTCATATCTGTCAGTGGCTCCATATATTGTGTGTGTTAAAATATGAAGCACAGACTCATGTCTCCCAGAAGCCTAGAGTGAACTATTTGTGGCTGAACACTTGCTAAATTCAGGAAAAGAGTTCTGTTCATTCTTGGTTAAGCTGATACCTATTTACAGTAGTAACAACCAATGCAAAAATGTGGTTCTGACAAGGACCACATTTCTGTGGTTGACAGTCCCATTTCATTGTCCCAAATCAAATTCACATTACTCCAGCCATAAGATAGGACCTGCTTTCCATTTCCTCATATTGAATGGACAGGCAGCTCAGGTGATGGTGGTTTTTACTACTTGTATTTCCATACAGGAGCTGCATTTGCCAAATGCAAGGAATTCCCTTTGCCTATCCTTAAGGTGTCCTCTACCTATAATCCCAATCACAAGGCAAAAGTACAAGCTGAAGGCATTAGGGGTCTTGCCCCAGAGTTTCTGTAGTTGTTACCCATCTGTCATCATTGTCAGGGTCAACATTCACAGTACTTACCATGTGCCAGGCACAATTCTAAGCAATGGATGAAATCATTGGAACAGTACCTGTCATGCCCACCTCACAGGCCTGGTTATGCCTGGCTCCATCATTGATCCTAATAGATATTTATTTTCTTATATCAATGTCAGGATAATTCTTTAGGGGGCAGAAGTCTGGACACCATGCCAGTTCACAGATCTTTTCATAACTCTTATGAGGGAATATAAGTTGAGACTAAAAAGGGTAAATTGACATTTTAGAAGTACTAAATGTTTCAAAATACTGATTAGTTTTACTTTATTTTGACCATTTTTACTGATTTATTCAGTCACTAATTTGGAAAAATTGCATTCATGCTCTGTAGACAAGTGCTTTACAGTAGTATTCTCCCCAAAGAATTTCTATCTCATAAGAACAGATTGAAAACAGAAAGCCAAGAAACTTCACTATTACATGCAGGGACATGAAGATATGGGGCAGCTCAGAGAGGTGACAATCTCTGGAGAGATAATTACTTGCAGAAGCCACAGATTTTTCAGCTACAAAAATCTCCTGTTCTTAAAAACTAAGCGCCCTTACTAATAGAACTCATTTGTCATTTCCATGGACTCCCCTCTAATAAAACCAAATCACTCTGAATGACAGTCCCAAGAGGAACTGTGAGGTTCAACTGGAAAACCAATCCATCAACAAATATGCCTACTATTGAGTGACAGAAATTGGGGGATACAAAACACATGTTAAAAAATTGTTCTTGGGGCTGGGGTTATGGCTCAGCGGTTGAGCGCTTGCCTCGCATACGTGAGGCACTGGGTTCGATCCTCAGCACCACATAAAATTAATAAAGATATAAAAAAAATAGCACATTAAAAAATTGTTTTTGTCCTCAAGAAAATTTTAATGTAGTTGAGACAATATTTCTAAAGTATTCTACTAGCAAATGATGTGCTGGAGAGAACAAAAAAGCATTCCAAATGAATGCTGACCTATCAAGTCTCTATATATATTCTTTTTTATTTTCTGTTTTGTTTGGTTCTTCCCAAAGCAGAGCCTGAAGCAAGACCAAGGACTCCTGCGCAGGTAATTCTCCCAGGAGGATGTGTCTGAAAGCATGAGCAAGTGGGAGGGAAAAGTGAGATAAAGACTAGGGCAAACCATTATGAAAGGGTGTTATAAAGGTCACAGTCAACCAGGGCTGCTTGCCAGTGGGGTCTGCAAGGAAAGGAGATAATCTCCCAGATTGTTCATCCAGAGGGCTGGGGGCTGGAGCTACTGGTTGAAGGCTGTGGGAATGCTCCCCTAAATCCACTCCACTTGTAAACTACATTGACCCACTGGCCACACTAACTCCAGAAGGTTCTGATACAGAATGTGAGAAAGTCTCCCAGGTGGTTAAGGTGGGGCACTGTGAGCGTGAGTCTGAGCTCCCTTGGAACTATCACCCTACTCCCCTGGAATTCCATGGAAGATGCTGAAATCAGAGGTGAGCAGAGGAGACACAATGTGAAACATCAAAAGCACGTATTACACAGTCCTCCATAAAAGCCTTGTATATAGTCCACTCTTTACTCCCAACTTTCCCCGCTTTCTCCATCCTTTCTTATCCACTCTTCTCTATGCGTCTGAAACAAGCTATTTTTTCCGCCCAAGAAAGTGCTTGACTAGCCGGGCGCAGTGGCTCACGCTTGTAATCCCAGCACTTTGGGAGGCTGAGACAGGAGAATCACGAGTTCAAAGCCAGCCTCAGCAATGGCGAGGCGCTAAGCAATTCAGTGACACCCCGTCTCTACAAAAAACACAAAAAAGGGCTGGGGATGTGGCTCAGTGGTTGAGTGCCCCTGAGTTCAGTCTCCAGTACCAAAAAAAAATAAAAAAAAAAGAAAGTGCTTGACTTCTGAGGTTTTCCACTTTAAAATTCTTTTACAATGCCGTGTATCACTTGAAAGAAACTGTTCAATTAATAAAACAATACCAGGCTAGGCTCCTTCACAGAAATGAAGATGATAACCATGAGGATGACAAAAAACAACTAATTATTGAGGTCACGGTTTATGCCAGTCCTTTACATATTTTAACTCATATAATGCCCATGACAATTTCTTTGAACTGTTTGCCCCACTTTGTAAATGTGTCTTCACTTCATTGAAGCATACAGAAATTAAGCAACTTGCCCCAGGTCATGAACATTTTAGAGGAAGGAACCCGGGTATAAATGAACCCAGGCAGTCTGACTTCAGAGACCAGACTAATTATGGAGAAAGGGTAGGGTGAGCATAGAGAAAAATAATAACCATAATTAAGTGACAAGTATGGTTATAGAGTTAAAAACAATGAGTTACTTCTAGAAGCAAAAGGATGAAAAGATTTTTTGCAAACACTGGCAAAATTTCATCTAAAGTATCCAGCACACACTATCCAGGGAATCTCACTCTCGTTTCTGCTCTACTTTGTCCCAATTATTTCTGTACTCAAGTCTTTTGTTTTTCAGACTTCTCTTCATTGCAACCACTTTTTAAAATCATTGTCAACTTCAGTTTCAAAAGTTCAAAACAATGCTTATGGAAATCTCACAATTTTTATTTAAACTTTATGGAGTTTACTCTACAGAGAGGGGGAAAAAATCTCATTTAAGCCCGAAGAGTGGATGTTAAAGTCTTCCAAGTCTCTTATGTGTTAAAGAGGCCATTATTCCAAATTCTTTTTTTGTCTCCTGCAACACTTCTAGGGAACAGAGAAACTACGAATTTTTGAAGTGAAAGCAATAGACAATCACCATCAGGAATATTGCGGAAGGATGCCCACAGGCACCATTAAGGTAAAGACAGAGACACCAACTCAGGAAGAAAAAGAAATCCTCTAAATTTAGTTCCAGGCTTTAATTTGAATAAGACGAAAGATGAAACTAAAAGGTATACTAAGAGTAAATACTGATTATTCTAAAATATATAATTTATTTAAGATTTTACACCAAAGGCAGACCGAAATTGCATAAGTCCAGAAAACTATTTATTCAATAAATTTCTTGAGTTAATGCTGTGTTCTAGAGAAGATGCGTTACTACCCTAGATTCAAGAGATTGCTACAATCAATAAGACATGACCTTGTTGTAAATAAGGAACTGGTCTTCAGGTTAACTACTAAAATAAGAATAAATGAGCCTTTTGCTAGATATGCAAACAGATTCCCAGAACCTGGCAGTGGGAGCAGACTTCTTTCAATATTATGAATGTGACTTTTAATTTATTTTTATACTCTTTATTTGTTCTAGTTATACATGACAGTAGAATGCATCTTGATGTATTATACATAGATGGAGTATAACTTCTCATTCTTCTGGTACTTTTAACACATTTAAATGTATTTATACATTTTCTAATTCATCATATAAAACTAACTCCCCTGAGAGAGCAAATGCCAGACTATCATAAGATCCCAAGAGCTAGATGATAAGACAGACAATTGGTTAAAAAGAAATAATAAGAGAAACCATTAGCACATTTAGGAAAATCCGGTCCAAATCATGAGGAAGATGATAAGATGTAAACGTGGTAAGACCTACAAAAGCAACCTGATGGCCACTGTGGATCACTGTCTAAATCTGCTGGGGCTGCCATACAATATACCATAGATAGGGTGGCTCAAGCAAGAGAAATTGATTTCTCATGGTTCTCTGGAATCTGTGAAATCCAAGACCCCCGTGCTGGCTATTTTAGCCTTGGTAAAGCCTCTCTTCCTGGCTTGAAGATGGCCTTTCTCACTCTGGCTCCTGTGGCCTTTTCTCAGTGTGTGTGCATGGAGAGAGAGCAGAAGCCCTAGTCTTTTCCTCTTCTTATAAGAACAGTACCCCTATTGGAGAGGGACTCTATTCTTGTGACCTCATTTAACCTTAATTACTTCTGCAAAGGCCCTATCTCCAAGTACAGACACACTGGGCATTAGTTAGGTCTTGAATATATGAATTTAGGGACAACAAAATTTAGTTCATAGCACCTCCTATACTGACAGCCTAGTTCACTGCTATAGACTAAAAGCCCAATAAAAGAGTAATGATTCAACCATTTTAATTGTATTTATTAAGTAAATACTTTGTCAGGTACCATCTTTTGCTGTGGGAAGGAAAGAAAGAGAGAGGAAAGGGGGAAAAAAGGGAGGAGGAAGAGGCAGGAGGGAGAGGCAGGAGATGCTAAAGACCCTGGATTAACAATAGTATGTTCTAGTAAATGATAATCAAGAGTAAATAACCAAGTGTGCTAATAAAGAAAAACCAACAGTGAATGGGTGGATGAGGAAGGACTGGGGAGAAATGATCAGAGTAGACAGCCTGGACATGACCTCTCTGAGGAAGTGATTTTACATAGGGATCTGGGAGAGGTAGTCACTCATGTGAGCTTTCTGAGGAGAGAATTTCAGGGAGAAAGAGAGGTTAACAAAAGCTTGGGCTGGTCATGAGCTTGACAAATGTTAGAACAAAGTTGGAATGCTTGGTCTGCAGCAAGTGATGGAGTGAATCTGAGCTGAAGTCTGAGAAGGAGGCAGGGAGCTAGAGACCATGATGAAGAGATTACACTTTAGAAGAACTGCAACAGGAAGGCATCAAAGAGAATCAAGCTGGGAAGGGACCTAATCCAAACACACTGTCGTTACGTTGGGTTGTCTAAGGCCAGGCAAGGATATAGCCAGGCAACCCCAGAAACAGCAAAACCAGGTTAGTGGACTAATACATCATCATAGGGAAAAGATGGTGGATTTTGGAAAAGAGTTGGGTGGGGCAATAGAATTAAAGAAAAAAGTTTAGGGTTTATTTTAGGAGACAGAATTCATGGGACATAGTCATGGACTGCACAGGGGCTGGCAGAATTATGAATAACTGAAATGAAATACCTAATATTTTTGTATTAAGCCAAAAATAGATAGAAATTGGTTGCAAAAGGGTGCAGAATGAAGAGCTCTCTTTTAAATATGTGAAGTCTGAGGATCCACTAGACATGCGAATGGAGAAGTAAAATGGAGATTTAACATCATATCTGCTGCAGAAGGAGTTGAGACTAAAAAGAAGAATTAGTACAGATGACCTATCTGAATCACAAAGCTGAATGAGAACACCTAGGCAGGCCCCACAGCTAGGCAAGAAAGCCTCAGACACACCAACTTGTAAAGAAGGAGTCAGCAAAAATACTCTCAAGATGATGAAAACCACATCCTTGCCTTCTTCTTACAGCATATTCTGAACCTAGAGAACTGGGTATATATTTAAAACCTCTGTACTCCAGGAGCAGTTTAGAGAAATTCAGCAAAAATGATCAAGAGGATGAAAGCCTGCTATAGGACTATTAAAGGAAATCAGTAAGGCAGTCTAATCTGAACCAAAAGAACCTAAGACAGATGCACTGACTTGTCCACTAATTTCCAATGCAAATAAGCAGGAAGGGTATCTTCTATACATTAGTTTAAAAGGTCAAAACTTACTCAGTGAAAATAGTGTCTACAACTGTGTCTTTTAATGAGATGTAATAAAATCATGTATATGGTCAGATAAGTCAAAAGAAGCAATGTTTACAGGTAAATAGGTTAGAATTGAAGTGGATGATGGATATCCCAAAGCAAGCCCCACAAAGAGTTACAGCATCCTCTAACATGGGTAAACATCCTTTACCCTTCTTTGTGCATCATCTGTAATTCAGCAGTAATGCCACAATGCCTCTTCATCTGAACAAAATTAATTAGTTAATGGCTAGTAAATAAAATCCTATCTGTAGGGCACATACTTTGAGCTGTTTTTACCCTATCATAGTGCTTTTATGACTGTTCATCCATGCTGCTCTCCTTTTATAGCCAGGACAGGAAACAGAGTAATGCCCATCCATACAAGGACTAAACCAGTGACTGTGGTATTGGTGACCCTTCATTGGAGTAATGCAAAAAGTTCCATGTCATGGAGTCCACATGTACTTTAGAAGTACAATGTGCTAAATCCTTCCCTATGATGGTCAACTTGGCTAGGTGACAGTGCTCAGTTATCCAATCAAATGCTAATCTAGGCATTACTGTGATAGTATTTTATAGATGCAATCAACTCCTACAATCAACTGACTTTAAGTAAAGGTAAAGCTCCTTAATAATCTGGGTGCACTAATCCAATCAGCTGAAAGGCCTTATGAGTAGAGGTGAAAGTTCCCTAAAGAAGAAGAAATACTTCCTGTTGACTGAAGGGCCCAGTGGCCTGACCAGCCCCTACAATCAGATAAGCCAATTCCTTGCCCCCCATAAAAACTGTATTTCATCCATATGTATATCTACATCTAGATCTCCCATTAGTTCTGTTTCTCTGGTAGAACCCAGGCTGATACACACTACTTTTCTTCGTAGAGGAAAAAATCAAAATTTATGTAAATGTATACTACTACACCTAAACAATGTGTTTCCATTGAGGGGAAATGGAAAAAGTTGCCTTCTTCTCAGCTGGAAAGCAAAGGGCAGATAAATGTTGACAAACCAGTAACCTCGGTGGAACAGATTCTGCCTCTCGTTAATCACATGCTCCATACAGCTGGCAAATCCAAATTTTAGTTTCAAGTTTTTTAGATCTTATTTAATTATATAGACAACATTGCCTCTCTGTTAAATCTGATGTAGGGAAATAGAGGTTTAAAAAATAATAATAATTCTGATGCTGCTTTTAAGTCTTAGTTTTTATTGCAACAAGTTTAGTGCTTTGAGTTGTCCCCCAGAAACACTTGGACACAACATGAGACGTGCAAATTATGGAGACAAACTTGAGCAATAATGCCTTTTGCCTTAGTTTTCTGCTCACCTGCTCCTCACCTTTGTAAGTGAGCTCTATGAATCTTCATCCTTCGCAATGGGAAGGGCAAGCATGAGGGTCTCATCATCCTTCTGGTTGCCCATGTGATCAGGACAATATCGTGCAGGTCCTTTCCCTCTCACTACTCCATGTATGTCCCTTCTAAAGCATCACACTCGGTTAAAGGATTCATTTTCTAGTAGAGGAACAGTGAGGAACATACAAGGGTCCTTGAAGCTCTGTTTGGACCTCCAACCAGCAAGAATGGATGCTAGACTCAGGAAGGGTCAATTGCAGCTCCCTCTCACCTTTCTCATAAAGCTGACAACAGCTTCTCCTTAAATGAACCAACATTTTCATTTGTGCACTTATTCACTCAAAAATATTTATATGAGTGCTCTGGAAGAAACTAAAATGAATCAGACCAGATTTTAGACTCACTGATTTGGAGAGAAGAAAAGTACATATATTACTATAATACAAGTTGGCATAAAACACACAAATAAAAATTTTACAGGAGGTTAGACAGAGTTTGACATAGTGCAGGAATAGAATGAAAAGAAGAGGAAAAACAGAATAGTAATGGCATGAAATATTGAGTCTTTACCCCTGGGAAACTGTCATCAAATGAAGGTCTTCTTGCTATTTATATATTTAGTTGGCACTAGAAAAGTAATTAATCAGAACACAATTTTGATATTGTCTATAGGGAAATCACCAAACAACAGGGCTGCAACACAATTTGTATCACAATTTGTGTCACTTTGCATATTGCTGCTGTGGTCTGGCTGACAAGTTGCAGGTGAACAAATAATGATAAGTTTGTCATTTAAGAAAAACAAACAAACTACGTCTATACCAAGAGACAGGGCAAGAGCCCAAATAGGTCCTGACCTGGTAAATGGTAATAAGCCTCATGTTATTCAAACTTAGTATGCTGGCTCCAAATTAATATAGACTTCCACATAGTTCACAAGTGACAGGTTTTATGATAAATAGAGTACTTCAGTAAAAATGTCATTAAATATATGAGAAGCCGGGAACAGATGGCATTTATAATAGTATCTCTGATAACTGATCACCGTTTAGTATTCTCTGGTCCAGGTTCCTATCAAGGTTCCCCATTTCAAGGAGGGTGGGGGTGGAATATGAGCAAGAGCTTAATTTCCCAAGCAGCCTGTCTAACAGCTGTTTCTCACCTTCCAAAAAAAAAAAAAAATCAGCCATTCATCAAAGCTGTTTTGTGGAAAGGTAAAATCAAATATGAATCTTTTGCTAGTTCAACCATAATTTACCAATTTCCCATCTACTTGTCTTGAAAACCTCAACTTTCTGATATTACCAAAGATCTGTACCTCTTACACACATCACCTTTCACCTTTTTCACTGACAGCCACGGAAGGTTCAACTTCAGGCCTAAGTCCTTTTTAGAGCCATGAGACCCAAGAAAGTAATGAGGATCAGTAGGTGCATGGCAGGGGGTCATTAAAGAGGAGAGCCTCAAAAGGAAACACAAAAACATTATTAATAGAAAATGTCAAATTAAGTCTTGATTGAAATATGGGTCATCAGGAAAGAGCAAGGGAATCTGACAATGAAGACAGGAAAATCATAGAACAGAGAAGAGTCAAAGCAAAGACAATCTTCAAGAAATGGGCAAATTACACTTACTTAGTGGTTTGTGGTTCAAAGGTTTTGTTTGTCCTGTCTGCATATTTACATGATATTTTTTTACATCATTTTTACAGGAGTCAAAATGATGTGTGTTCTAACATTAAATGCATGACAGTCACCCAGCCGGCAATACAAGGCGTCACAACTTATTGGAGCACGTTTTCTAACAATCAAGAAGCAAATAACTTTATTAGATTAAAAAAACACTCACTCACAAGTCTCTTTTAAAGCTTATAGCCTGAAGTTTAAAAAGACATATAAAGTGTGGGGTGGGGGAGGCACAAACATAGGGATTCAAACACCATTTGCAATCTGATTCGAAAAGGCTAACAACTAATTGGCAATCTATAAACTGGCACGGGACATTCCACCTAGATTCTGCAAGGCAATAATCTTGATAAATCAAGTTTACTGTAACAAAGCTCAAGCCAATAAAACAGCTACCTGCTGTAAACCACTTAGTCCACTGAATTGTGCTTCACTTCACTAGTACTCTACTGAATGCCACTTCCTGGCTCAACACCCACCACAGCCTCCTACACAAGATGCCAGGAGAGCTCTGCATGCAAGAGACAGGCAGTGTTACTCCCATGGTCCCATCAACACATTTTGAAAAGTGATAATCTTAGAGGCAGCATGGTAGACTGTCCTGGGATTGAATGTCACGGCACCATTTACCAGTTCTATGAACCAAAATAAATTGCATGACCTCTGTTTGCTGAATAATTAAGATTAAAAAAAAAAAAAAAAACTTGGCTAGACTAGACTAAGGGTAGAAAGGAAGCCAGAGCCACTTGTTGTATACATAGACTTTTACCCCAGTTATTTAATCAAACATTATTCTAGGTGCTGCTATAAAGGAATTTGGCAAATGTAATTAAGGTCCCTAACCAGTTGACTTAAAGCTAGAAATATCCTCAGGGGGTGGGCCTAACCTAATCAAGTGAGCCCTTAAAAGGGGCCAAGATTTCTTGGACAATTAGACTTCAAATAGCATGTAGGTCCACAGTTGCTCTCCCTTAGCTGACTAGTTCCTCACTAACTAAGAAAAACAACTTCAACTCATGCCAAGGGGTCTTGATCAACCCACCATCTTCCCTTCTTGACTGCCTGTCCCATGTATATGGATTTGCTCACTGAACCCCACATGCACGTAAGCCAGTTTCTTAAAATAAGTATCTTAATATTATTTCCTACTTAATATTATTTCCTAGTATCTCCTGCCTCTCTGGTGAAGCCAGCTGATCCAAGGGTTAACTACCTATACTTCACAGATTAGCTATGAGGATTAATAAAGTGCCCAGAGCAGTGAGTGCTTCTCAAACTCTACTGTTAGCACAAATGACAGGGGTGCATCTATAGCACACTCCCAGTTGATGATAACGCCACTGGTCAATGGACACAGCTGACCAACAGGAGTCATCCTAGAACACAGCACACACTAAATCAATGTTAGTTTCTTTCTCTGTACTACTTCTTTACTTGCAATCTTCAGGTTTCTGTTGTTGTTTCGCTTTTCAATTAATTAATGCATTTGAAATATATAATGCACTAACCACCTTCTAGAGCTCTGGGTGGCTGTAATATAAGAAAACACAAGGAGGATAAAAATAGAAAACACATCAAAAAACAAATATTAAATAATACCTTCCATACCCAGAACTAAGGTCTACCTATAGAAACCATACCCAGAACTAAGGTCTACTTATAGAAACCTGTATTTCCTGTAATTCAATTGGTAGAAGACACACTGTATCACCAAAGACTAGGAGGTCATTTGACAGTAGAGAAAGGCAAGGTCATTATATATTGGGTCCAATACTGAACATAGTCAAATGCCAACAGAGAAACAATGCAGTACACGTCCTGGGCACAGTGAGTACCTTCTTGACGAGGACCGCAGGATGATAGGCCTGCTATCTGCACATGTGGTGTGATTTCTAGAGAAGCAAAGACAACACCTGTGCAAAGACTAACACTCCCAACTCCCCCTCAGCTGGTGACTGTTCATCTTCTATCATAACAGTATTGTTCTTGTGGTTTAAGGCTTTATTTCTTGGGAATAAAAATACCTTCTCTAGAGACACGACTTTCAGAAACTGGGATGTGTTGTTCCCATGTGCACACCCATTGTTCAATTTACTGCTCTCATCAGTCCGTGAAAATGTACCTACTGAAGGTGCAGATGACCTCCTATGCCAAACCTAGAGACCACGTGAGGCCATATCTGACCTGACCCCTCCACAGCTCTGGGCACTACCAACCCATCTCAATCTCAGAGACTTCTGTAACGTCACTCTCTCCTGCTTTTCCTCCTGTATCTCTAGCTGCTTCTTTCAAGTTACCTTTTTGAGCTCTTCCACTGTGTTCCTCTTTTCAGTCCAAGTTCCTGTCTTTCTCCACATGTTCCCAAGCTGTTAAGTGATTCCTAACTGGCCTTAAGGCTGGACTTCAGACTCATATGGTCCTTAGCCTCCTGGACATCTTAACCTAGATGTCCCAAAAGTATCTCAGACTCAAAGTGACCCAAACCAAACTCACTGTCACTCTCCCTAAACCTACTTTCCTCCCCAATTTTGTTTTGCTGAATGGCATCATTATTTACTCAAAGGGAAAACTTGAAAACCCTGGAGCTCACCCTTTTTGTTCACCTGGTTACCTCCTATTCATCTTCCAAGATCTAGACACTGCCTCTCCCAAGAAACCTAACTTAAAGCACCTCAGCATGAGTAAAGCTCCCCTCCCATTCCCCTATGTGCTCCCTATGTACATTTCCATTGCAGCAATTATCTCATTATATCATAGTTGGGAAACCAACAACCACAATAACAAAATCACCCTGTCACATATTCTCACTGCACCCTGAGCACTTTGCAGCATTTCTTACAAATATAATTGTATGTTTATTTATAATTTTTAAATGTGTTTCTCCCACTAGACTGAAGGTCTCATAACATTGGGGACCATCTGTCTTGTTCAATTCACCCAACACACCCATACCTGAGACACTGAATGTGCCCATTAATTGTTCAGTATATAAATGTCTACCTGTGTGTCTCTTCTACTAGGAGCTCCTTACAAGAAAGAACTGACCTTTATTTCTACAGCCCTAGTGTCTGGCACATAGTAAGAGTTTGATGAATATTGGTTGGTTGAATAAGATAATATAGATAGAGTGGTATCACCAGGAGTCAAAGAATGAGCTTCATTTATGCAAGAGTGCTTATTAATCAAATCTTTTCAGCTACTGCTACCCATGAATCCCACCAATTGTCACAGCATCCTTACACCAGCTGCCTAACTCCCTGTGCTTCTCAGGGGTAGCCACTATTTACAGGGCCTGTCAATGATGGCAGTTATGTCCATTTGTCTCACAGTGGCTGCCAGCGAGGCACCTTAAATGCTTGGAGACATACAACAGGTGTCTCTGAATAGCATCAAGCTTTATTACACCTTCAGATAAAAGTAAATTTCCTGAGATAAGTTATTCAGACAAAATGAGAATCTGGAATCTTTCCTTTATTTACTTCTTTTCAATTTCTGTACACACAACACATTCAAAGTTTATAGAGATGTCATTTAAAATATATTTCTAGAGCAGGGAAAGAATGGCTTTTCAAAGCTCCACATTATAGAGTTTTATGCAACAGAGATTTTTAATGAAATGCTTCCTGCTCGTTCAGGGGAATTCCACTTTCTTTCATCCAAAGCCTGAGGAGATTGTGAGCAATGTCTCAGCATAACTTGCCTCCCTACCTGCTGGCACTTGATATTAAAAAGGAGAGGCCACCACAGGTGCTTTCTCTGTGGAGAACCAAACGTCAAGAAAAGGCCCCAAGGCCAAAAGAATGAGAAGAATGCAAATGATCCAAAAGGGCCTGAACTGATGGTACACTTCCAGACAGCGAGAACAACTGTATTTTCCTAAATTCATTCTAAGCTCCATTTTCAAGTGTTCTTTTGCTGTGTTTCAAATTCAAACACTAGACAAGAACAAAAAGGAACATTTCACCATTCTCTACATTTCTTTCTTTTTTTTAAAATTTTTTTTAGCTGTAGATGGACACAATGTCTTTATTTTATTGCTCTGTATGTGGTGCTGAGGATCGAACCCAGGGCTTCAAGCATGAGAGGCAAGCGCTCTACCACTGAGCTACAACCCCAGCCCCCATTCTCTACATTTCTATATGCCATAGATAAGTGATTGTCCCTATTTGGAAGATAGGAATAGTGAGGTACTGAAAAGTATCCTGAAGGTCAACCCATGGGCTAAAGACCCTCTCCCACATCCTCAAAGATTTGTGCATCAATGGTAGTTAGAGGATGAGAAAACTTGTGTTGAATATCTGCTGTGCACCATACCCGTGTATATATGTATGTATGCCACATAAAGTATCTTACTTAAGCTTTAAAATAATCCACAGATTTTTTGGGGGGGGGATGAATAGTGCCTCCTCAATTCATGTATACATGGAAACTCAAAATGTGAACTCATTTGAAAATAGGGCCTTTATAAATATAATTAGTCACATCTAGATGAAGTCATATTGGGTTAAGATGGACCTGAAATCTAATGACTGGTATTTTTTTTTTTTAAGGAAACATTTTTGCTTTTTATTCACTGTTTGCAGCAGAATTATATATATGTGTGTGTGTGTGTATGAAAATCCACTTTGAATAATCTACATTTTTGTATTGGGAAATTGTTTTAAAAAATAAAAATCGAAAAGTATAAAGCTGTTATTTATTCTGCATTTGTTACATATCCATTGCTAATAAATATACCACTTTGGTATATATTGCCTCTATACATCATCTACATTTGTATTTGCAACAATGAGCTTTATATCTACATAAACTGTAAATAATCCTTTCTGTGAAAGGATCATCATATCAGGATGATACCAAAAGTATGTAAAGAAACTGCATTATTTTGTAATTATTTTTATAGGCGTTTCATGGTAAGATTAGTAGTCAATAAAGTTACTTTTTTGCCTTTAAAATGTCTTTTATTATTAGAATTTCTCAAGCAAGAAGCATGAAAAAGTGCGTATGTTTTCTTTTTGTACTTCTGTCCTATTATGGAGCATATTAAAGGACAACCTAAATTTCCCATGTGATATAATTCCAAGAAACACAGTAATGACTGTTATTCTTATAAGAAAAGGAGAAGAAGACACACAGAAAGAAGACAGCCATGTAAACACAAAGGCAGAGATTAAAATCATGCTGCTATGAGCCAAGGAATGCCAGGATCCACCAGCAGCTGGAGGAAGCAAAGAAGGATTCTTCCACGGAAACTTCAGAGGGAGCACAGCCATGAGCCAACACTCGGCTTCAGATTTCTGGCCTCCTAAACATGACTGTTGTTTTAAGCCATTCAGTTTGTGGAAATGTTTACAGCCATGCTAGAAAACTAATACAAATCCTAAGGCAGGTGTCATTATTGTTGTTATACTGATGCAGAAACTGGAGATCAATGATGTACAGCTTTCACAACATGCAGTGTGCAATCCAATACCCATCTATATGGGGAAAAGGCTAAAAGGAGGGGGAGGCTTTCCAAAGGAGGAGGTGTCAAGGATGGAGAAGGCTGCATCCTCTGACTTAGCAATGATCACCAGGAGTTACAGGTCCAGTAACTTAGGACCAGGAGCTTCAGGTGCTGCAAGCACACTCAGGTATAGCTGGCAGGTCCTCCTTTGTCAAAGGCCACTCCTGAAGCACACAGCCCACAAATGGTGATTCAGGACTCAGAAGCTGCCAAGTGGTCTTACCTAGAGAAGCTTGCTCATTTTGCTTTAATTCAAAGAACCATCTTAACAATGAAACTAAACAAATACAAGAGAATGCCAATTATAGACCAGTGTCACCAACCTCTTGTCCCATGGCTCATGACTTGCCTATGGCCCTGGGTTTCACTGTGAGCCAGGGCATTATAAATGTTCAAGTATTTCAAATATACCATATAGAATAAGAATTTCCAATGTTCTACCATTTAGCTTCAATAATTTTTGAACATTTGGGTACATTTTAATTCCGTTTCTCAACTTCATTTTAAACCATGTCCCCTGTTCTGATGAATATAAAAATTTCACATCACTCTCTCTCCCCACCCACCTTTGGGGTTCTAACATGTATTCACCATGGAGATGTATAGCCCCATGACTGACAATTGTTGAAGCAGACACAATGAACACTGGTTTCAGCAAAGCATAACAAAGGTCCTCTGTGATGTCCTGATGTTGCAATAAGATGACCAGGGCTAAGAGTAGGTTGAAAGACATACTCACTGATGTGAGTTAACTGATTAATAGGTCCCCATCTGAATAAGGACCTTTATTAACATGCTATATGACTTTTTCTTTGTTCCCTTCCTGTTTAACATTTTTACCCATGAGTTGAATGAAGTCCACGAGTTAAACTTCTACTCAGTACATTCCATTCCATCTTGTACCGTGTTAAGTGTTACCTTTCTCTCCCTCACATCCTGTAAGCTTCATAGGATAGGTGTTCATTCCTGGAATCTGGGTCAAGTGCCTTGCCTATAACTGCAGTCTATATAAATGGTTCTTGAGTTTGTACCATTTGAGAACAGGCTGCCAATACCGGGAATGTTCAGGCTGGAAATGAGAAGGTATCTGGGGGAAATGATGACTGTCTTCATATATTGAAAGAAGATGAAAGTTAAGCTGTGTAACTCTTGAAGGAAAAATCAGAACTGGAGAAATGAATAGTGAGTCGGTTTCTATCCAGTATAAGGAAGTTCTCTCTAATAGTTACACCTGATGGCAAAGGGAATGGGCTGGATTACAAGTCCTCCCACCACTGATTCCTGAAGGCACTTCAGGAGGGATTCCTGCTCTTGAAAGAAGAATAAATGGTATGCCCTTCCAAGTGCAGGACTCTGACATTCTAGACTTCATACTTTTCAGTCCTTTTGCTTACTATCGATTTTGATAGATACTGATACACATATAATAATTAGATCCCTGAAAAATAATGCTTTGTTTTTTAAAAAATAGGGCACAACAAACTACAACTATTACTTTTTACTTGGTTGGCCTCCACATAAAAATTCCCCTGACAGTTAATGCAGCATTTGACATTCAATTCACTAATGTCTGAGCAGCTGAGGTCTTAATCCTATTGATTTGGAAAGTGAAACCCATGAAGAGACAGCAATCTAGCATTTCTTAGGGGTGTAGTTATGTCACATGCTTGAGAGCCCTTGTATTAGATGTCCTCCATTTACCCCTGCTCCCTGCCAAGGCAGGCTGGCCTCTAGGGACCACCTCAGCAGGCTTGCAGTAGGATTTGACCAAAGGGGAAGATTGGCAGAAGATCAGTGAAGTTGTTTACTCCCTTGCTTCCTTCCCTGCTAAGCCAGGTCTGGCCAGATCTCTCCTCCGAGGCCTTAGGTCCTGTAGGCAGCCCTCTCCACAAGCTCACTCTGCCTCCAGGTCTCAATAAGCACTCTCTCCCCTTGCCCTGTCAGAAGAGGGATTAATATTGGTTCGCTGTGGTAACTATCCTGGAGTATCGCACTGTCCCTGTGGTTTCCCTACACAATTACCTGCCTTCACCTTTGAAAAGAGTCCCTTTATTAAACTCTTCAAATTGCCCACTGTAGATAGGTAGTCTTTCCTGCCAGATACCTATCAGGACCAACATGCTAAAAGGTGCATCCATTGGCAGAGGAAGTGTGTTCCTCCCTGCCAAGGCACCCAGGTGGGAGATGCTGCCACACTGGGAACCTTGTGGGAGTCTCTCTAACAGTGTTTGTCTAACCATGGAAAGAATATCAGTAGCAACCAGACAGTAGGGGAGATTACATCGATTCATAAGAAAGTTAATTTTTAATTTTAATTTTTTTACTTTTTATTTTAAATTAATTTTTGGTGCAGTATAGTTACACTTAATAGTGAGATTCATTGTGACATAGTCATACATGCACATGACATAATTCAATAAATTTAGAAAATTATTTCTTTGAACTGAAAGAAAAAGCTTTTTTCTTCTTTTTTCTTTCTTTTTTTAAATTTTTTTTTAACTAGTCTTCATTCCCTCTGATGAGATTTGGACAAGAAGACATGTGGTATGAAACAAAGAATGTGATAATGTCACTATTTTCTGATTAATATTAGAAGAGCTTCTTTTTAAACTTCAAGATTAGATCACTTTGCTTTGCCTTTCTAGTTTGATATGTCCAATATCCAATCTGCCATTTCCTCTTTTAGTCTAAAATTCCTTTGTGATAAGCAGATTAAGACTAGTGGGGCCTTTAGAGGGTTGTTACTACAATGCGGAAGTCAGCTAAAAGGAAACAAAAAAGGAAAAGGATCCTTCCTCCTCCCTCTTATTATTTGCTCTGTTGGAACCAGAGAGTGGGTAGGAGTATAGTCAATCTCTAGCTCACATCCTTCTTCTAACATTTACTAGCCAACGACCTTGGAGATGTTTATTTAGCCTCTCTAGCTTCACTTTCTTCAACTGTAAAACAGAGATGATTATTTCCACCTTGAGACGTTGTAAAGATTAAATGTGATAAAATGTGCAGCAGAAATCCAGTCCACAGTATGCAATGAATGCTAAATACTATCATGGACAAATGTATTAACTTGGTTGTCTCTATGAAGATTTAAGAGTGTTAAGTTGTGGAATTCTGGTATGGGAGTAGTACATTTGTCTAGGTGTGGACTTCAAAGGAGGGAGGAGAAAATGATGTGATCCCAAGGAGGGAAGAACATGGGGAAGTAGAACCCAGCACTGAACAATGAGAGGAAGCACTCCCCACCAGGGCTGTGAATGTGAGAAAGAGAGAATGTCTGCAGAACACCTCACCTCCTGGCAGAAACACAGTAGGAGCTTCATGAGAGTCCCTATATTAATACTAAAAGAGCCCAAAGGGAGAGCCTGCCCTCCCCCTCCCACCAAAAAAATAGCCCCTAGGCAATGGGAAAAGGAGCCAAGAGCTTTTGGCAGTGTCAAGATGGGGCCTACTGAGACAAGCAGCCTGCATTTGCAGGAAGTAGTGGGTAGCAAAGGCTGATTTCACTTACTTCATCTTTCTGCCTAAAACCAAGCCTGCTGAGATGCAATAATGAAAATCTTCACAGCACATTACTGAATACAGAAATGCCTTTCTGCCTCAATAATACCGCAGCCTGTGCATGAATGTAATGCATTATTCTGATGCTGCTAGGAGAAAATTCAGTGATTTACATTTAGGGTTTATGTTTTGTTTCCAATTGAAAACATCCATCTCAACAACAATTCCTACACAGGTATTCTCATTTCAAGCAAAAGTCTCAAGATTTAGACTGTGTTCTCTTGCCTGAGACTTCTGACCTAATTCAGTTTTCCATCTTACTGGATTTTAAAGGAGCCTGGTTAAAGATTTATAATCCTGTCATTATATCCCAAGACAGATTATATTCCAGGTTACTTTATTTAATGCATGAAGACAGCCAGTACTAGTCAGCCAAATACTTGGCCTATCTTAATTGTTAGGCAACTGTATGCTCAGCATTTTTGAGACAGCTGGGTGGATATACCCCTTCGGTCTTTCCTCTTCCTTTTATATTGGTTATATCAATAGCTAACAACTGCCAGTTATAGAAAAACAAAAGGTCTTGTGGAGTGGGGTGGGCATGGTGCTGGTGCTTAAGCTGCCATCACTGGCAGGAAACATTACTATCCATCAAGCTGTCTCCTCATTATCCTCTGTTCAGACACATAATACTCTTGTATATTCAAGTAATAGTCAAGTCTTCTTCAAGCAGTTTCATAATCGTGCCAAATATGGAAAAGAGACATTGACATAGGAATATTTGCCACACCCTAAATTAACAAACAATAAGGTATTTAGTGACCTAAGTGGACAATGACTTATTATAGTCAAGAACATGAGCCAACACATTTCCAAGCTGAAGCAGTGAACACAGCAAAATTCAATTTGCAGAGAGCTCTTGGGAAACACAAGGCTGGTTCAGAGAGGCTAAGCATCAGAGATTGGTCCTAAAAATAAAAGAAGCTGCTATTCTGATCTCACAGATGCTGCTGTGTGTTCAGCTAAAACATGGGAGACACCAGAGACACTGAGGGACATGGTAATCAAGAGTTAGTCACGTAGCACCCAGCGACACCATCTGTACAATGAAGCTGAATATGCACAGTAACTGGTGATGAGCATTAGTAAGAATTATTAAGCACATTGAGAATAACAGTGTAGTGCAAATAAAAATATCTTTATTATTTCAGCCAGCCTGTCACTTTGTCCATGATGGCTCTCCAAAACAATGTTTTAAATATGAACACTCATGCCATAGCTTCTCACTAAGAAATGAGAATGGTTTTGAAAAGTCTAATAGCTCTTCCCATTAGGAGTTGTCAGTTCTCATCACTAACCAGTAAATGATCTCAACTTTATGCACCTTATACAAAGATGTGGATTGAGTAAGAACAAGTAGTGATTAAGTATTCTTGAATCAAAATAATCCTTCTAAATAATTATAAGAGATATTTTGCTTTTCAGTTTCAATTCTGAGATGTTTCTTGTGTTCAAAAGACATGATATTTCTTGGGGGTGGTTGTGGGAATAAGCAGAGGTGGTTCCAGAAATTAGAAAAAGCAAGGAGACTACAAGAGAAGGCTTCGTCAAGAGCAGAGTGTGGATCCTGCTTCCCCATAACCACACAAGACTCCTCTAGAGAGGAATGGTGCCTCCGTGTTCCTGGTAACCTACAGAGGGGCCCACAGACAGTCTCAGGTTAGATGACCACACTTGAAGGGTAGAACAGAAGCAGATAAACAAGGGTGTGGGTGAAGATATCACTTGGTAACTGGTCTGGACTGAAGACAGACATAAGCCACCTCCTTCAAGACCTGGGAGATCTAGTGCTACAGTAAGACCTCAGACTGTGTGACAAAACCCCAGGAACAGAAAGGAGCACATCAGAAGAACTGAGGGTATTATTGTTCTGCCCACTTGACAGTATGGAGATTCAAAGTCAGAAATAGTGTTGAGTTAATGGAATGTGAATCAGTATTTCTAGCATACCTGAGTTGTGGATCAAGAATGGCGCCCATCTTCCAATTTAACATTTCTCAATGTGCCTCTCTTTGTTGCGACTCATAGGTAAAATGCTAGTGCCAACACAGAGACCATAAGGACATTATTTTTATTATATGATCACCTTTAAATTCATTCCAAAATTATGACACTTTGAAAGAAAGTACAGTTTTAAAATCTAAAGGGGCCCCCAAAGAGCTCTTCAATTGAGAACTTTACAAAAGAATCTCAATAGACTAATGTTCTTCAGGCTAATAAAATGAATGAAAAGAGATTTTTAATGATGATTTCTCTTAAATAAGCTTAGTATTATCTTAACAATAATGATTAAAGAAATAAAACTTACTGAAAGAAAACTAAATTTATTCATTTACTAAAAAAAATCTTGTTTTCTTAATTGGCTGTTCAATGTCAGAATGAAATAAGAGACTCTATCTTCCTTGTATCCTGACACTTACATTTTAACAATTTTTTGTTCTCAAAATTCAGCTAATCTACCAAGATTGAAAACTAACTAAATACAAGTTCCCAAGGTATTTTATATTTGTTTTCCTATTATCAATTATGTCTAGATCAGAAAAAGCATGTGTTATGGTTTGGATTTGAGGTGTCCTCGGAAAGTTCACATATAAGATAATGTAGGAATGTTCAGAATGAAATTATTAAATTGTGAGAGCTGTGACCTAATCTGAATGGATAAAAGGGTAAACAGCAGGCGAGTAGGGCGTGGCTGGAGAAAGTAGGTCACTGGGGGCATGCCTTTGGGGAGTATATTATCCCTGGTTCCTTGTACTCAAGCTCCTCCTGTTCCCTGATTGCCATGTCTTGAGCTGCTTTCCACCATGATGTTCTGCCTCACCTTGGGCCCAGAGATAAGGAGTCGGCCAACCATGGACTGAACCTCTGAAACCATGAGCCAAAATAAACTTTTCTTCCTCTAGGTTACTCTTGTCAGGTATATTGGTCACAGTGACAAAAAGCTGACAACACAGTCTTAATCAACTAAACAGAAATCACATAGGCTATTTGTTTTGATAAATCTAAATTTTTGGTTAAACAAGAATACTGTTCATGTCACATCTTACCAAAAATCTTCTCAAATGTATTTGTATATTTACCCTAACTTGCTAAAAAATATATGCAAACTTCAACAGTTTTTCTTGGATTATTCTATTTAATTAAAACTAAAAACTACATTTAGGACTTTAACTGACGTCCAGGCACTAAGCCAGGGGCTGAAAACTGTACCTAGAAGAGCAAGGAATGTTCCAAGGGCCTGTGCAAGCATGTGGGTGAGTGAGGGAGGAAATGAAATGGGAGGACAGTGAGGCGAGCCGGATGGAGGGGAGGAGAGCACCTTTGTGAGCCCAGGCCCGTCTTAAATGCAGAGTAAAGGTAGTGTGTAAGGTGGGATGAAGGGTGAATAAGGCTGTTGCAGGTAAATACAGAAGGAAGCTATCTTTGATTACATCTAGAAAATAATAAGAGACAAGGAATGTCCATGAGAAAGCATAGAGAATTTTGCAGGGTGGTGTAGATACTAGAAAGATCATGTGGCGCTGCGTTATAGAGGTCTCAAAGGCCAGGTAGAGGAACGTGGGCTTAACTTGGCGGGAAACAGGGAGCCACAGAAGTAACTGAGGCGGGAAGGAACCTGATCAAAGTTGAACTTTGGAAACACACAGAAGGCTGTGGTGATGTGCTGGGGAGCATGGCTAGCATCAGGCAGGAGGTGGCAGTTTCACAGCTGTGTGCAAATTTTTTCTTTGCTAGCCAGGAAACAACATTGAAATGGTCGGCAAAATGACCTGATTACAACTGGTGGTGCCCTGGGCATGGAAAGAGTGATAAGAAAAATTACAAAGAGTCCCTGGTGACATCTGATAAGTATTGAAATGCACTAAGAAGGGAAGGAGGTTTAAGAATAATTTCAACTTAAAATATTTTAAGTTTAAAAAAAAAAGCAAGTATACAAATTCTAAGCACAGTATGTTTATGTAAAAGCAAAATCACTAAACCATCATACCACCTATTTTATGGATGTTGTGTGAGCATATATAAAACATATCAAGAGGCAACAGAGAAACGTGATTCATGAATCCAAAGCGAGAGTGCCCAGGTTAGAATTGCCATTGGGTTAACTGCCGGCTCTGCAACCTTGGACAAATTACTTAACTTCCTTGGGAGGGGTGGGCAGAAGAGTTGGAGGACAGCAGAGAAGATGTAAAATTGTGTTGTATAGGGATTTTTTTTAAATTAATAAAAGATTATTTAGCAGCCATGAGGGTCCAGCTGAGACTAGAGTTCATGGTTTTCAAGACAAAAAGCACCAAACAGATTCAAGCCACCTACAAGGAGATTCCTGATCCCTGCAGCAGCTAGTGCACTATGAACATGAATGTGGCGAACGTTGGTAGACCAGCAAATAACACAGAGGTTAAAAATGAAAAGAGAACTGACAGAGCGGAAGTGGACTGGGAGACTGGAAGTCAAAAGGAAGATGAAGAGCAGTTGCACATGACAGAGGGGGAGAGGTGACCTGGGAGACGAATGCGAATGTACAGCAATTTCACCCGAAGATGCAGTATGGCCGTGGAATAGGGCCACTAGCGGGGCAAGGCTGGAACCACCTAGAGGAGCATATACAGAATGACAAGGACAGAGTTAGAGGTAATCTTTCTGACCTGTCATCTCATCTCTCTGAACATCAGTTATCACTACGACAGTGCAATAGATGGAGACATCAGTGAGAGAGCGGTAAATGCATTCTGACTCATGACATTTCCCCCAAAGTTTAATCTTTAGTGAAATTCCCAGAATGATTTTTTTTCTTTCCTTTTCTGGTTCATTTATTCAACAAATAATTACTATGCAAAACACTGTACAACCTGTGAGAGCACTAGAGATCTTATCCATGGCGCAGGCACTTAAGGGGCTTACAACTTATCGGAGGGGATATGAAAATAATTAGCCATTTTACAAGAGCTAATTAACAAGACAACAGGTGGTGTTAAAAGGCAGTGTGAAATGAAGTGACAAATAAATGATATGTGCTTACTGAGAAGAAATATCATCGCTGGTTGTTATCCTCTCCTGCTATCCTGCTATCCTTTCATCTGGCCATTTAGCAAAGATTTATTAAGCACCAACTATATGCCAGTAGAATGGTGAATAAAACAGACACAGACCCAGTCCTCGACCTAGAGGTCAGAAATAGATGGTAAACAAGAATATGGATAGTGTATGAATGCAAACCATGCTAAGTGCTATTAAGGAAAAGGATGGAATGCTTTAGAAAGAGTGACAAGGGACCCAACTGGAAAATCTTGGAAACTCAGGATGACTTTTTTAAAATGTATTTTTAATTAGAGCTTTATAGTTATACATAGTAGCTGGGTTCATTCTCACAAACTCATATATGCATGGAATTTGATTTCAATTCATGATCCTCCCGCTTACTCCCTCTGCTTTTCCTTCTCATTCTCCCTCCTTTTCTCATATTTCTTCCTCTACCAGACTCCCTGCTGCTCATTTATTTGTTTATATTTGATTGGTTCTTTCTACCTATGTGTAAAAGTGAAATTTCTTGTGATATGTTTATATATGCATATAACACGATGGGGGGGAGGTACTAGGGACTGAACTCAGGGGCACTCAACCACTGAGCCACATCCCCAGCCCTATTTTTTGTGTTTTATGTAGAGACAGGGTCTCACTGAGTTGCTTAGCACCTCGCTGTTGCTGAGGCTGGCTTTGAACTCGCGATTCTCCTGTCTCAGCCTCCCTAAGTGCTGGGATTACAGGCCTGAGCCTCCATGCCTGGCTACATAACATGATTTTTAAGAATTCATTCTACATTGCCTGTCCTTACCCTCTCAATCTCCTTCTTCTACACTACTGATGTTCTCTTTTATCCCTGTTATCAGGATGACATTTTAAAACAACTTAAGAAAGCATATGGCAATATTTTGTCATGCTCTATTCAAGAATTGCACATTATGTCAAGACTTGACCAACTCTATGTATTAGCTTTTTAATCCCAAAATGAATTTTGCTTAAATCAACTTTATCATCTCATCTCCATCTTAGGGACAAGTAAAGTGAAGCTTGGCAAAACTGATTGATTACCTTTTCTAAGGTCAGAGCTCAAAAATGAATACAAAGCTAAATCTCATGCTATTTCCAGGATGCCACACTGACTCGCACTCAGATGGTGTCCAAAATTCCTTTCTTTTGTTTATGCAAATAATCCTCTAAAGAAAAATTTTTTAATGCTACTATCATAATTACTATTGGACTGGACAATAGTTCAGTTAAGTAGCAATAGGATTGATCTTTTCATAAAATAACCTTCCTTACACCTCTGTTAATATTTTGCCAGCATCTCATCCAGTCCAAGGGCTTGATTACAGCTAATAATAATTATTAAACATAATTATAACTAGAATTTAATGACTAACAACTGTGTGCTAGACATTGTTCTTGATGACGTCCATGCATTGCCTTATTGAATCCTTGCAAGCAACCCTGTAAAGTGTACATTACTCTCCCACTTGAGAGGTGGCATCTGAAGGCAGGAAGCTAAACAACTGGATGAAGACTACATTAGGTAAGTGGCAGAATGGAAATTCAAACTCAATGCAACACACTAATAGTGCCATCCCCTGCACCAGCCCATGAATTCCATGAGCCATAGCTAGTTTTTTTGTAGGGAGAGAAAACAAAGGTAAAACAACTTGGCAAAGGTAAGACAATCAGTGAAACGTAGACCCAATCATGGAAATTGGGATTCCTGACTCCCCATTCTCCAACCGAACCTAGAACACCACTGGGGCAAATATGATGAATGCATGATGATTGAGAAAAATTACTTAACTTATTCCCAAAGGCTCAAGTCAATTGTACTGAAGGAACAAAAAGGCAACTTGCAGTTTACAATTTCCCAATTTCCCCTTGTCAAGCCTGTTGGACTCTCAACTCCCTTCTTACAGTAATGTGGCAATCTCAAACTGGATCATAATTTACATCTAAATGTCCCAGTGAAGAGCTGCCAACTTTAGTAAACTGACTCTGCCCAATTTCTTCTTTTATTCTGTTGTTGCCAGCTGTCTTGAACACAAAGCACCCTCACAGAATCTAACAGTGTTCAGAATTCAACAGACACAATGGCCCCAGGGAGAGAGGATTTCCAAGAATATACTAGCACCTGCCTAGCATCCTTACCAAAGGGCTGGCTCACAAGCCAGAGGCATTCCGACTCAACCAATGGGATGTTCAGCACCTACTCCCAGTCACCATCCCCTATAGAGAAAAATTATTATAGGAGAAAGAAAATATACGATAGCAGTCACAAGATATTTCAAGGAAAACTAAAATTACCGCCACTAGGAAACCAATATGGTGTAAGCCTCAGACAAAAGGACCCAACAGGATAAAATGGTAAAAAAAAAAAATGTAGTGTAGAGTAATAAAAAAAAAAAGAAAGGCATTTCCCACACTCTGAGGCTACAGAAGAAAAATAGATTTTGAAATTTTAGATGAGATTTATATTTGCCAAACCATTCTGTGCAAATATCACTGGGGGAAAAAAAGCAGAAATACTATGTGAAGTCATTTTTTTGTCCTCTCTGTTAAACTCTGCCTTCTTTAAGCAGTGACTGAGGATAAGAAGCCTTAGGACACTACCATACATCTCAGTAAGCACCACAGGGTACATGCAGCAGGCAAGACCTGTAGGGTAAGTATGTTTCTGATGCAAGAAGTTCAAGGGATATGAACTATAAAGTATAGGGTATTATTCTGTATTTGCTCAGCAAGAAGTCACTTATCTGACACTTGGTGTGGACAAGGGTCAGTTTTATACATTCTAAATAAGTTAGAGACCCATAAAGAATGAGCTTAGGAAGACAACATATGCAAATATTTATCACTGATTTTTGAACTGGTATTCCCTTTATGGATTAGATGAAACACCAGAGATCCACAAAAAACTGGAACAGTTGGTTCAATGAATCCTGATACATCTAGAACATCAAATGGCACAAAAATGCAATGCAGCATTCCCAGAAGGAACAAGAAAACCATTAGAGCCTGAGTTCATAAGCTAAACGAACATGGTTTGAAGGTATCAAATGTCCACCATATCTGCAAATCAATGGATGCCCCCATACCAACAAAGACAACAAAGCATGGTATTAACTTGCTCATCTATGTATAGCATAGTGGTTAAGAGCCTAGACTTATTTTCAAAGCCCAGCTGAATCACTTCCTAGCTATGTGAACCTGGGTAAATTACTTACAACCTGTGCCTCAGTTCCTTACCCGTCAAAAGGGGAACCAGCACATAACACATGTGCTGGGTTTCGTAACAATTGAAGGCATTATTATGCCTAAAGACTGGACACTGAGCTTACCAAGTGGTAAGTGCCAATTAATGCTACTTATAATAATAATTGTTACTAACAACAACAATCCCTTTTATCAGTATTATTACTATAACCCTCTAGGGCAGAACTGCCTACCCACCCTGGATTGCTCACCTCCCTCTGAACTGTTTGAGAAAAAGAATTTTCCATCTTGTATGACCACTGAATATTGGGGTTTCTATGATATATTATTTTAGTTCATACCCCAAAGTAGGTTTACTACACTGTATAATAATCATCCATCTACACATATGTTTATCTTATCAAACTGATCTCCCTGAGCAGAAATATCAGCAATGCATTTCAGCAATTCGCACATGTAAGAGTCAATAATGCTTACTGAACTCAACTTTGCATAGCTGTGAACATAGAGAAAACTCTTTAATTACACTTTCCTGCTTTGATTTTTCAAGCAAATGTATTATTTATGGTACTAGTTAGGGCAGGCTACACTGATGAAACAAACCATCAGTAAGGGGTAACCTCTTACCCCATCAGGTAAGGGGTTAAAAACAATAGAGTTCACGTCTCATTCGGGTAATAACCCAGGGCAGATATTCCATATGAAAGAAGGGTTCTGCTCCGGGCAGTCATTTAGGAACACAGGTTGACAACAACCCTTCTAACATCAACCTATGGCTTCCAAAGTCACCCTGCGTGTGGCCAACCCAGTCAGCCAGAAAAGGGAACCAGCAGGGAAGAGCACGTGGTGGAGGTTTTATGGAACAAGCTAGGAAGTGGTACACATTTTCCCATGCACATCCCATTAGATAGAATTCAGCTGACACACTAACAGCTACGGAGGCTGGGAGTTTTGCAAGAGAAAGTGTATACTGGTGAACAGCAGCGGTCTTCACTAGTGGTTGAAAATAATCCCATTAGCTGCATTCAAGGAACCCCTACCTAAAAAATATTTTGTGACTCCCGAAAAAATAAAACATTCTTGTGAAACATTCTTTGTTTACTGAAAGTCAACATTCAAGATATAACTTCTTCTTTAAACAGACAAAACATAAGTTTGGAAATCAATTATTCACAAGCAACTGTTTATTCCCCTTGCTTAATTAAAAAATAACTTTTGTCCTCATCCTGTGTATAAATGTTAGAGGTGATCAAAAAGAAAAAAGTGATCATTCCAGATCTAGCCACTGACACCTCGCCCCTTGAGGCTTACTGGACAATTGCAGCCCACAGTTGCCTCTTAAGAACTGGTCTGTATCCTGCAGCATTTACAAGTCGCCAACTGTTAAGAAAAGATGGTCATGAAATGTTTGCTATTTTTTAATAGATGGGCCTTATTTGCTTAACCACATTGCAAGTTCCTCATGGGCATCTGTTACCTATGTTCTCTGGAAAGTGAAAATGGTTTTATAAAATACAAAGTGCCTACAATATAGTCAAGGGTTATTTTTCTCTTTTGCATTTCTTTCTGTGCCAAAATACAGCAATAGGTATTCAAATAACCAATTATATCACTCACAAGTTCAAGGAAAAGTTAAAGCTCAAAGGAGCCTATAGTAAATTAAATGCAAAATGGGTTGTGATTCTTCACCCTTCCCTGTTTCCATGACCTTGCTATGAGACTTTAGAGTCTATTTCTACATCTTGTGAAATTGAGCTGGCTTTGAGATTTGCTTCAGCCAACAGAATGTGGTGGAATTGACAGGTTTCACTCTGTTCACTTTGTAGACACATACTTTAGTCACAAAAAAAGCCCAGGTGAATCTTATAGGTAATGAAAAATGCAGGACATTCTCATCTTGTCCAATCAATAGCCAATCATCTGCTAGACATGTGTGTGGGGCTATGCAAAGGAGCCAGCCTCGAGTCCACCTGCTAGCTGAAGGTAGAAGCCTGAGCAAGCCCTATCAAAATCAGGCAGGCCCAACCCATTTTAGTAGAACAGCCCAGTGACCCATAGATGTCAACTTGAATAATGATAATTGCTCATTGTTTTTAGACAGTGACTCTCATCTACCCCAACCCTTCGTTTTGCAGATGAGTAAAGAGAAGGCTTAAACAACACAGTGGTAAAATCAGATATGACTAAAACCAGGTTCAGAACTCAGATTTTCTAATTTAGCAGTTCGATCGATTCACTAGATCATTTTGTTTCATTTGCAAAATCTTTGGGGCTTCTCAGCTCAACATAAACACAAGGGTCCCGTAAAAGCTGGCCACTGAAGAATGCCATATGTACGATTGTTAGATCTCTCCATAAAATGAGATTGTTTGAACATACTGTAAACTGTTAAGTACTATAAAAGGCAAGATGTTCTACTGCATGCCAGAGACAATGATGAAAGTTATAAACTTTTATATTGTCCAAAGCAAAGTCACTGATCAGCTTTATTATACCTTTAGCTCAGAAATCTCTGATTTTTACCTGGACATTTACAAGTCTTCAAATAAAAAGAGGACAGGACTGAATTTCAACATGATTAATTCTCATTATTTTAAAGCATCGAGAGAATTACTCTAGAATTTGTCTTTTTAATTTGTATTCTGACTTAAAGGACTGAAGGGTAAAAGGGCAGAAACCATGACATTTTTGTAATCACTCTATTCCCACAGCCTACAACTGGACCTGAATGAATGAGCAACTCACTAAGTCCTAAATGGAGTCTAATCTTCAGGAAAACTTTAGGAATAAATTCAAGAAGATGGGACTTTTGAGAAAGAACTTTAGACTGATTTTAGGAAGAAGGAGGCAGAAAATGTCTTGTTACTGTTTTAAAAAATCTAAACGAAGCCAAGCATAGTGGTGCATGCCTGTAATCCCAGCACTTTGGGAGGCTGAGACAGGAGAATCACAAGTTCAAAGTCAGCCTCAGCAACGGCAAGGTGCTAAGCAATTCAGTGAGACCCCGTCTCTAAATAAAACACAAAATAGGGCTGGGGATGTGGCTCAGTGGTCGAGTGCCCCTGAGTTCAATCCCTGGTACCAAAAAAAAAAAAAAAAAAGACATGAAAAAGAGGATGAAAGGATCGAGAATATTTATTCTAAAGCATTTTAAAAAGGAAAAAGATATTAACTATACTGAACCTATATTGAGTAAAACATCATTGTTATGGTTTAGATAGGAAGTGTACCCAAAAAGTTCAAATGTGAAGCAATGCAAGAATGTTCAGAGGTGAAATGATTAGACTATGAGAGCTGTTACCTAATTGGTAAATTAATCCAGTGATATAGATTAACTGGAAAATAACTGTAGGCAGGTAGGATGTGGCTGTAGGAAGTAGGTCATTGGGGTGGGCCTTTGGGATTTATATTTTGTCCTTGGTAAGCCATGTCCTGAGCTGCTTTCTTCTGACATGCCCTTCCACTATGATGTTCTGCCTCACCTTGGACCTGGAGCTATAGAGATGGCCAATCATGGATTGAACCTCTAAAACCAAGAGCCAAAATAAACTTTTCCTCCTTTATGTTGTTCTTATGAGGTCCTGGTCACAGCAATGAAAAACTAACAAAAACAACCATTTAAAAACTTAGCCTAGCCGGGTGCGGTGGCGCAAGCCTGTAATCCCAGCATTTAGGGAGGCTGAGACAGGAGAATCACGAGTTCAAAGTCAGCCTCAGCAACAGCGAGGCACTAAGCAACTCAGTGAGACCCTGTGTCTACATAAAAACACAAAATAGGGCTGGGGATGTGGCTCAGTGGTCAAGTGCCCCTGAGTTCAATCTCCAGCACCAAAAAAAAAAAACTCAGCTTAGGCCTGGAGTTGTGGTTCAGTGGTATAGTGCTTGCCAAGCATGAGTAAGGTTCAATTCTCAGCACCACATAAAAATAAATAAAATAAAGATATGTATCTATCTACAACTTAAAAAAATTTTTTTTAACTCAACTTACTCATGTTAAAAATAGACTCTTTAAATAGCCTTTTAGCCTTTATATTGCTTCTGCAGGAAAATTGTTATATGGTAATAACTTATATTTATATACGGCATTATCTCAGGTAAGATTTTCTTTTCCTTTTAGAACAATTTTAGTGTTTTATATAAATGCTAAACTTATAGCAGCATTTTATAAAATCATAAACTTTCCAAATGTCTTCTTTTATTTTTCTTAACATTTTATGAAATTTTGAAAGGATTAATTTTATTAATTGGCCATAAAGGCAGCCCATTCCTTATGTTATATTCCTTAATCTATACTAATTCAAAACTTTTATTACTCCAAAGCATTATGGGTGGCTCTGGAGTTACAAACACACCACTTTAAAATATCTCTTTCAGGGAGTTCTTCAAACCAGAATGAAACACACACAAAAAAATTGAAGATATAAAATTAACTGGTAAGAGCAACTATACGGACAAATTCAGAATCCTGTCATGTTGTAAATAAGGTGTATACATCATTTATATTTTTAGTATGAAGACTAAAAACAAAACAATTAAAAATAATAACAAATTAATATGCTGAGAGAGAACATAAAAATATTAATTGGGACATCAAAAATTGCAAACATGGAAAGTTCAGTTAGCACTTTATCTCTCTCTCTGTTTCTGTTCTTATTTTTACAATCAAAAACCCTTAGGGATTAAAACTTTGAACAAATTAGACACAGAAGGAACATACCTCAATATGCTAAAGGCCATTTACAACAAGCAGACAGCTAGCATCATACAGAATGGGAAAAAGCTGAAGTCGTTCTAAGATTTGGAACAAGACAAGGCTGCCTACTTTTGCCATTCAATATGGTACTGTAACCATAGGCATAGCAATCAGGCAAGGCAAATGAGTTAAGTGCATAGAAATTGGAAAGAAGAAAGCCAAATTATCACTGCTTATAGTGACGTGATCTATATATTAAAAACCCCAAAGACTCCACAGAAAACTATCATAACTAATAAACAAATTCAGCAAAGGGGCAGGATAAAACATCAACATACAAAAATCAGTAGTGTAAGCCTGGTGCAGTGGCACAAGCCTGTAATCTCAGCACTTAGGGAGGCTAAGACAGGAGAATCATGAGTTCAAAGCCAGCCTCAGCAACACAAGGTGCTAAGCAACTCAGTGAGACCCTGTCTCTACATAAAATACAAAATAGGGCTGGGGATGTGGCTCAGTGGTCGATTGCCCCTGAGTTCAATCTCCAATACCAAAAAAAAAAAAATCAGTAGTGTTTCTATACACCAAATGTCAATTATTTGAAAAAGAAATCAGAAAAGCAATTTTATTTACAATCTATAATAACTGTAAAAATAAAAATAAAATAACTAGGAGAAATTTTAACCAAAAAGGTGAAAGAGCTCTACAATGAAAACTATAATAAACATTAATAAAAGAAGTTGAAAAGGACTCCAAAGAAAAAGAAAAAGCAAAGAAAAGGTATCCATCTTTTCATCCCTTGTTAATGGATAGGAAGAATCAATATTGTTAAAATGTTCATACTACTCAAAGAAATCTAGAGATCTAATGTAATCCTTATCAAAATACCAAGAATATTCTTAAGAGAACTAGAAAAACAATCCAACATTTGTACAGAAGCACACAAATACACAAACACCCTGAAAAGGCAAAGCAATCTTAAGCAAAAGGAATGAAGTGGTATTACACTAACTTTAAAATATATTACAAAGCTATAGTAATCAAAACAACATGATATTGACATAAAAACAGACACACAGACCAATGGAACCACCTATAGGAGTCTAGAAGTAATGAAGAGACTAGAAGTAAATCCATGCATCCTCAGCCAATTGATATTTGACAAAGGTTTTATGAACACATAACGGGCTAAGTTCAATATGGCCCTGGGAAAACTGGATATTCATATGCAGAATAAAACTGGAGCCCTATCTCATACTGCTTACAAAGATCACCACAAAGTGGATTAAGGACCAAAATGTAGGACGTGAAACTATGAAATTGCTAAGAAAAAATATGAAAAACTATTCAGGGCATTGAAATGAGAAAAAAAATTTGAACAAGACTCCAAAATCACAAGAAACAAAAGCAAAAATAAACGGGATTATATCAAACTAAAAAGCATCTGCACAGCAAAAGAAACAACCAACAGAATATAGAGACAGCCTACAGAATGGGAGAAAATTGGCTAACTATATATTTGATGAAGGGTTAAAATGCAGAATATTGTGTCACTTTAATAACTAAATTGCAAAACAATACAAAATAAAAGCCAAATAATTTGATTTTTTTTAATGAGCTGTAGGGGGCTGGGGTTGTGGCTCAGTGGTAAAGCACTTGCTCGCACATGTGAAGCACTGGGTTTGATTCTTAGCACCACATAAAAATAAAGAAATAAAACAAAGGTATTGTGTCTATGTACAACTAAAAAGAAATTTAAAAAATAAGCAATATGCTTGAATAAACATTTCTCAAAAGAAAATACACAAATGGTCAACATGTATATGAAAATGAAAAAACACTCAACATCACTAATCAGCAAATCAAAACCACAATGAGATATCAACTCACTCCAGTAAGAATGAATATGATCAAAAAACAAAAGATAATAAGTTCTGGTAAGTACATGGAGAAAAGCACTTTTCCACATCTTTGGTGGGAATGTAAATTAATATGGTCATTATATAATTATGTACTAATGTAAATTATTACAATCATTACGGGAACTAGTATGTAGGTTTCCTAAAACTTAAAAATAGAACTAATATATGACCTAGCAATCCTACTACCAGTATATATCCAAAAGAAATAAGTATGTCAAAGAGACATCTACATTCCCATGTTTATTGAAACACTATTTGCAATAACAAAAAATAAAAAAAAAATATTCATCAACTGATGAGTAATTAGGAAAATATGATATATGTATAATACACACACACACACACACACTAGAGTACTATTCAGCCATTAGAAAGGATAAAATCTTGTCATCCACAAAAACATGGATGAAACTGGAGGCAATTATATTAAGTGAAAGAAGCTACACACAGAAAGACAGATGCCACATGATCTCACTCATATGTAGAATCTAAAACAGTTGATCTCATAGAAGTTGAGAGCAGGGTAGTAGTCCCCAGAGGCTAGGGAAAATAGAGAGGAGGCGGGTGGGGAAAGGTCAATGAGTCCTATATTGTAGTTAGATAAGAAAAGTTCTGGGGCTGGGATTGTGGCTCAGTGGTAGAGTGCTAGAGTGCTTGCCTCGCATGCGTGAGGCACTGGGTTCGATCCTCAGCACCACATAAAAAAATAAATAAATAAAGATATTGTGTCCATCTACAACTAAAAAAAAGAAAAGTTCTGCTGTTCTATTGCACAATAGAATGACTATAGATAATAATCATGTACTATATTTCTAGGTTTCCAAAAACCTAGAAAAAGGAAGTTTGAATGTTTCGCCCTAACAAAATGATAAAATTTTGAGAAAATAGATATGCTTACCCTGATTTGAAACATTCCAATATGCATGTATTGAAATGATGATATGGTACCCTACAAATATGTATAAATTTATGCATCAATTTAAAAATAAACTTAAAAAGCATTTAAAATAAAATAAAAATAGTAATACCTCTGGTTTAAGAATTATATAACACCCCACCCTCTCCAGTGGAAACTGGATTTTCATAGATGCTACTACTTGCACACCAAGGACCCCATTTCTGTCTCATACCAGGCTTTGTGCTCTGCAAAGATCATCTGACTTAATGTTTGTCCTCAGGCACTTGCCCCCCTGACTTGACTTGCCCCTCTAGCTTTCTATGTCCAGTGAAGCAACCTAGATTTATCTCCAGATTTTTGGAACCAAACTCAGATTTCAGCCAGGTGGCCAGTGTAATCCCCACCATCTGAGTAAGGGGATCAGGAAGTTGGACAAGAAGAGCAAAAACCTCTCCCCAATGCCATTTTTGTTGGATTTATCCCTGCAGAACTCCTTACATGTCCCTGCACCAGAAACAGGAAAATGAATTAGAACTCCTCACACTACTCAGGCTAGGGAAGGAGAGGAAAACCTCTTCCAGCCCAAGTGCAAAGGAAGAGCAAAAAATATTTTTGTCAATATTAGAGCTATAAAGAAGTCATGTGTCCTCCTATAGCACAAGAAATAAAAGCAAGAATCAATAAATGGGATGGACTTAAACTAAAAAGCTTCTTATCAGTAAAAGAAACTATCAATGAGGTGAACAGAGACCCTACATTCTGAGAGCAAATTTTTGCCACACACACATCAGATAGAGCACTGATCTCCAGGATATATAAAGAACTCAAAAAACTTAACACCAAAAAAACAAACAACCCAATCAATAAATGGGCTAAGGAGCTGAATAGAAACCTCTCAGAAGAAGATATACAATCAATAAACATATATATGAAGAAATGTTCAACATCTCTAGCCATTAGAGAAATGCAAATCAAAATTACCCTCAGATTTCATCTCACCCCAGTCAGAATGGCAGCTATCCAAAATACCAGCAACAATAAGTGCT
>CM053408.1:66010147-66071005 GCA_028644305.1 Xerus rutilus
GGCTTTTATTTTCCTGTTATGATATGGTTTGTTAGTGTATATCTCAAGGGCAGTCAGCCCAGTCACACTGCAGGTATAACACTTTCATACAATGAACCCTGCCAGCATGCAGTTGTCCTTTGAAGCTGTCAAGATTAGGATTTAAAAGGAGCATTATTCTTAGACTCTGAATGCAGACATGCGGATTCAAATCTTACCCATATTATTTAGCTAAATCATTGCCAGTCAATGGTTTAACTTCTTAACCTCAGATTCCTCATTTTGTAAAGTGGAGATAATAACAGCACCTATTGCATAGGGCTGTTTTAAAAATTAAATGAGGGTTTTGGGGTGAAAGTCAGTGGAAGAATATCTGCTTAGCATGCGCAAAGCCCTGGGTTCAATCTTTAGCACCCAGAAAAGAAAAAAAAAATTAAATGGGATAATGCAAGCAAAATACTTACTATCGTTCCTAGATGTTTAAAATGTTATAAATATGTTATTAAAATTTGTAAATTACACATGGATCTAGGTCACTTGGGGCCTTCAAATCCAAAGCTGAAGCCAGAGCGTTGAATGAATTTCACAGAAGCACCTCTGGATTTCTCTCTCATGAAGGGAGTGATTCAGGCAAGAGGAAGAAAAGAGAACAGCAATTTTCTTTTGAGTTTCTCAAGCTTTCCACTTTTCTTCTTTTATTGCCAAGTAATGGATCAACAACTTCCCAGAAACCAAAACTAATCCTACAAGTGAAAATGATGTGATTACAGGTCCAGCACTTATAAGCCACAGTGATATCCCATTGACAAGGGAAGGAGGGACAGGTGACAGGAAAATAGACTTGAGTGGATAGGTAGCAGATGAAGGGAAAACCTCCAGGGCCATGTCGCCACCATGAGCATAGCTAGAAGGAGAAATAAGGCTCTGAAGCACATAAAAGGACATTATGCCCAAAGCCTCCAGTGGCCTTAGGAACTGAGGACACACATCACAACGCATGCCTAACAATTAAAAGACAGTTTTGCTAGTTACGTCAATGGGAACCTGTCAGATGGCTCTTGCTGCATAAATACCTATAACAGAATCCTGACTTTGACTTAATTATTTCTGAGAAAGGAATCATAAAAGACTTCACTTAAAAAGAAAGAAAAAAACCTAAATACTTTCCATCAGCATATTGATGAACACCATATCCTCCCAAAGGCACAGTTCAGGAATCTTCCAGGTCAAATATTGAAGATGTATATGTAAGGTAAGCAAAGGAAAGAAGGAAAGTGGGAGAGGGAGAGAGGGAGGAAAGCCACCTAGAGCTAAAGGTCTGAAGATTATTACTGTGTGCCTGTTATTACTCGAATGAGTCACTTAATTGTGCTTTTTCTGCCTTTAGAACAAAAGGGAATCATGGACCTTGAAAGGATCTTTTGGGTTATTTATCTAAATTTCTGGCATGACTGTGAATCCTCAATACATACCTCTGGTTTTAGGAAAGCTAAGAGAGTTGAAGTGAGAAGAGTGGTCTACAAAAACATAAAATGGAGCCGGGCATGGTGGCGCACGCCTGTAATCCCAGCACTTTGGGAGCCTGAGACAGGAGAATCGCGAGTTCAAAGCCAGCCTCAGCAACGACGAGGCTTGCTAAGCCAAATCAGTGAGACCCTGTCTCTACATAAAACACAAAATAGGGCTGGGGATGTGGCTCAGTGGTCGAGTGCCCCCGAGTTCAATCCCCGGTACCACACACACATACAAAAAAAAACATAAAATGGGCCTAAGAACCCCAATTGCACTTTCTCTCACTGGAATCCTGGGCCTTACTGGGCCTTACTGGGGATCTGGGTCATCTGATACCTCCTGTCTATCTATTGCTGGCATCTCTCCGTACCAACTGTGGCACCTGCAGAAGATTACTTCAGTGACATTCCAGCTGACACCATTATCTTCCTGGTCTAGGTACAGCTGCATAGCTCCTCACGAGCCACTTAATCTAGATCAGCCCCAAATCCTGGTCTCTTAGGGATACTTACGATATGGTTTGTTAGTGTATATCTCAAGGGCAGTCAGCCCAGTCACACTGCAGGTATAACACTTTCATACAATGAACCTAAATACATAAATAAATTTAAAAAGGTTTTAAAAAATCTTAAAAAAAAAAATAAGTATGACATAGCTGCTCCACTGTAAAAACACATGGTCCATCCAACACAGAGCTTAAGCAGAACCAAAGAAGTCTATGTTTATATAACAAATCCGAAGAGTGTCTGGTAAAACACCCTTTGCCTTCTATCCAGCAATGGGATTGTAAGGAACATAAGCCACAGGGATGCTTAGCAATATCTATGTAAGGAACATCATGCTTAGAAACTGGCATGCTTAGTAATGTATGGATGCGATTGATAAGTACCATCATCTAGAGACAGACAGAGCAACGCTTGAGTGTGATAAAATAGCACACAAGGACGTGACCAATGAAAACCAACTTGGAACTGTATTTAAACCTGCCACATCGAAGAGCTTCACTCCGAAGACATCAGTGAGACTGGCTGCCTTGCTGTCAGTCCCTGGATGACTCCACCATTCCCTGATGTCCAAATGCCAGCTAGAGAGAACCACCAGACAATGACAAAGTTCGCTCTTCGGCTAAGAGAAGTCGCATGGCATTGGAGGTACTTTGGGGCTCATGGTTCCCCTGGGATTGTGTGATGTGTTTGCTGTGTTTAATTAATGTGAATTGAGTTAGCTGTTTGTATTTGACGATTGGTGTGATCGAATATACACTTGCATTCAAAGACAATCTGCCTATGAGTAATTATTGCAACAGGGATAAATCTCCCAGGCCTGGCTGGCTAATTCTTGCATGCTGTATTAAGTGCTTTCCCACAGTATGCCAAGAAGTACTGAGGCACAGGATGCTGCCTGGTTACATTACTTGCGGACTATGCCCCTGTGGGCTCCTCAAAGGAAGGAATGCAGGCCAGCATTCTGCCAAAGCCCCTCACCTTGATAAATCAAGGTTCCCACTCAGTGACAGAGGCCCCTTGAATTGCCAAAGGACACTCTCAAAATGGTGGAGTGGGAGATTGTTTTAAGAAGTTTAAACCCCAGGCAGAATTATTCAAATGAACTTGTACTTTAACCTACCCTGTTGAGCAAGAATCTTTTTTTTCACCCCACATTTTTTATTGGTCTATTATAGTTCTACATAATGATGGCATTGTTGCTACATTTTTGTACATGCACACAATGTAACAATACAATTTGGCTACTATCACTCCCCGGCACTTCCCTCCTCCCTTCCCACCTCCAATCCCCTGGTCCCTTTCTTCTACTGATCTCCTTTGATTTTAATGAGATCCTCCCAAGCTTTCTCTTCCTTTTTCCTCTCTAACTTCCAAACATAGGAAACCATATGACTCTATCTCTTGACCTGAGTTTGACTTTTTTAACATAATGGTCTTTAGTTCCATCCATTTTCTTGAAAATGATCTAATTTATTGAGCAAGGATCTTAACCAGGGCTCTTCCCACCCTTCATATTACATGAAAATTCACATATATAGCTTATTGCTCCAAGGAAAAAGGTCCTACTAGGCTCACCACTGAGTTACTCAGGTTCCAGAAAAGCCAATTTGACAGCAAGACTGGCTGAAAGGTTGCAGAAATAAACATTCTGAAAGAGTGCAGAAATAAACATTCTAAAGCATGCAAGGGCTACACTAAGGTTCTCTGGTTCTTCCTTGATTCATACCAAGGTTAAGACAACACGTTTCAATTTCCCACAACATAGAAAAGGCCATAAAGCCAACATGAGAAGCACCATCATTCACCCATCCCTACATTACAGATCCAGATTTGGTCCAAACCTAAGGTCCAACTCCACTTGTATCAAGATTTTAGTTCAGTTGAGATGGAAAACGTCTAGGAACTGAGCTTAAGTGTACTAAAATTCAAAGACTTAAAAGTGTTGAATCATTTGGGAATAAATAAACTCCTAGTCTGCAAACCCCAAAAGAATGTTTGATCCTTCAATGAAATAACTCTACGTTCTTTTTGAGAATAGCTCATGGCCTCCTCTTGAACAAGACTAGCCCAGGCCACAGTTCTGCACCAGATCCTGGCTGGCCTAGACCTCAGTGGAGAACAAGTGAGCTAACAGAGGCTTCCCCTATTTCCACCATTAGGGACTGCTATGCCTGTGCAGATAAACAATGGGAAGACTTGCAGAACCCCAGAGAAATATGACAGATACTTTGGTAATCTCAGAAATAAGGCATTTAGAACACAAAGTGCTTCCTGGACAACTCTAAGTTAAATCTCAAATGAACCCACATGTGGAACAATCCCACAAAATTACACGGAGGAGGCTGATTGTTGTCCTGTTGCCATCATTCCAGAGCAGAGTTATTCTGTTCTCTGAAATCATCTAAACCAAGCGTGTCACTGTTGTTTTGTTTATGGAGAAAACCACTTGTTCAGATTTAAGTTCTTTGGCATATATGTTGGTCAGAAGGAATCAGTGTATATTTTCAAGAAACCAAATACGCTCTCAATTCCAAACATTGTTTATTTCCAAAACAATGGGAAACGAACCAGTATACTTATATTTTGTGCAAAAATGTCCTAGGCAATAAATGGGTTGAGTCTAAGACACAATCATTTGTTATTTTTTAAAAATTTTCCTCAAAAGTCTGAGTAAGGCAGAAGGACAAGGGGCAAACAGAAAGGACACATTTTACAATTGTGCTTCATTTAGGTGGACAGCAGGCAGCGCGGACGGGACAAGATGCTCCATTCTCCTGCAAGTGGTGAGGGTAGTCGTTTGTGCAGGGCACAATCTGAACCCCAGCTATACCAGTCGCAGTGAAGAGGTCTTGCTAGTTTAGTAAGGCTCTCAAAAAGTGAGTTTCCCATGCACTGGTCCATGCACCAGGTTTTGGATTCACCTGAGAAACTTGTTGAAAGTAAAGACTCAAGACTCTGCCCTTGCCTTACTGAATTAGCATCCTCAGAATGGGGTCATGCATCTCAGTTTTTAACAAATCTCCTAATTATAATGCAAAGCCAGATTTGGAACCAGTATTACAAAAAGTCTGACTTTAACTTGACGATGTAATTATTAGAAATATAATCAAAGTATTAAATGGACTATGTATTGAGTATACCATTTGATCATTTTGGTTTGACTATTTCATACGTAAGAAATAAGTAGCCATGCACAAAATCTATTTGGGAGGACAATTAGTATTACTCTTGTAAGAGTCTTTCACAAGCCATTTCTGGAGTACAAAATATTAATGACTTGAATCTTAATTATTTATAGAACACATTAATGTTTTCTAAGCCTATCCACAAACCAGAGACCCCAGAATCAGTTATCAGGAAGAATCACTCAAAAGAAAATTTCACACATTTTTAAGGTATGAAATTAAAAAAAAAAAAAAAAGAATTATAGACCAATGATCTTCAGATCTATGGATCACAGAGGATAAGACTAAAATGTAAATATGTGTATTAAGTGACTGTGTGAATCATTAAAAGCCAAGTCTTTTTTTCCAAACATTTCAAAGAAAATTCATTCTTTGTCTATGTTACTAAAAGTGTAATTAATCAGAAAAATATATAAACATCAATATGAATTGGAGAATTTTCTAGTAATACATGTTAGGGTCAATATCTAAGCTTCCATCCTAGGAAAAGACTGGTCTTAATGCTTTGCCTAACATTAGGAGGAAATGACCACCAACCTCTCAGATATTCTTATATCTGGACCACTAAGTTAAAAATTAACAAAGAGTTGATAGAAATTGGTTAAATATTTACATGTACCCAACGTGAAATCAGGAAATGGGCAGGGGACTCCCTACATCTGGAGAACTCTGGAAGACTGACCAAACCCTTTCCCTTCTGATCCTGTCAGTGTCTGAAGGTACTTGTTAACAGGCTCCCTTGGAGCCTCCCAGCACTGTGCATTTTAACAGGGTTGGGTGTTGTCCTGGACACATTCTCTGGCTTAGTGTTTCAATTCAGATTACTATTTAACTGCATGACATTGAGTTGAAACTGCTCCTGTAGGAATCTAGTTCTTGTGAGCTAGTTTCACTTGGAGAATTGTAAAAGCCAAGTCTTAATATGTATTTGTTGACTGATCATTTATAGTACAAAATTGGCATGTCCAACGTTCCAAAAATTGCTTTTTATTGTGTTTTTTTATTTTAAGTACATATTCTTAAAAGTTTTTGTGACTCGGGATCCTTACCAATCCCTCGGGAGCAAGGCCATCCCATGTGGCAGTGGTAAGCCTGCCCTTCCCCACAGGGTTCTCTAGTTTTTCAGTGTATTTAGTTTCTATCTTGATGAACTCTTTGTGACTTTTACATTATTGCAAAATACACAAAACCACTTCTATTTCACAACTTGCTCACTGACTTCATGTAGCATGTTTCCTGTTTATCCTATTTCCATAAGTTACATTTTTACCCCTGTGATGTTAAGACCAACATGTTTCAAACAAGGTTAAGGAGAATACATCTCCCCCACCATACCCAGTCAAGCACAGAACAGTGTGTTTGCTCCCAAGAAGTTTTCCTCCCATTAACTTTTCTCATTTCTTCCTTTGTTCTCTGAAAGGAACGAGCAAAGAGCTCATGGCTTAGGACATCAGTATCTCTCCTTTCATTGCACCTTTGAATATACTGCAGGATGAAACAGAATAGCACATGTAGGGTATTTTGAATAACCAACTAGAATTTCATGATGCCTATCAAACACCCCATCCCTCTTACCTCCTCCAAAATGAGGATTATGAATGAATATTATATAACTATAAAAATATATCATGTCAGGGAAAACCAACAGTCCAGAGCAGATAAAAAAGGCAAGTATTGCCATTAAACATTTATTCCTCAGAGAACCATGCCAAACCAAGCTCAATTTGGGCTTTGGAAAAATGTTAAGGTTTTTTCTGACTGGTGTATGAGGCCCACATTGCCAGGAGGAGAGACTGAGAGAACAGCATGCTTCGTGAATAATTTGGAATATTTAGGTAAAGGAAACCAACTCACTGCTGAGAAAACAAATGAACATGATCGATTTAAGTCAGAAATACAATCAAGGGAGGAAGGTCAGATGAAGAAAGGGTAGGCTGCATACCTTGTCTGAGCATCAGGATTAGTTCAATTTTTCCTACAAAATTATGACAAACTTGATAGAAATGTTCTGTTTCTTAATAGAAGATGTAGAGAATAAAGGTATCATTTTAAAACAAGGCTATCATTGTAACGTATCCTAAAGCATTTGCTTTCTCCCTGTTTCTCATCAGAAGGTCCTTCAGATGACTGTTCCTTGGAGACAAGCAGCAGCCCTTTGCCGCTATACCCAACTGGCCAGCACCCAGCATGGCAGACATATCAGCTCTGTAATGGGTCTCTGATGAACTGACTGAATGAATGACCAATTCATACCCTCTCTTCTCTTTTTCTGAAAGAATATACAGCAGAATGAATTAACGAGCAACATGAAAGCAAGCCCCCAAACTGTATTTGGTGAATAATTTAATCTTGCCAGCAAGACCTACTTCTTCAAATGAATAAAGACAATGGTTGGAGTCAGATACAGATAAGATCAGCTGCGCACACACCCCAAGAGTTCAAAGGAAGAAAAGCCTCAATGGCAGTATCAGATCTCCTCTACATGTCTGCTAAGATTATTTCTAGACTTCTGGCTATCTCAGGCCCTTTGATCTATTTACATTAAATATTCTTATAATTATTTGTGCATTATACAGCAAATATGTTAACACTACAATGGCCTCAGGAACTATAAGAATATGGTGGTAACATGACTCATGTGAAACAGCAGTAGCACCCCTTAAGGTTTAAATCAAGGTTTAGATTTATTTCCTAAACATCCTATTTTTGCCTTGTATATAATGTCAAGTTTGCCACAAACCTTCCTAGAAGAAATTGTAGGAAAATAATGAATTAAATGCATAGTCACAGCTCCTTAGTGAGGCAGGAGGTACCAGCTAAGAGCAATGAGCTAAGCTTTAAGATGATCTAAATCAAACTTTAAGCATACAGAAGGCTACCTTATACAGTGGGTGATTCATCCTAGATGGTCCTATTACATTTTGAGTACAGGAAGGTGCTGCTGTCTGGCCCAATGACAGAGCTCAGTTCCACAAGGACTAATGACCTGCAAAGCCAAGGTAAAGCACTGTCTGTTTGTGTTGCTATCACAAAAGACCTTAGACTGGGTGGCTTATAAACAACAGAACTTCATTCCTCACAGTTTGAGAGGCTGGGAGCCTCAGATCAAGCTGCAAGCTGACTTGATCACTGGTGACAGCTGCTTTCTCATAGCTGTTCCCTTCTCCCAGTCCCCTTACCTGAGGGAAGAGGTCAGCACAGAATCCAACCAAGAGAGTTCCTCCCTCCTCATCTACTCACCTTCCCTTCTAATACCATCACCTTGAAGATTAGGATTTCAATGTACGAATTTGGAGGGACACATTCTGACCACAGTAAACTGTAATACAGTACCCTTCATAAATGACCATCCTTCACTAGGCCCATCTCTCCTGTTCCCAAGTCTCCACTATCTATCCTATTCCCAAATCTCTACCTCCAGACTCCCATCTCTAAGAAAGGAAAAAAAAATCTGAGAAATAGTTAAAACCTACCCAGGAAGGCCTAAGAAAGACATCCATCAAGGGTGACACCTCAGATAGCAAGAGAAAACAGAACCACTTCTTGAGGTTTCAAGTATATTTAAACTTTTTTTTTTAATTTTTCTAGTTGTTGATTGACCTTTATTCATTTATTTCTATGTGGTGCTGAGGATCGAACCCAGTGCCTCCCACATGCAAGGCAATCACTCTACCACTGAGCCACAATCCCAACCCCTTAAACATTTTTTTAATTACTAATAATTTCAAGTGCTCTATTTAACAAGTAAAATTGTTTGATAAATGTCTTCTTCCAATATCATCAGTACGTCCACTAGGAGATAATATCAGATGTCTAAATACAGCCCCTTTATGATTTGGAGGCTGGGGCAGAGCTCCCCTGAAGCCACATCCACAGGCCAACGTACTTGTGTCTGCCTTTCTGCATCTTTAAAGGGAGAGGAAGAGAAAGGTGTTCATTAGGAATCAGAGTTTTTTCCTCTGCTTTCCTTTCTGCTCCAAAATGAGCAGAGGTGGATGCTGGTATGTCCCAGAGGAAGAAGCCACACACACACACACACCACATCATTTCCAAAAGTGTCTTGGAATTCCAGGAATGAGACACAAATCTACTTAGGCTTTCACTTGGTTTAAAGAATAGGAGTGCTACTCAGTGTCCAACTTCTGCTCTTATTTCACTTCTGCTCTATTCTCTAGATGAAACTATTTTGTCCTTTTTCCTTCTCCCTCAGATCTAAAACAGGGGTCAGTACACTCATTTATATTGTAATAAATTAAGGCATGTCTGACTCAGAGAGACCTTTAGTGATGTGGTAGCTTCAATCTCAAAGTGATAAAATCTTTATAGTGGCCCTCATTACTTTATATATTTGGCTTACACAAATTCTTCAACTTTTCAGCTTTTATTTGACTTTCAGTTTTTACTTTAACTACACTATTTAGCTAGAAGTTAAAATATTCCTGTGAAACATGGTCCCAATGCTGTTCTAACTCAGAGAGTAAAGGGGAATTTGTAGAATCGTTAGGTAAAGTTCATACTCAGTGTGATAATGACCACAGCCAACAAGTAAGAAATAAATCCAATTAGCATATGGGTACTTAGAGTTCATTCATTTAATATGAAGTGACATTTTGATAACTAAAGAATTGAGCCATTAGCACTCTCTGGTTACAACCTGTCTGACAGATTCTGGGCATGAACTTCACTAATTGAGTTTTCAAGGACTTAGGTAAGGATTAGTAATGGGGATGCTTTCTGTGCTGCTTCCTTTGTATGAATGCTTCTGGTCCTTGGGAAATGGCTTCTCTGCCAAGAAGTCCCAAAGGATGTATATTCAACAGTTTAGATGCAGAAGAAAATTGTTCTTGTTCTTTTTTGTTCTTTTGAAAGACCACCACATTCACCCTTGATCCAAGTAGTTCAACTGGTCAAAACATTTTAGAAGTCTTCATTCAAATTAGGAAATGGTATTGATATAAATCTACAATTTTAGGTCTTGATAGGGCCATTGCAATTTAGAGACCAAGGGGGAATGTTTTAGTTGGTATTTTGAAACCCTTAATAAATATTTGCTGAATGGATAAAGTGAATTAATAGTCATTAGCAGAATGAAAAATGTCACTCCTGCCAGATAAAAAATGTCACCACAGATATGGTAGCACACATCTGTAATCCCAGTGACTCAGGAGGCTGAAGTAGGAGGATCATAAGTTCAAGTCCTGCCTCTACAATGCAGCAAGATCCTGTCTCAAAATAAAATTTAAAAAGGAAGGGGTATGGCTCAGTAGTAGAGTGCCCTTGGGTTTAATCCACAGTGCGCGCGCGCGCACACACACACAAACAGAAGTCACTTCTGAATCCTGTGCAGTACCTGCCTCTGTGTGCACAAGCTCTGCTTGCTTCTTGTTAAAAACCTCCATTTGGTATTTCATGTTCTGTCAGAATATCAGATCAGCATTCCTTCTTCCCTCAACTCAGCTGTTTTATCCTTCTTTCTATAAAAATACAAAATCATGTAACTGACTAAAAGCTCTATATGTGTATGTTATTAGAAATTGGACCATAACATCGTGCAAGAATATTAGGCCAAGAATTCTCAGTTCTAGACAAATTTTCTCCGTGTAGGAAATTGTTATTTTTATACCCTATGTAACTGAAAGAATTCACTAACAAATATTTTGGATTAAAAAATGCTAAAAATTGTACTCTTACTTTGAAAAAATGGGGGAAGTTAGGAGTGGAGGATAGGAAACCAAATGTAAAAGTTTTGGATTCTTATTGATGTGGACACAAGAATACCAAGTCATTGTGTTTTCTACACCAACTTGCATCATCAAAAACATTCCAAAATCACCATGTTATCTTCACTCATACATGAAAATTTTTTTAAAAAAATGAATATTGAAGCAAAAGCAAGCACAACCGAGAATTAATCCTAATCTTGCCTCCTATTCACAGCCTGAATTAAAACACATTTTTTTGCAAATGTTTCTTACCTTCTCATATAGAGTAAACAAAACCACACTTGTTGGGTTGGCCACCAGATCAGTGGAGTCTACCTTTTAAAAAGATCACATTAACCATGTTTAAAAATTAAGGAGTGTTTATATATATGTTAAATGACTACCAGTGACCAGGCTAAGCACTTCAGCAGTTCTTCCATTCCCTACTCCCAAAACAAAGACTTACCGTTAGTTTCTTTTTCCTTTCCCAGCAGTCTCTTCAGACTAACATGAGAAGGAGACAGTGGGTTTTGAGACTAGTACTTCAGAATAGTCTCCATTCTGTTCCTTCACATGTGATCTTCAGGAAATTGTCTTAGGCTCATTATCCTTGAATGTACAACAGGAATAATAATATTCACACCGTGAAGATCGATATGAGTTTTAATATGTATATATGCATATATATGTGTGTAAACATACATACAGAAGCTAATATATGCCAGGAGCTGGGAACAGGGGTGTGTGTGTGTGTGTGTGTGTGTGTGTGTGAGAGAGAGAGAGAGAGAGAGAGACAGAGACAGAGAGAGACAGAGAGAGAGAGAGAGAGATTTTAAACCAGTCTGCTGGGAACAGACATACACACATGCCATTAGAAGCCAGAATCAGCTACATAATTTATGGGGCCCGTTACAAAATGAAAGCTCAGAGTACCTTGTTCAAAAGCAACTAAGAACTTCAAAGTGGCAAGAGCAGATCATAAAACCAAAAGCAGGGCTATTCTGAGTGCCAGGCCTATGTACCTACTGGGTCAAAGCCAGTGAAGCTGTCTCTGCTCAGAAGCATTATATATATATCCATAAATGATAGGTGCTATTCAAACAAAAGGACTTACTTTGATATGAACTTTTAACTTGAGTGTTTGAAAACACTTTTAAACAGAGTGTTTTCACGGGGAGAGATGGTTTACCCAATAGGGTACAACCCTACTGGAAATACCATTAAGCAAATTCAGGAAAGCCATGGAATATCTCTTGGTCTAATTTCCTCATATTCAGGATAGAAAGCTAGTTTTCTAAACATGGCCCCAGTAAATCCTTAGAGTGCTCTCAAAGAGCAGGCGAAGAGGGGCTGGGCCAAGCAGGCCACTCCTACTTGGAACGACTGGTTTTCTTAACCTCATTGAAAACATGAAAATAAGTGGAAACTACTGGATTTGCTGAGCATGCAGCAAGCCGTCCAATTTTAAGTTCTATGCTCAATTCCTCAGTTTATCTTCACAACAACCTTGAACACTTAGAAAAGGTATTGCCTCCTTCAGTTGTTAAAGAACATACAGGGTATCTAGAGATAAGTCACTTAACTCTTGTCTGGAGCAAGATTTTTCTCACGGAGTTATGATGAAGGTCACAAGTGAATGAATACGTATAAAGCACTTGGAATGGTGCCTGGAACACAGCAAGTGCTATGTAAGAGGTTCACCAAATAAATAAACTAAATAACTAGTTACTTTCTACCTCATATGCTCCTTCTCTCCTGCCTTTTAAACGTTTGACCAAAAAAGGACTCCATAAGAGGAGTGTTGACTGGAATGGGCAGCAGGCAGAGGAAAGCTCAGGCCCACAGCTGCTCTCCAGCAACACCTCCCAGCACAGCCATGATTTTTGTCAGGAAGGGCTGGTTATAGAAGCATTCCAAATTTAGTTGTTCCCCTTCCTACATTTCACATCATCCACTTCAAGTGCCGCATAAACATGGGATGGGTTAAAAATAAATTACAGAGGCCACCCTCTATTTACTAATGATCCCAATGCCCAAAGGCACAGGTGATCTTCCGTTACCACTCCACAACCTCCTCGCTTCCCAAAAGAGCAGACTGAGGCTAGCAATGCTGGGGAGCCCTTGCAAACTAAAGGAATGAGGAAATCATGAAAATCTGTAGATGTAGAACTGGAAAGAGAAAAAGTTGTATAAAGGAGAAGTGGCTGATCTTTGGAGCTGGTTCTTGAGGCTCTACTGTTTTTCCCCCTTACACACAACCAACCACAAAAGGGGGCACCCTCCCAAGTGCTGGAGGTGTCTCACTCCACTTGTCTATACTATCTACAATCCCTGTAGTAAACCATTCACTTGAGTTGAACTCTAGCTCCTGATAGTCTGTTTGCAGAGGAGCAGAGCTACTCATACACCCTTGACCGACCACAGTCCTCCTCTTGGGGAAGGTAGACCTCTTCCACAGCTTAGCGGGGAGGGATGCACATGGAGTGGTAAGGGAGGAAGGGAACACTCATCTAGCCAGTCAGGTCAGCCACATCAACCCTGGAGATCAAGGGGGTGACAGATGTCACAGCCAGATCACCCTCACTTCCTAACTCTAACTCTTAGAACAGGATATTCACTCAAATGTGCTCCAAATACAGCACATTCTGAGGTCCTGGGGAATTGGGACTTCAACATATAAACTTGAGAGGACATAATTCAGCCCAAAACAATCCTCTGATCCCAAGATCAGAACTAAGACAATGGAATAGTAAGACTTCACCGAGCATTAAATAGATAAAACCAGCTTGTATTAACTATTTTTGGGGGAAAATATGTTCCAACTTCCAAATAAATAAATTAAGAGACCATCTTTGAATAATCATTTTTTTCCTACAATAAGGCTTTCACTTTCGAATAAAACAAGATCTATCTGAGCACAGAATTTCTTCTCTTGGGAAAGTATCCAACATTTTAAAATGCAAAATAAATATATTACTGATCAATGAGACAGGTTTTAAGTATTTATTTGTAGCTATTATATTGCTTTAGGGTTGTGATAGTCAAAAATGTTTATTGATGAAGGAACCAGTCATGAGAAGGATATAACGATTTTGTATTAAATTATTCCTGCGGAACACAGACTAAAATGTTAAATTCATACTTTCTGGTTTCACAGATTAAGTTGGCATATGTTTAACTAAAAACAAAACCAAGCAATCTGAAATACAACTTTAACAAACTGGTTTCCTATGATAACTGGAACATTTTAGCAAGCCATCACAGATACTTTAAAAAAGACAATTCCACCAAGGAGACAGCAAGTATTACCCACGATCAAACTGGGTAATTTCACATTTATTATCTAGAAATCTCTCTGTAGTTCCCTTACAATTCTGTTATTTGTCTTAAAAATGTTCTTTATTATAAGCAAATTGCTAAATCACTCTAGGGAAAATAGTAAAGGAAGCATAGACACTTAATACAAATAAAATACAAAACCACACAATAAAAGCCATTATGGAAATTCATGCCTTCTTTTCACTACCTGTACCAAATGCCGGAGATGCAAAATTATAGCAACTCAATGTCCCCAGGCACTTAAGGTTCATAAAAATTTTAGAGGCAAGGCACCTTTGTGTCAGGCAGACCTGGGTCTGAGATTCGGCTCTGCTACTTCAAGTGAAACCTTGGAAAAGTTTCTTCCCTTCCCCAAGCCTGTCCTTCCACAAACAGAAATGGTGGCTACATTACTGGACTTCGGAGAGGATCAAATGTGATGGCATGTAAAGCCCTTAACACAACATCTAGCACATGAATGAGCCCCGACTCACAGCTACAACTATTAGTAGTATTGTGTGGGCTTCATCTCCACATTAAAAGTGAGGAAACTGAGGCTAAGAGAAGTTATCGCTTGCCCAAACTCAAATAACTAACAAAAAACATCCAGGATAGGAATGCAGCTCAGTAGTGGAGTAACTGCCTAGCATGTGCAAATTCCTGGATTTGATCCCCAGCACTGCAAAGAAGGAAGAAAGAAAAGAAAAAAAAGAGTACCCTCTATTCCCATACAGCTGAGTTTACTTTAAACCAGGATGAATCACAAGCATCAATGAAATGCTTTAATAATAATTGGCATTTACCATATTTTGCCTCTCCCCACTGCATTATTACTAGGTTTCACATCCATGTTTGCTTTCTGCAGCTGATGTGAACACATATGTAAAAGCACTCATGGCTTGTATCAAGTATAGACTCTAACCAAGATAGTCTAATAAGCAATACGGGGACCTCTGATACATGTAGGGGGGGAAAAAACTGGCAATTATGTCTTTGTTGTGATATTTAACTGTTGCCAATTTCAGATGGGAAGCAAATCTTTCAAATAAAGGTAAATGTTACCCAAAGATGTGGCTCGATGTATTCTTCCAAAATTTACAAGATTTCAAGAAACAGTATTTGATTATGATTAAAGTTTTTAATTTGAAAATATGAAGAAATTAAGAACTATTTTTTATTGCTCAGGCTTTTAAGCCTGTGATTTAACATTAATTGCTGAGTAAGAAACAGACATTAGGATTTAAATAATTAATGATGTCTTCGAAAAGCACTGGTGAATAATTTGGATTATAGAATATTTTCAAATTAGTCTTATTTCTTTTGACTCCATGTATTAACTCCCAGCGGGCTACAAAATTATAATTTATTGACTACTTATTATGCCACAACTATTATGGTAAATAATAAAGCTGATTTGATCTCCCCAAACTGTCCTATCATTTAAGCATTAATATTACACCCATTTCACAAATGAGTAAATTGAGGCATAGGAGTTCTGTAACTTACCCAAGATATAATAGCTACTAAGTAAAAGAACCAGGATCCGAATTTAGATCCTATAGCTCCAGTATATTGCTACTAATTGGTACTTCATAATGAATCAAGTAATCATTTGTCAGTATATAAACAGATTCTGTTCAAGTTCTTGAAAATGATGTATTTTAGAAGGTTAGGCATTAACTATGCAATAATTAATTACATATTTTTCTTACTGCAAGGTATTCTAAACTCAGCAAAATGTTCACCAAAAATTCTATGACACAGTTTAGAGCACTGCACATTATTAAGATTCCATTATAGATAAAAGCTAGAAAAAAAATCTAATTTTAAACTTTTTAAACTAAAGATGTAGATATATTTAACACAATGTAAAGGAGGGGAAAGAATGTTGCATATAGCTTCAACTCAGTTTGCCTCAAGAAAAAGCTACACTATTTCAAACAACCCAGAAACTTAAATTAGAGCATTTGCCAGCTTTTTCACTTTTAGAAATTTATCCCAAATCCACTGCCCTCACCTTTCATCTTTTCCTAATATGAGGGATGCCGTGAGACCCTGAAGTCTTTGGAAATATGCAGATAATATAAGATGGAGTACACTATGCTCTCCTAATTTTAGTTTCACGGCCGTGAGAAAACAACTTGGTTCTCCATAAGTCATCTTACCTACCCATTTCACACTGATTTGTGCTCCTAACTGCACAATGACTTCCAGGCAGCCTGTTGTGAAGCCCCAGATTGTTCATCAAGACTTGGGGGAGGTGGGAAAGGCAAGGAATGAGCTCCATAACCAGGAGCTGTGATCCAGAGCTCACTCTCATTAAGTGCAACATAATGCAGATTCTATTAAAACATACTTCTGAAATTGCTGCCAGTAGTAACCTTAACAGAAATAACTGAAAATATATGCTTTGCAAACAGAATTTCTCTAAATAGAACACTTTTAAATTGGTCCATGGGGTGTCAGAGGATTTTTTAATTTTGTCTTCATAACTGTGTTCTTTCACAATTCACTGGCTTTGTGTCTTCAGATGCTAATTTCTTTTTCTACTAGAAAAGTTAATAGGCACCTCCACTTACAGCAGATGGTTCTTTATAAAAAAAAATAAAAATAAAAAGTTGGAGAGCATCTGGCCAGATATATCAGATCTGGTAGTTCAGTTTTTAAATACCTGTTATTCTTGTTCAGATAAAAATAATTTTAATCCTAGCAACTTAATCTTCTGCTCTTCTGAAATATTAATAAAGTTTTTCTAGAAATAGATATTAAATATAATTAGTTGTCATAGTGGAATGAATTCTGCTTTTCTGTTTCAATATAAACAACATACCTTAGTCCTAACAGCTGTAAAAATAGAACTTCTCTTTAATTTCTGCTTAGCACTTTCTATCTTAGCTCCTAGAAACCCTGATTTACTCCCTTCCTAACTGCAATGTTTATTTTTTCATGGTTCTTGCACAGGCATTTGAGTTTTAGGCTGGAATTTGAGGTCTCTTTCCATTTGGAGATATTTTCTTCATATCTTGAAAAAATCTCGGTGCATGTCTAATTATTCTAGCTTGACAAAGGCTCCTTCCTTTTAACTGCACCTAAATCAAGACAGAATGTGACCACAGGCCTGGCTTCAGAATTTCCTGGGCTGAAAAACTGTTGTCAAACACAAGGTGACTATGAATGAAAAGTATACACACCTTACTGTGATCTTTTGTGGACACACAGCTACACAAAAAGGAAAGGGTAAAGCCTGCTGAGCTTTTCTCCTGCTCAACCATCACTTAAAATAAAATGCCCAGCTTCAATCTGCAGCTTCTATTCTGCCTAGGCCACCTGGGCTGTATATAGAAGAAGAAGCCTTTGCTTGCTTTGTGTGGATCTGCAGGAGGTATTCTGAAGTCTTCAGATATCTTTCACAGTGCTCCATCCACACATCTGGGGGTAGCCAAAGGGTCAAACTTTACTTCAAGAAATAACACACTCCATACGGATGATCATTACTGTGAGGACTGTGAAACTCATTTCCCTCAGGACCAATGGAAAAGGCTCAAACCATAGCAGCCCCCATGCATGAAGTGCCTACCACGTGCCAGTCCTCATGATACTCCAGCCTACAGAACAGGCAGCTGCAGTTTGCACAAGTTAAATAACATGCATAAAAGTTCTTGGTAAGAAAGCAGTAGAGAGAGATTTGAACTAAATTGTGCCCCAAATCCCCTTGTTCCTACCACTCTGTACTTCTTCTGACCAAAATATCAGGGAATGTGAAGAGGCTAAAGCACCAGAAATAGCAGCCAGAGAAGTTCTTACCTCCAAGCCACCCAACCTGCAGGATCCCAAAATCGAAGCTTTTTTGTTTTTTTAATTTTTAATTATCTAGGTCCACTGTAGAAGCTCAAGTATAAAGTAAAATATATTTTAGCCCATTCATTCTACTCCAGAGCAACCAGAACCCTTCAGACCACAGTAAATTCTACCTCTGTAAATGCTGAAGATGCACAGAGAAGGTTTTATCAGAGGAGTAATGTGCAATTCACCTATTAGTTTGATTTCTCTTGATGCTAGGTAACATGGACTGGAGGGACACAAGACTGGAGAGAGGGGACTTGTTGGAGGGCACTGCAGAGATGCAGCTGAAAGCATTGGCAAAATGAACCAAATTGTGGTAATATAAATAGCAGGAAAGAGAGATTCCAAAATATATGAAAAGTAAAGTAAACCAAGCTTCTGGAAGCTAGATGGGGAAATGAGGTAAATGGAATGGGAAAAAGAAAATCAGTCTAAATTAACTTAAATGTGTGCCACAATTTCAAAGAGCAATAAAAACTACCCCACCTAAATGCAGATTTAAACCCCAGCTGACCCTCCCCACAAAAATAATCTTTAACTGCTAAAATTTCTTCTAAAACCCAAATTCAATTATTTCTAACAATGTAGTTATTTCATGTTATACTGTGAATTGCACTCCTGATGAATATTAATATCCATGATTTATAAACTACAAATTTATCCTTTATGCTGAACATAATTACAATCCTGCCATTTCTAGAATTATGCTCCTCTTGGAAGTTTTACATTTGAAAATTATGCTCAGTTAACTCACAAAAGGATAAGAGAGACCATTCTATATCATGACAGCCTTTATATCAAAGAAGGGGGAAATGCCTTTCTTCAGTTGTTAAATTCTAGAAAAAAAAAATTCTCATGGCATTTGTTCTTTTAATGACAATCATTTTCAAAATGCACGGCTACATTTTAGAAATAGCCTGAATTTTTTTCCCAGTGATTCTGAACAAAGATGAGATAACATTTGGGGGCCATGGAAACTGGCCAAATTCAAAGATGACAGAGTTTAGAAAGTCCTGGTCCATAACATCCAATTTAGACTTAACCAGATCTATCTGCCATGACAATTTGTTAGTCAGGTTCTAAAAACAAAGCGAGGGGCAGAATTTTCAGAAGAAAATTAGCTTCCAACTTGGTATAATTTCAAAGCCATGCTTTTTTACCTTCCTAGTAGTCTTCGGCAGTCAATTGGCTCTCAAAGTCCAGAGGTGTTCAAAACTTTCTACATTACTAGTTAGTTCAGCGTAAGAAACTGTTCAATATGTTTAAAATTTTCTCGGCTCCAAATAAAATAGCTTTCTTCCAATTTAGAACCTAATGGCTCGTGCCTTTTACATGGTCATAAATGCACTATTTTTGTGTTGTGCCAGAGCATTAAGCTGTTCTTTTACACATAAGCTCTGCCCAGCCCACGTATAATCACAATGCCTTGCCAGGATCTTCACTGACATTTATTTCATTTGTCAACACAACTGGTTTCAAATAAAGTTTGAAAAAAATGAAAGCTTAAAGAGCTATTTCTGATTTCTATTTCCTCCCATTTATTTCTGCTATTTTGTAACGAGTCTGGACAACTGGCTACTTTCATATTACATGCTCATCAGATAGAAAAAATGAAAAATCAAAGTGACCAAGTTTAAATCTCAGAGACAAAGAAAGATATAAAAAGTAGAATAAACAGTTAAAGGAAGTCAAAATAAAAGATTCACATGTAATCCAAGCATAAGACAGAGACCCCTTGGGCTCCCCCAATATATGTGGGTTTTGTTAATATATGGTTACTGAGCAAATCCACTGTTATCAACCAATCTCACTGGCTTCCTTCCAGGTAAATCTCTTCCCCTTTCTCATGCCTAAAAGTGCCCAAAAAGCAGGGTGGGGAGACTGGGGAAAAGATTTTCCAAATACTCAAAACTGCTACCTACATCTCTGCCACCACTGTGGCTGCCACTATCCAAATTTTAATGCTACTATTGATTCCCTAGTTGATGATTTTGACTATTTATCAGGATGTTTGAGACTGTAAATAACAATCAGGAAAAAGCGAACGAAGCATTTCTTAAAGATTAAGAAGATAAACAATGATAGGCAGGAGGTAAGAAAAAAGAGAGCATAAAGGAAACATAAATGGCCCATAAGCACAAGTAGTAGCAATTCCTTCGCTTACCCATCATAAACCTCACAACCAAACAGCCCAGAACAGAACACAAATTAGCATGAGAAAAGCATCACACATGTACTTAATCAAAGTTTTACATGACATGGGAGCCGTCAGAATGAAAACCCAAAGACCCAGGGAAAATTATCCAGTCTATGCTTAGGTTAACAGAAGAATGGACAGCCCAGTAAAGAGGGGACCAGACAAAAACAGGTCTGATCTTCAGGCTGAAGAGAGGAATCCAGCAGGTCCTGCCTGTCCAGATTCTTTCTGGCCTCTCTGGATAGTACTCCTTCCTCCCTGGTACAGGGCAGGACCTTTCCTGGAATGAGAGTTTCCTGATCTACTATAAGGCAAAGAGATCAGAGAATTTCTTCATAGCCAGTTTTTACACAGAAAGGGAGAAAGAAGGAGAGGAGAGGTTAGAGAAATATCTCTAGGTTTTTCTGGCTCACTTTGGGGAGAAAAGGTCCTAGTTTCTAGGACCCACCTTGAGAAAGAGCAAGTTTTAGTTTTTATGATCTGCCTGGGGGGAAAAATGGGAACAGGAGGAAAAAAAGGACAAGATAAGGTCAGAAAGAGTCTTTGTTTGATTCTGAGTCTTTTTCAATGTCCTTCAACTCATGGTATGGTAAAGTACCATACCTGGGGTATTGTTTTCTGAGCCCCAACATTACGACAATGCTAAGATATCATTTCTTGCCCATCAAATCCAAAACTTTGATAACATGCTTAATCACAGAAGCATCATTTCAAGTGACCTTTAAAGACAGAAATTTGATTATCCTTAGATAGAGGATATTCTAAACACAAAAATAAAATCTGCCTAAACAATACACTATTTTCAGTTATTTTCAGTAATCAGATCGGTAAATTCACCATCAGTTTTGTTCATGTGAAATTATCATGGATATGCAGAAGAAGAGTATACATAGGTAATTCTATTAGTGTCATTAGGAAATAAGCTTTCCAGAGTAAAAGAAATGACACATTAAGAACAAAACCCTAGGGGCTGGGGCAGTGGCTCAGTGGCAGAGCACTTGCCTCGCATGTGTGAGGCACTGGGTTCGATCTTCAGCACCATGTCAAAAGAAATAAATAAAATAAAGGCATTGGGTCCACCTACAACTAAGAAAATATTCTAAAAAAAAAAAAAACCCTAAATTTGAAGTGGACATAAAAGTGTAACCTCATGCTTTGTTTTCAGCGGTGCACTGAAAGGACCATGAAACAAAGACCAACCCAGTAACAATAATCAGCTTTAAGTCTCTAAATTTTGGTATCTGAATACCATTCCCCATTGAAAGGAGCCAGAGCTCATGGGAAAACTGGCTGAATGAGGCAGGAAAAGTACAAGACAAGGATGGAACATCTTTCATTCTAGAAACCAAGCAATCTGTCAGAGTCTAAAGGTCAACAGCAAACCTAAAGATGTTTTCACTGCCCAGAGATGGAATATACTGCCCAGCAAAGGGACTGTTGATGGCAATGAACTGATACATCTCAGATACCAAAAATCCATGAAGCTACGGTAATGCCATTTTAAAAGTAAAATGAGAAAACATCATTGATCATTCCTGGTGAATACTAGAAACTGAATTATTATTCTGAAAAATAGTAAATAAAAGAAGGGGAGAGGAATCAACTTTTTGCTGCCTTTTCTATTTAAATCATGCCTTAGGCTAAACTAATAGCTAATAAGGGAAAGTTTTATCTTTAGATGGATTCAAGCCCATAAATGAAGAAGGAATGAATGAATTGTCAAATCAACATTTTATCAACCTGTCGCTTACCTGGAATGAAATTAGGAATCCAGGTGATGCTCACCTATGGTGCCAACACTACTAAGTGAAAAGCTGGGTCATTTTGTAATGTAGTTCTTAGACTGATAATACCTGACCCTACTTACTACTCTAAACATCACCAAAGAAGAGACAAGTATATACTTGGATCACCATTTTGTCATCTATGTTGGATTCTTGCCCCCCATGCCCAAATTGAACTTAAATCTCACCAAGGGTCAAACTACCAGTTTCTAGAAAATACCAAGGACAGAAAAATATGTTCAATGGCACTATGGGAATGCAATCATGAAAATTCAGAATGTGTAAAACACTAAAGGACAGGTGAGCAAGTATCTTCAACAAATGAGTTGTGAGGAAAAGAAGAGAGAAAAATTAAAAGTTAAAAGAGATGTATAATTATGTATAAATCATGATTTAACCCAAATATAAGCATCATCTGTGAGGAAATCAGAAAAATTTGAACACTGACAGGATAGTTGATAGCATTAAGAGATACAGTTACATTTCTAATCAGGATACTAGCCCTTGTTATTTAGTGATATATACTAACAACATATTTAGGAATAGTGATCCATTGGCTAAGTGAATAGCAGAGGGGAAAGTAAGACAAACTTAGCCATGAATCAGTTAATTATTAAAGAAGGGTCATGAGTGCATGGGTGGTTTATTATACTGTTCTTTCTTTTGTATGTGTTTGAAATTTCTAAAGTTAAAAAAAAGAAAGATTTAAAAAATAATGGAATGTCCAAATAAAATATACAAATGGCCAATTAAGCACATGAAAAAAATGCTGAGTATCATTAGGCATCAATGAAATGAAAATCAAACCACAATAAGATTTTACTTTATACCCACTAGGATGGCTACAATCAAAAACTTGGAACATAGTAAGTGTTGGTGAAGATGTGGAGAAACTTGTACATATTAGATGCTACTGATGTAGCCACTTTGGAAAACGATCTGGCAGCTTAAACATACCCACATGATTAGTAATTCCCCTTTAGGTATACACCCAAGAGAATCGAAATGTACGATCACACACACAATGGTACGCCAATGTTTAAAGCAGCATTCTTCATAATAGTGGGAGTGAAGGAAACAGCCCAGATGTGCACCAACCAATGGGTGGATAAAGAAAATGTGGTGTAGCCATACAATGAAATGTCATTCAGCAATAAAATGAAATCAAGTACCGATACAGGGTACAGCATGGATGAACCTTGAAAAGATGATGCCAAGTGAAAGAAGCCACCCATAAGTCACCACAGAGTAAATTAATTCACTTATATCAAATGTTCAGAACAGGCAAACCTAGAGAGACAAAAAAACAGAGCAGTGGATCTGTAGGACTAGGAGGTGGGGTATAGAGAAAAATGGGAGTAGGATGTTAACCACTAAAGGGTATAGGCTTTCTTTATGGGGGATGAAAACATTCTAAAATGGGTGGTGAGGCTGATTGTACAACTCTGATTATATTAAAAACCACTGAATTGGCAAATTGTATGGTATGTGAATCCTTTCAAAATAAAACTATGATGATACAGTAGTGACCAAAAACAGTAAGGAAACACTTCTTATCTTATCTAAGATATTCAGAAGAAGATGTTTCTTGGGTTGATTAGTTCAGTAGTCAATAGCAACACAAAAACCTGCATTCTGCAGCTAGGCGTGTAGCTCAGTGGTAAAGTACTTGCTTAGCCTGTGAAGGCCCTATGTTCAATCCCCAGCACCGGAAAAATAAAACTTAATTCCATCCTTTTTTTTTTTTATTCTGACATGCCAAGGGTAGCATTTTGTCTTGAAGCCAGGTCCCCAATGATCAAAGCATTTCTGCAGCTGTTCCACAACAACAGATACAAACACATCTCCTGGATCTCTTTTTGAGAACAAGGAAAGATTTCCCAGAAGTCTTGTTGCAGACTTCCCCCATCCTCTCATTGTCGTGATCAGAACAGCATCACATGCCATGCCCTGGTCAATCACAGGCCATAGGAAGGGAACCATGAAACTGGCCTGAAACTGAGGATGCTAGGGTACCATACCCCTAAGGCACTTGAAGCTTCCTCAAGGGTACAGAAAGAGAAAGTAATTTCCATAAAAGTAAAGTAATTTCCATATCCCCATTGCCATATTTATTCTTTCCCAAGAATAGGCTAATTCTTCCACTGCTTCCTTCTCACACTATTAAACAAAAAACAAAAAAACCATAAAACAAAGCAAAACAAAAAAAACCTCTCACCCAACCTGAATCTTGGCACAATATAATGTTCTAAGATGCTAAAATCTCAGAATCACCAAACAAAGGACATTTGGAAATAGTGTAGGTATCAAGAAAGTAAATTAATAATTCACAACTAATTCTTCTTGCAAATCGGGTAGTTAAAAGTCTTTGTTTTCACAAACTTGAAGAAGACTTAAGTTTTTAGCTGATCACTAAAGATAATTTTTAATAATCCATCACAATTGATTTTTGGCCTATAACTCAGAAAGAGTTTGGAAAGACTCTAACAAATTCCTTCCTTTCCCAGCTACTTACTATATGAATAGATTTCACAAAGTTTACATCTAGACAAGTGAAAAGTAGGAATAGAATTGATGCTGAATCCTGTCTCCTCTAGCAATAAATAATATGCAGCCTGCATGAACTAATTGAAGAAAAAAAGCCCCATCCATCTTATTAAAAGATGCATTTCCAATGAAACTAGTCTACCATCTAACAAGTATTTATCAAAAATTTTAATATATTTATGTTGCTTTGCTCAACCATGATAACTTAATCCAAAAGAAATTACTTAACACTTGGAGCCTTATGTTCACAGGAAATATTACAAATGTTTTAAATTTAAATTTATATACATATTTTATTGCAAGGAGGTATCATAAGGTGATCAATAAAAGATTTTGAATACAAAAATAAATTATACTAGGATAAATCCTGTGGAAAACTGCATCCAAAATGAAAGTTTCAGAAGAAAATAAAAAATGTATATTTTTTACTGTTAGGGATGAGTTGGTATATTTGTTATGGATGCCAGTAGGAATCAAAATGCTACAGTATTCAGATTCTACAGGATATATTTGAGAGGGATGTAATTGTTCTACCCTAAAATATTAATGTTTTCCATACGCAAAAGAAATACATTCAATTCATGCATCTTTGATAGAAAAAAATAGTTTAGGTATAATATTTTTAATAATATTTTGTAAAAAATAGTTTAGGTATAATATATTTATTGTATAATGAGATACATGATTTTCAAAAACATTTGGGGAATGTATGAGCAAAAATGAGAAAAAAATCATTTTTAAAAAAAGGAGAACTCGGACTTAAACCAAAAAAAATGTGTTACCAAGCCTGAGGAAGAGGTCTAACTCTTTTAAAGGATATGGCCATGAGAAAGGAGTATGCCTTTAAAACTCAAGCTTCTTTGAGAAAGAGGGAAGAGACTGAAGGATTCATAGGTAGCCAGAGTGCCTCTCCACCCATTCTTCCTATGATGACTTGAGGCAGCTGCCATGGCCTGGAGCTCCTTGCTGTGTACCTCAGGACTCTGAGGCTCCCAGCTGTCTCTGGCTGACAAGAACAGATAGGGGAAGTCCCAGGACAGTGGATGTGGGAAAGCTGGTAATGAAACTAACAATGAATTCTCATCAATGAATTGCCCAGGTTTCTAAGACAGTCTGAATCCTGATTATTATGTTTCTTTCCATTTTACCTTCACCCCTCTCCTTACCTGGTGCAAAACTGCTCTGAGAGATCAGTTTGGGGATGTTCACATGTAGACCAAAAATACCTGAATCCGTTGCTTTCTGTGGGCATCACAGTTTTGCACTGTCCAGTTGGTGGCTACTAACCACACATGGCTATTTACATTTAATTTAAAATAAACTTTGTAATTCCATTCGTTTTTGACACTATTCACATTTTCAATAGCCACATGTAGCAAGGGGCTACCAGCAGATACAGAACATCTGCACTATTGCAGAAAGTGCTATTGGAGGATGCTGTTCTCAACTGCCACCATGTCAGTGTCCTCACTTGCAGGGATTTTCTCCTCAGGGAACCTGATGTCTCACTTCACAGCCTAGCTTTCTTATCTCAGCCCTATACCACCCCCATTGTCACAGCCTTGAAAATATGAAAGCAGATGTCCAAATTCAAATTGCTTTCAGAGTTGAAGCTCTTTCCTATGGGAATCCTAGGTCCCAAATGAATCAGGGTATGTAGCTTAACACCAGTTCAATATTTACCCAAACTTCCAGTATAAGTTAGACGGTGTACTTCTCCAGCACAGGAAAAAGGACAGATCATAGAGATGCATATCCCACTTCTATTTGCCTGCATAGCCCAGTTTCAGATCTGATCCATCCTGGGACACATTTAAATGTTAATGTAACTATGAAGGTTTTAAAAGGGGGGAAAAATAGTCTTGCCACACAAATGGAAGATTAGAAGAGAAAGTAAAGATTTCATAACTATAAAGGAATTTCAGGTGGTAAAGTGTTTCTGAGCCCAAAATTAATACATCCCAATATGCACCCACGGAATGCTAACATGTATCTGCTTGTACTACACATGTATGCAGACTAAATTCTGTATTACATGAACGCAGAACTAAGCACAGACCATATTATTTCACATACTGTTTCCCAAAGCAGATACATACCAGCTGTCCACAAACCTTGAACAGTAGAATGTATCTTACTAAGACAGAAAACTTATTCCTCTTAGAGAACATTTGATTTCTTATTGACTTCCTGCCTATGATAGAAAAAGTGATTTTAAATATATTTCATTACAGAGAAACAAGACTCAGAATCTGTAGCTGAGGTGCTCACCTTCACATTGCACCCTTTCTGCCAAATGGCAGAGCAGCCAATCTCTTCTCCAGGCAACACTGGTGAATAGTGTAATTATGCCTCTTCCTTTAGCACAAGATACAGACCAGGCTGCTCTCTGTAGCCCTGAGGGAATAAATCAATCAGGCCCTCAGAGACAGAGACACTGAGGGATCTGTTTTGGCTCTTTACAGGCCTTTTGTTGTTAGTTCCTGTTTCTTAGCTGCGCTCCAAACAGGTGAGTTTGCCAGAAAGCTGTGTTTCCAAAAGGTGAGATGTCATTTCATTTACGCGGTGTCAGTCATACACAGTATCATACCTTTTAAGGCTTGGCCTCGCTCAGAGATTCAGCAGAGAGCAGTGTTCAAGACAGAACAAATGACAGAATTGTTCTCATTGTTCCACATGCAAAATAAATAAATAAATACCATAATACATTTAGGAGATGATTGTAAATATTGAAAATGAAGGCTCTAAGTTTTTGCTCCTTGTTTGTTGCCAGATTTCATCACTTCTGGGTAAAAAATGGAGATGTTAGCACAGACAGATATGCAGAAGAAAACTGAGGCATATGCAAAAAATGATGAATTCTAACTTTGGAGAGCCTATCAAAAAAGCAAATCTGGGGGACTGTCGCCAGCTCCCCTGGAGGCTGAGGTGGGAGGATCTCTTGATTCCAGGAGCTCAAGACCAGCTGGAGCAAGATAGTGAGATTCCATCTCAAGAAAAAGCAAAGAGATGTGACGACCACTACAGCAACACTCAAGTTACTTCCAACATCTACATGCAAACTCCTTAAGATGAGATAAAACATCAATAAGAAATGAAGCAAATCACTACACCACAGTTTTCTTTTTAATTTCTTCAGTACTGGGGATTGAAACCAAGGACACACTACCGCTGAGCTACATCCCCAGTCCTTTCTTTATTTTTTATTTTGAGACAGGATCTTGCTAAGTTGCTGTGGTTGTCTGTGAACTTGTGATCCTCCTGCCTCAGCCTCCTGAATCACTGGGATCACAGGTATGCATCACCATACCTGAATTCCAAAGTTCTTTTCACAATGATGTCTTTAACTCACACTTCTGGGATTTATTTTGTTGTTGTTGTTTGTTTTGTTTTGTTTTCTCTCCCCAACATATCCCCAAGAGTTCTCATATAATTCTTATATAAATGCTCATAGTTCAGACTGATACTGACAGAAAACCTAGGTCCTTCCACCCAGGATATCCTCAAAATGCTATTCTTTCTTGCCCAATTTCTACCTACACTCCTTTGTCTTAACATCAAAACCTATCCTTCTCTATTTTCTTTAAATCTTAGTGACATCTATAATCCCTGAGCCAAAAGGACTAACCTCAATGTACAAAACCCACATTGACTGGAGGTATAGCTCAACAGTAATGTGCTTGCCTAGCATGCAAGCCCCCAGAGTGTGATCCCCCGCACTGAGGGAGGGAGGGAGCGAGGGAATGAGGGAGGAAGGGAGGAAAGGAAGGAAGGAAGGAAGCCCATGTGAAGAAATATCAACACAAAACGAAAAGCAACTTGCCTCACATCTAAATACTGACTTGCTGACATTCTTTCTATCTTCCTAAGACAAATAAGCAGTGTGTTATCTCCTTTCCCAAAAAGCAATCTTTGAAGATCTCACTGAATAGAAGCAAGTAAATTAAATATTCTTTTTTAAAAAAACTTTCTTTACATTGGGAAAGGGAAGCTTCATTTACAGTCGCCACAGTTACTAATTAAGGAGAGAGAAATGATCCAACTTTATAAGTTACTTTTTTAAAAAAAAAACATTTATTTTTTAGTTGTAGGCAGACAGAATATCTTTATTTTTATGTGGTGCTGAGGATCGAACCCAGTGCCTCACGCATGCCAGGCGAGCACGGTACCACTGCGCCATAACCCCAGCCCCTATAAGTTACTTACAATAACACAAAACTCCAATCTTCCTTCACACTTTCAGGAACCAGAGGGGAAAGAAGGACATTGTAACTCCAGAAAGGTGAGAAATGATAACAGCTTTCAGATAACAATCTAAAGCTCCTAAACTCCTCAAGTGCCATAGTTTAACTGACTATGCTCTCTCTGCTCATGGTGGACAATGATCTTGCCATGAAAGCTGTACAATGAATCATCCACTCATTTCAGAGAACTGGAAAAATGTTTGGCCCTGTACACTTCAAGCTCTATCTTTCTAGTCAATACATTTTCAGTCTCTATTATAGACGGCTTTCTTTTTCTACGAGTCATTTATCAAAGGAAAATAAATGAAACAAAGGGCTAAGTACCTGAGAAACGTTCCCAACAAGCATTTCAAGAAAACAATAAAACATTCCATTTCAAAACGTATTAACATCTAACCTAACGCCCATTTACTCTCACTGCCCCTCCCTCCAAACTACCAGAAAGGAAGCCAATGTGGCCCTAATTCATCAACTATGTCCACGCTTTGCTGACTACGATTTTCAAACAAGCGAAGGTTTATTATAGAGTGCAATGTGTCCAGTTAACTTTTCTTCTCAACTTCAGATAAAAGCAAGTGAACACAGTTAGTCTTAGAGTCCAATGGCTGCCAGTAGGAGTACATGAAGATGGGCAAAAGATACAGGAATCCACACACACAAGCTGACAGAATAATTCCATGCAAAAGTCAGGAATTTAAAATCCAAGGGGCAAGTTTCAGTCAATGGCAAAAAGGGTAGTCAAGAACAGGAGATCTGGTTCTGATGATTCCTCCTCCAGCAGTGTTGATTAGGCCAATCAAGCAGATGGTGGCTCTCACTTAAGACTCAGTAAACAAGCCATGCTGCCTCCAAATGTCTATTTATCCTTGTAGAAAACATCTGCTCCTTTCTCTTCGGCCAGCATGCTTTCATTTTTAGACTGCCCTTCTCCACTCAGTGATGTGATAAATCATAAGGTTTCCTCTTCCCAATTGATGGTATGATTAAACCTGGGGGTACGATCCTTGAATCAAGCCAGAACAATCAGAACTTGTCCTCAAACTTTTGCTGGAAATGCCACCGGAAGAAAGGGCTTTCTTTTATTTGGGAATATAAACTGAACTGTGTAAAACAATGCTGCCATCTCAAAGAGTGTGCCTGAGAACGATGCCAACCCAGAATAGAGTGCATAGTCAAGAGAGATGGCATGCTGGGTGTGGTGGCGCACGCCTGTAATCTCAGCACTTTGGGAGGCTGAGACAGGAGAATCACGAGTTCACAGCCAGCCTTAGCAATGGTGAGGCACTAAGCAACTCAGTGGTCAAGTACCCCTGGTACCAAAAAGACAGAGGGGGGGGCGCGATGGCATAAAAATGTCCTGTTAACATCATGTGAACCCAGAGTTGCAGCTATGTCCAAAGCTAATTTCATCTTCTTGATATCAGGCTAAGTAATCAATAAAATAACAGGCTTTTCTTAAGCTGATGTGAGTCAAGTTTTCATCATTCCCACTAAGAGTCTTAAATCATTTAATTTTCAGGTACTTTCTTCTGCTTTGCTCTTATCCTTGAAAAACAATTTTGTTTATGTTGTCCTGGCCACATGTGGTTTGACCCCCCTCTACCCATCTTGCCCCTTCTTGACTCTCCCTATCCATTATCTATTCACCTTTATAACTTCTATCCTCCCTTATCACTTGTTCTGTTTCCTCTGTTCGCAAGCACTCAACGCACTCTCTCAGTGTGTGTGTGTGTGTGTGTGTGTGTGTGTGTGTGTGTGTGCATATATCAATCTCCTGTTGATCAAAAATGGTTTTTCCATCTTATAAAACTCAGGTCACAGAAAGGCACATTGTTAAAGACTATTGTAATCATAAAGTTTGAATTCAACACTCTTTCGTTTAACATTACCTCATAAATATGTCTACATGGCTAGATGCTCTTTACAACTATTAATGACTATATAATGTCCCATGTCAAGTTAATTTACAATTATTTACCTTACCCTCCTCTAATACAGACATTTAGATAACTTCTCATTTTATAATATAAATAACATCAGAAAGAACACTTTTACATATAACTTTTCTTTCTTCTAAATTAATTCCTTAGAGTTCTGGGAACTGAAATGAAACAAATTATATTCCATACATGTCTGATTAGGTCAAAATGAATCCCAATATTATGTAACTATGAAACACTAATAAAAACATTTTAAAAAATGAATTGATTCTTTAGGGTAAATTCCCAGAAGTCGCATCAAAGCTGAGCTTGATCATTGACTTTTTCCCTCCCTCAGGAATACAGCAGTGAATTTTTACTCAACAATGAACACACACAGTATGACTGCCTTATATAAAGTTCAAAACCAGCTGGATGCTGGTTTTATATTTTTAAATAAGAACATGAGGCATTTCACTTTCTGTGCCTGGCTTATTTTACTTAACACAATGTCCTCCAGTTCTACTTATATTGCTGCAATGACAGGATTTCTTTTTTTTTTTAATGGCCTAAGAATATCCTATTGTGTACAGATGCCATACTTTCTCTGTGTATTCACCTGCTAATGGATACCTCAGCTGACTCTATATTTTGGCTGGTAGCAGTAGCACTGCAATAAATATGGGAGTATGGTTACCTTTTTGATATACTTACTCCATTTCATTTGGATATATACCCAACCGTGGGATAGCTGGATCACATGGTAGTTCTATTTTTAGTTTTTTGAGAAATCATACTGTTTTCCATAATGGATATACTAATTTACATTCCCACTCACAATGTGTAAGGGTTCTTCTTTCTTTGCATCGTTTGCCAACATGTTTTTTTCTTTTGTGTTTTTGAATACAGCCATTCTAACAGGCTATGACATGGTATCTCATTTTGGTTTGGATCACCATTTCCCTGAGGATTGCTGATTTTGATCATATGTTCATAAAAATGTTGGCTATTTGCATATCCTCTTTTGAGAAATTTTTATTCAGCTCATTTGCCAATTTTAAAAATCAGATTTTTTTTGCTACTTTTTGATTCCTATGTATTCCAGATATTAATCTCTTGTTGGATAAACAGTCTGCAAATACTCTCCCCCCTTCTACAATTTACCTCTGTTTCCTTTGCTGTGCAGAAGCTTCTTAGCTTGATATAATCCCATTTGTCTATTTTTGCTTCTGTTGCCTAAGCTTTGGGGGACATACCAAAAAAATCATTGCCTAGATGGATATCTTGAAAGTGTTTCTCTTATGTTTTCTTCTAGTAGTTTTATGTCTTACATTTAGGTCATTGATTCATATCGAGTTGGCTTTTTTGACATGGTAAGAGAGGGGTATAGTTCTTTTCTTCTGCATGTAGGTATCTAGTGTTCTCAGCATCATTTATTAAAGACATTGTCCTTTCTCCAATATGTTTTAGGTGACTTTGTCAAAGATAATTTGGTTGTAGATAAGTGGATTTATTTCTGAGTTCTCTCTTCTGTTTCAATGGCCTACGTGTCAATTTTTTTTTTTTTTTTTTTTTTTGGCACCAGGGACTGAACTCAGGGGCACTCGACCACTGAGCCACATCCCCAGCCCTATTTTGTGTTTTTTTATGTAGAGACAGGGTCTCACTGAGTCACTTAGCACCTCGCTGTTGCTGAGGCTGGCTTTGAACTCGCGATCCTCCTGTCTCAGCCTCCTTAAGTGCTGGGATTACAGGCATGAGCCACCGCGCCCGGCTCTACATGTCAATTTTTATGCTAGTCCCATGCTACTCTGTTACTATAGCTTGGAGTATGTTTTGGGATCAGGTACTGCGCTGCTTCCAGCTTTGTTATTTTTTGTTCAAGACTGCTTAGGCTATTTGGGGGTCTTCTGTGGTTCCACATGAATTTTAGGATTGTTTTGTCTGAAAATGTCCAATATCTTAACCAGGGTGTTAGTTAAGCTATAAACGTGAAATGACTATATTTTATTGTATATAGATTAAATTTCCATGAACTTGATTATTTCTACCAACTGATCCATATCACTGTGCCCTGGAAATATTGGTTGTCCTAGTAACAGCTCAGCCAACACAAAGCCTGCAGACCATACATCTATAGTAGAGATATAATCAGTAGCTCTAATGATCAACTCTGATCCCCTATAGTACCAAGAATAGATATGAGAAACATTGAGTTCTCCTTGGACCAGCTGCTTTGCACTTCCATAGTCACAGAGTTTTAAGATCTAGCAAGAGGTTATGTGGTTTAATATCCCAGTGGCAGAATCCAAAGGAATGAATGTAGGCAGAACTTCTGAACAATTGATACATATATAACTTAATGTAGATCCCTAGGAGTGTCTGTCTAGCTCTACTATAGTGTCTGGAGACCCTGTATACTATTTCTGGAACATAGTCCAAAACCAGATTAAGGTAGACCTCATCTTTCTTCTCATCACTTAAGTAAAAGAAATAATGCAATTAGATTATGTCACAGTAGTCTAGCTTTCTCATGATCTAGAGCTCACGGTTGGATTCAGAGGTCTCGGTCCATAGACAGTGGGCTCCATTCCTTGGCGCTCAATGTGAGGCTGAACGTCATAGTGGAAGAGTGTGGCAGAGTTCACAAGATGATCAGAAAGCACACAGAGCAAGTTTTTTTTTTTTTTCCTAATACATGTAAGGTCACATCCCAGGCTAGGTTTAGTTTTTTGTTTTTTGTTTTTTTGTTTTTTGGCACTGGGGATTGAACTCAGGGGCACTCAACCACTGAGCCACATCCCCAGCCCTATTTTTTGTTTTATTTAGAGATAAGGTCCCACTGAGTTGCTTAGCGCCTCACCATTGCTGAGGCTGGCTTTGAACTGGCAATTCTCCTATCTCAGCCTCCCGAAGTGCTGGGATTACAGGCGTGTGCCACCGTGCCCAGCTATAAGTTTGGTTTTTACTTAGTCACTTGACAATGATGCATCTTCTTCATATATTTGTTTGCTTCATATATTTTCTCTTTTGTGAACACCATGTTCTCAGCCAATTTTGTTCCTAAAGTTTGGTGGTATTTTTAAATATTTGCATGAAATCTTTTTAAGTACTGACTTTTTTTTTTGGCGGAGGAGGATGTGGGGAATGTACCAGGTACTGGACTCAGTTGTGCTTTACCACTGAACCACATCCCCAGCCCTTTTTATTTTTTATTTTGAGACAGGATGCCTTATTTTGAGCTTAGAATCTCCCTACATTTCTGAGGCTGGCCTTGAGCTTCCAATCCTTCAGCCTCCATCTCCCAAGTTGCTGGGTTTACAGATATGGGCCACTGCGTCCAACCTAAGTGATTCTTTATAACACTAAATCTTTTTCTTTCTTTCTTTCCTTTTTTTTTTTTTTTTTTTTGGTACAGGGCATTGAACTCAGGAGCACTCAACTACTGAGCCACATCTCCAGCCCTTTTGTATTTTATTTAGAGACAGGGTTTCACTGAGTTGTTTAGTGCCTCGCTTTTGCTGAGACTGGCTTCGAACTCATAATTCCCCTTCCTCAGTCTCCCAAAATCTTTGAACACCTGTATTCTATTAGTCCTTTTTTTTTAGCTTTATAACTATTAGATAGATTTCAAAATACATTTCAATTTGTTAATACCATTTTCTATTCCATCAACCTCTAAAAATCAATTATTCTAAATCCCAGTGTTGGTTTTATCCTTACATCAGAGAAAATATCAACTAATGACAATGTGAATTGTCATGACTTCAATGAAGGGGAATTTAGGATTATGTATTAAATGTATACACAAATATTTTTAAAAAATACATACTGCAAGTCTCAAAAGTTGTACTTCTAAGGAATGTATACTAAAGACAAATGGAAAGAACATTCCAAGATTGCAAGACCATTCACTGTGGTGTTGCTTACAATCCCAAAATATTGTATTAATACGACTACCAATCGACAGGGATGGTTAAATAACTTACAGTCTGTCCATGATGGATAATGCTGTAGATCCGGGTGTACTGACATAGAAAGATACCCATCATACAGTATTAAGTTTAAAAACAGGCAGCCAAACCACATGCATATTATGAAGCCTATTTTTGTTAAATATAGCACATGTGTGTACACATACACACACAACACAACACACACACATATTCATAGAAAAGGTTCTGTAATAAATTAATCTAATAGTTAATATTGTTTACAGAATTACTTGAATTAAAATTCTTTTTATATTTTATGTTTGTCTGGTTTCTTTTAGCATAAGCCTTTTTTCTTCTTCTTCTTCTTCTCCTCCCCCTCCCCCTCCCCCTCCCCCTCCTTCTTCTTCTTTTTTTGGTAGCGGAGATTGAACCCAGGAGCACTTAACCACTGAGCCACATTTACAGCTTTTTAATTTTTATTTTGAGACAGGGTCTTACTAAGTTGCTTAGGATCTTGCTAAGTTGCTGAGGCTGGCTTTGAACTTGTGATCCTCTTTCCTCAGCCTCCCAAGTCACTGGGATTACAGATATTCATCACTGCATGTGGCTAATACTTTTAATATAATAAATAAAACAATATGGCCATATTCACTTAGAAAAACAAAAGCAAACTCTTATCCCTCAAAAATTGAGATGGTATTCTGCATTTTCTGTTTTGATTTTTAAAGAACACTATTGTCTACATTTCTAAATTGCTTCCTCTTAACAATAGTATATCAGTAATACAAAAAAAAATGAATTCCTAGTTTTAAAGACAATCTCCTTTACTGAGTATCTTTGACGTTAATAGGTTTGCATAAAGATACCTCACAGGAATATACACCTTGGTGCTGTAGCATTTCTCTTTATTATACTTTATCTCCTGATTGAGATTATTGAAATTTTTTCTTCTTACTCATAAATGAAACAGAGTTAGAAATATAAAAATACATTTTTCCTCAACATTCTGATTAATTCTTCTAAAAGTAGCCACCAAAGCAGCAGTTTAACATAAGTTCCCTCCTTTTCACATGCACTCAAGTCACCTCATTCCTATGAAATCTTCTCTGGTCTCCTCTTTAGTCCCCAGGTAATTAAGAATCCTTTCTAGCAGTACGTGTTTTTCAAGTGGTCCTACTATCCCCAAAGCTTCAGACCACACTGAATCTTTCTTTTAAAAAAACACATTTTAGATGTAGGAATTAACAAATCTAACAAAATCCTAGAAGCAAACAATCATACACTGAGTTTTGTAGTCCAACATGAGAGAAGAACCATACCTTTCAACCTCTGAGGTAGTATATACAACATAATCAGCCTTCCATTTTAAAAATAAATTTGAATATAACAACATGTATTTTTATTTTAATACTGTCAAGAGCATAATTTAGTCTTTGCCAATTGTGAAGAAGAATAAGAAATGCCAACTGGATTAAAGAGGAAGGAAAATGATTATATCACCACCTGGAGGAGGGGGACCTTGGGGAGGTGGTGATATAATCTCCCTCAGGGAGAGGCACGGTGACAAACATCATGGATGCAGCTGCCTAGTAGGGAGTTCCACCTCACGTGGTGCCAAATGAACCTACTTTTGCTGAACTGATTATGAATTTAGCAGTGCTGGCTCACTGTTGGAGTACATCTATGAAATGACCTCTCTTTTTCAGGTGCTCATCAGTCATACAGAGCCAGCTACCCAGTCTCAAAGTTCTACAAGTAACTACATCTGGACCCTAGCAGAAATGAGAAGAGGAGGGAACAGGGCAGTGCTGTGATACCACATCTCCAACAGTCCACTCATCAGTCTATAGGACAGAGTCAGAATTCAAGAGCAAATCATTTCCATTTTAAAGGGGCCCCTCTGCCTGCAGGATCTAATTCAAATGCCTTATTCCAAGCATTAGGTGAGCTGAAGTTTTAAAAATCTCTTCTCGGTATTTTATCTTGTCATTTCTCACACTTCAAACTGGACTCCCTTTGTCATTTAGGCTTGTACTCATGCTGATCCTCTACCTTTTTTTTTATTTATTTATTCTACTTAAGTATACATGACAGCAGAATACGTTTCATTCATTGTACACAAATGGAGCACAACTTTTCATTTCTCTGGTTGTACATCTTTCCTGCTCCCATGTCCCCTTCCCAGCCCACCCTCCCCTTTGACCAAAGTTCAGCCATTCTCCCCATAGCCCCTCCAACATTATGGATCAGCATCCACTTATCAGAGAGAACATTCAGCCTTTGGTTTTTGGGGATTGAATTACTTCGCTTAGCATGATATTCTCCAACTCCATCCATTTATCTGCAAATGCCATAATTTTATTCTCTTTTAATGCTGAGTAATATTCCATTGTGTATATATACCACAGTTTCTTTATCCAGTCATCTATTGAAGGGCATCTAGGTTGCTTCCACAGTTTAGCTATTGTGAATTGAGCTGCTATAAACATTGAAGTGGCTGTGTCACTGTAGCATGCTGTTTTTTAAGTCCTTTGGGTACAGACCAAGGGAATGGGATAGCTGCATCAAACGGTGGTTCCATTCCAAGTTTTCTAAGGAATCTCCATACTGCTTTCCTCTATCTTAAGAGCCTTTTCTTCATTTTTCCCAAGTCTAAAGTGGCTCATATTTCAAGGTCAAGATCAAAAGTGGTTTCCTCCTGAATACAGTGTTCTCAATGGTGTATTCTCAATGACTGAAGCATGTGCTTATTACATCCCAGGTACTTTCGTGTATTATCTTATTTATCGCTGCAACAGCTCTGTAATATAGGTGCAACTATTATCTCCATTTAAAAGGTGAGGTAAATTGTCTGAGGTCAAACAATACTGAAGAGCTGAGCCTTAAACCCAAGAACCCAGAGCTCTCACCCTTTAACATGCTGCCACATTCCTGTTTACTGACTTACCCAAAGTGCTGTGGGCAGACTTCATTATCTGACTGTAAGGAATGGGTTTGAATGAGAAATAAAATCCAATTTATATTGATTTAACCAGAGAGCATTTATAAGCTCATACAAAAATTCCCTGGAAGGTCAGTTCCTGTGTTGGTTTTCAGCAGATCAATAGCCAAACTCCTCAAGGAATCAAACTCTTCATTCTGTCTGCTCTAGCAACCTCTGTGTTGGTTAGATATTCTAATGGTTGCAAAATGGCTGCAGCAACTCCAGAGATCACCTCTTCTTGTGCCAATGTTCAAAGATTAGACTTCAAAATCTCATGTTAATGGATAATTCTTTTTTCCCCATTCTCAATGTTCCCTTTTTGTGAAGGGATATCAACATATAACTCCAGACCCTTTCTTATCCTTAGGAAGGTGGCATGGTTTATCTAACTGGTAAATTTAACTTAGATAAGTTTAATAGTTTGTCTTCCTTCCTCTTCTATGGAGCATAGCTATCATCCAAAACCATAAGTTTTCCTCTGCTTCTCCTAATAGTAATTCTTATCTGCACAGCCCTTCTACCTGAGAAAACTGCTTCATTAAAGCTGTCTGTGTTTGCCCAAGTCTGCCCAATTCTGAGGTTCAGAATCAGCATCCCACTTATCTAAGACAACTAAATATATATGCTTCAATTTAGCTTCATTGGTTAAAAAATAACGGTGTAATATTTTGACTTCTGTACTTATTCCATTTTACTTCTCATCTTGTTCATAACTGGAGGGAGGGAGGTGTTATTTATGGAACTCCTTTAAAATATCCAACAATCTTCTCAATCTTACATGCATATCTCATTGGCCACAACTAAGTCACATACTCACACACAGGGTTTTAAACTAGGATTTACACAAGCCATGTAAGGAAGGGGCAGAGCACTGAATAAAAAATCAGGGCTCTGCCAGCAGAGAAAAAGGGGAAGGGATTGTTGGGTAGGCAGCCTAGGTTCTGCTGCTAATGTCCCAGGGTTCTAACTCATGTCTTACCAGTCTTGGTATTCACCACAGATCTAATCACCGGGTCCACAACATGAAAGATGCTCAATGTCTTTGGAATCTGGTTAGATTACTACTATTACCCACACCTACAGTAATTATGAGAGGGAGAGGTGTCTTACCCACTAATTTCAGGTTCTTTCTGCTCCTAATTTCTCATTCTTACACCAAGTTCCCTCTAGGGAAAGTCAATACAGGAAGTGTATCAAAGAGTATCTATTTCTGTTAATAATTCTCCTCTGCGCACTATAACAAAACCATTTATTTCAAGAATGTAAGGTACAAAGAACAATGAAATCTGCTCTGCAAAACAGACACTGTCCCCTCCCTCCCCCACCCACTCAATTTCCCTTTGGAGGAAAGGAATGACATAAATTTAATAAATAACCAATCTCAGGAGCTGTCAGGAAAGCACTCACAGGTCATGGCCCAAACTCAAGGGCCTCCTGGGGACTAACAATAAGCTGTTTCTTACTATGTGAGCTTTTCCTTTCCTCCTTCTTTTATTTAGTTTATATATGCTGGGAGCCTAAAAAAATCATTGCTAGAAGAACTTAGCTAGGACATCAGAAGATAAGTGCTTATTTTACACAAAACTGTGAATTTTTTTTTGTTATTTTGTGCCAATTTTATATTTAAATGTCCCCTCCTGCTGCAGAAACAAAATGCCATCCATATGAAATTTTCAAAGGCAACTTTTCCTTAGACATTTATAATTCAAAATCCAAGAAAACATACCCTGGCTTAACTCAATTGTCATTTGATATTTATACATTATCTTTCCCTTAAGCAAGCAAAGGACTTGAAAAAGTAAGTAAACTATAATAAGATAATACTGTACATTGCCATAAATGAGTGACAGTTCTCTTCTAGGGGAGATATACATATATACATATGCATACATTTTACAGAAAATGTATTATACATTTATGTACATTTTCAATAAAATGTGCCATATATAAAATAAACATGTGCATATTTATGTTTTAGTTATACACAGAGAAATGGGAAAAGACAAAATGAGGTACTAGGTCAGAAGGCAATTTAGAGCAAAAATGGCATAAACTTTAAAAGAGAAAAAAAGGTTGGGGGATGAGTGGCCTACCAGAAAATTGAGATATATGATCACACATAGCATAATCTGAGCAAATAAATATGGCTGGCAAGCTCAGCTGCATCTTCTAAATTCATAACAAAGCACAAGAAATGTGTTTGTTAACTTAAAACATCTGTTCCTACCACAAGAATATGAATAAGCATGAAAACGCATATGGATTTTTCATCAATAAAAGTACAAAGTCTCCTGTATTAGTCTTCTCACACAATGATTCCCAGAAAATATAAATGCTCAAATAGGAAACCAGCACATCTAATTATGATGGACAAATTACAAATCCCCCAAAAGGAAAAAAGAATCACCATTTCTCACTACCTGGCACAAAACTTCTCCCTCAGACAAAATGCAAGTCAGGAGATTTTCTTCACCGTAAGAAGGGCTTCCTTAGGCAGAAACACATAGAACTAACCCAGATTAGATCAGCCCTCAGAAATCACCTAGACTGGGCTGGAGATATAGCTCAGCTGGTAGAGTGCTTGCCACATATGTACAAAAACCCTGGGTTCAATACCCAGCACTATTAAAAAAAAAAAAAAAAAGAAAGAAAGAAAGAAATCATCTAAACCAAGCCACCATTATCTCATTCTTGCTTTTGTCTGTCTAGACTCAACTTGAATACCTCCAATTAAACAGAGCTCACTACCTCTCTAAATTCATTTTATCACCTAGCATGGTATTGATTTGTTGCAAAAAAAAAAAATAAGTTTTTACCACAAACTAAGTGCATTTTAATAAAGGATGGCCTTCTCACTTAAAAGTATATTATGCAGTATTTAAAAATAAATTAAGAGAGCCAGGCACGGTGGCGCACGCCTGTAATACCTGCAACTCTGGAGGCTGAGGTAGAAGGATCACGAGTTCAAACCCAGCCTAAGCAACTTAGTGAGGCCCTAAGCAACTCAGCAAGACCCTGTCTCTAATAAAATATAAAAAAGGGCTGAGGATGTGGCTCAGTAGTTAAGTGCCCCTGGGTTCAATCCCTAGTACCAAAATAATGATGATGATGATGATGATGATGATGATGATGATGATGATGATAATTTTAAAATGAAGAGCCAGACACAGTGGCTCGTGCCTGAAATCCCAAAGACTCAGGAGGCTGAGGCAAGAAGATAGCAAGTTTGAGGCCAGCCTCAGCAACTTAACATGACCCTGTCTCAAAATATGAAGTACTGAGGATTTAGCTTAGCTGTAAAGCACCCCTGGGTTCAATTCCCAATACCAAAAAAAATAAAATAAAATAAAAATAAATGAGGAAGGACCAAAGGCCAATTTTTTTTTTAGTTTTTTTTTTTTTTTTTTTTTTTTTAGTTGTAGATGGACACACTGTCTTTATTTTATTGCTTTGTACGTGGTGCTGAGGATCGAACCCAGGGCCTCACGCATGCGAGGCAAGCGCTCTACCGCTGAGCTACAATCCCAGCCCGAAAGGCCAACTTTTTAAGACATTAAAAAAACCAGTCATAACCCACAATACCCAATGAACAGGTATTGGGAAACTACCCAATATGCTTAAGGGAAATTAAGGAATTAAGGATTGTATTGCCTCCTCATCTGAGTACGTCTACAGGGAGCCAAGTATTCACCCCAGTGCTGAAAGTCTGGAATGTTTCACTAGTAGCCACTGAGCGAGATTCACTAAGTGTTTAGACGGACTTTATAGTGAAAGTTTCCAAACTTGTTTCATTGTTCTTCCATAAAAATTCTTTGAGTACACTGATGAATACCAGAACAATGAAATTTGGAGATATTTTCATTTTTCCAGGGCTATGTTTTCTGTTACAGTTTCAAATAAAAAAGTAAGGCTATAGCACACAAATTTTTTTTTTAATATTTTTTTAGTTGTAGATGGACACAATGTCTTTATTTTATTGCTTTGTATGTGGTGCTGAGGATCGAACCCAGGGCCTCACGTATGCAAGGCAAGCGCTCTACCACTGAGCTACAATCCCAGCCCCAGCACACGAATTTTTTAAGATTGCTGCACTGAAGAATTGTTTTCCACAGTTCTTCTTGGCCCTAATAAACAAGGCCTACAGATCAGACCACAGCTGCTCAACTCTTTGCTACAATATAAACAATGGATAACACTCCTACACATACACTAGATTTTAACAAAACACAACAAAATTGAAAAAAATTTAATGAAATATGTAAGATTAGGCTGCAAGTAATGGTTTACCTCTAATTTTATCCCTTTCTTTTATAAAAAAAAATACACAATATGGGCAAAGTAGGGCTATAATTAGGATACTCAAAAGTGTTCAAATTACATATGCAAACAAACATGGAGACACTACAACAAATTTCTTGCTAACTTTCTCACAATTGCTAAAGACACTACAGTAGATTTTCAGTCAGAGTGATGACAATTCACAATGCTGTAATTCAAGTTTAAGCACTAGAGTACATTTAGAATCTGAATTCTCTAAAGCTACAATGTCCACTGAGGCAGACAGTAGCCATGGATGGCTATTCAAAATCAAACCATAATTCAAACTAACCAAAGCTTAAATTTCAGTTCCTCAGTGTCACATTTCGGGTATACTCAACAACCACAGGTGAGTCCCAGCTGCCATACTGAGCAGCATGACTGTGGAACGTTTCCATTCTCGTCAAAACTATGCTAAGGGATCTTGGGCTAGGATCTAATCTAACTTTCTTAATGTACAAATTTAGAAACAGAAACCTCATTTCAGGGGCTGGAGATACAGCTCAGTTGGTAGAATACTTGCCTCGTATGCACTAAGGCCTTGGGTTCAATCCCAGCACCACAAAGAGAAAGAAAGCAAGAGAGAGAGAGAGGGAGAAAAAAATTCATTTCATTCAGACTTACTCCATGCTGCGTAGGTAGTAATTACAGAGCTAGGACCAGAACCCAGGCACCCTGACCTCTGACACACAGTCATTTCCACTCCAACATCTTATTGCTACCTAGATGCTGTGAGTGCCAGTTCCTGCCAGGTTTAGTCCTGAGTTCCTCCACAAACATGCCTCTCAGTCTTCACAGGAACCCTTAGGAATAGGATCCCCATTATATAAATGATGAAACTGAGATACAGCTGTATAAAATATCATATCTGAGGCCACACAGCAAGCATGTCATAGCACCAAGATTCAAACTCTAACACTTGGATCTTTCTGCTGTATTATGTGCAGTAAATGCTCCACATTTTTATTATCCTTGAAAACCTTTTTTTCAAATTTGCTAAAAGTTAGTGCTTCCTGACTTCCTTTGTCAGTATTTGTTGGCAAAAGTATCTCAAGTAGGAAAATCCCAACACTTAGCACTTTGATCACAGAAAGGAGAGCAGTTTTGTTCCCCTTTGCCAATTGTAACTGCTTTATAACAACAAAAGCTGCTAACCTTTATTAAGCACCAGGCCAAGTGCTTCTTGTTGATCTCCTTCAACCTTCACGATAGTTCTGTGAAGGAACAGTTCATGTCCGTTTTACAGATGGAAAAAGTTGAGATAAGAATTAACACATGCATCCTCAGGAAGAATTTAATAAAGACATGTTCACTTGTGGTGAAGCAAAGCAAAAGGACAGCTGAATTCTTTGTATTTGATATAAAGGGAAAAGAATAGAAGATATGTGAAAATTTTGAAATAAAAATTTCATTTTCCTCCACACAATGGAAATCCCTGCCACAGTTAAGCATAGTAAATGTTTCCCTCTAATGTATTCCTGATCCAAGATGGTCACACTCTTTTCCACAAGGACTGACTTTAGAGAAACTTTTGTAAGCCAAAAAAGTGCATGGGTGCTGTGGGGTAAGACACATATCCAAAATAGATTAGTCAGTGTTTCTCATGGTATTTTTTGTTCCTTCTGGAAATTTCTGACAAATAGAAGGGAAAGACAGAGAAGAAAGTGTTAAAGAAAGCAGAAGGGAAACAGCTGAAGTCAGTACATAGCTACACGTGGCTCAGGACCAAATTGTCCCAGAATGTCTCTGCAAGTCCATAAAGCTGCCAAAAGCTGGAAAACACAACATGTTGAAAGACACACATGCATACCCACATACACTCATAAACATACAAATACACACATGCATATAATATACTGCAAACAGCATTACATATTTTGTTAAGATCCAGTGATTCTCTAAATGCTTCTTGCATCCTGTGGTGAATTTAGTACATGTACACTAGTGCTAGAGAGCTTCAGTTCAATAGGAAGGGGTTAGCCAAGGACAGCTGGCTTTTGCAGGAGGTCAGGGACAGACTGGCAGAGACAACTGCATGGCAGGTGCAGCAGGGAAGGGGGTGGGCATATAGGACTTGAAGGTAAAATAAGCTAATTGTGTACAAAGACAATAAGCAGACTGGTTTGGCTGTGAGAAACAGAATGCTTGATGAAATGGCTTTCGAGTCAGAACCAGATTTGAACCCTCTCTTCCTCTAGCATTTACTAGTTTGAACCCTCTCTTCTTCTAACATTTAGAATGTTTATGTAACATTGGACAAAGTGAGTTACACTTCCTGAGCCTCCCCTCTCTTACCTGTAAAGACAATACCTATTTTCTAGCATTGTTAAGAGTATGAAATGCTAGCAGGTGCTTAATCACTGCCCCTGCCCTTTGTTCTTAATGGTTGGTAGAGAGGAATTTTGTTGTAGCAAAAAAATATATATTCCAGGCATTGCACCGGGGTGTCTTCCCCACATTGTCTTATTTATTCTATTAAAATCCTTCAGGAGAGGCTCTACTTGTCCCCATTTCATTTAGTGTGCCCTAGGTCACACTAGTTTCCAGCAGAAGGGGAAGAATTCAAACCAGGTCATCAGACCACCAGGGCCATAAATGTTCCACTGTATCTGGCAGTTTCCTAAGCAACAAGTGGTAAGACTAAAAAGGTATTAGTGAGAGGAATCATCATAGGACAGATGGGAAGTTAAAAACTAACAGCAAGCCCCTAAATCTATTTCTCATCTGCTTGATATGTTTTATGAAATTCTGGGTAAAGCTGAGGCTTGGCATTTTCAAGCAGACCAGTGAAATGGACCTCAAGAACTTCACAATCCTGCCCCAGTTTCCTCTCAATGGAAAGTTGGGACTACATACTTTCTGAAGTCATTTCCAGCTCTAAAATGATGAACTCACGGGTAGAATTACCCGTGAGGACACAAACAGCATACCATGCTCAGAGCCAGCTCTTGAGTGCAATGCCTTTTATAATAGAAGCCCTCTCACCCAGAGAAATGTTTAATCAGGAAATTCTAGAATAGCATAGTGTAATGTTCTCAAACTCTTTATTTTAATTCAAAACATATAAATGTACGTTCATTATCCAATTTCACCGATGTAGGCACAATGCCTCTCTTCAACACTAGGACATGGGGAGAGAGCAGGGACAGGTTATGCAGACAATTAACTATGTTCACAATCCATCATGTACTATTTCCTATTTCTTCTTCCTTTTTTCTTTCTTCCTTTCTTTCTTTGTTCTTTTTTTTCCCCCTAGCGCTGGACATCCAGGGCCTTAGGCATGCCAGACAAATATTCTACCATTAAGCTACATCCCCCAGCCCTGTTTCCAATTTCAATGTCCTTAAAATGGAAAGAATTTAAAATGGTTACTAATAAACCCAGAAGCAGAATCTCTTTAGATTTTCAAGTTTTTCCTCATCTTTTATAGCTGTTTCTCCCACATTTAATTTGACAGCAATTTTTAGTGACTCACCTCTATGGAGTCTTTTTTAAGAATTCAACACAGTTTCCCTAGAAACAGGAATGCTATTGCTTTTTATATTCCCATTTCAGCAGTTTAATTAAACAATAAGTCAGACTTTGTCATCCCTCTTCTCTAAAGTGTCCAATGACTCACCCATCTTACTGCAAGGACAAGCTAAAGTCCATCCAAGGCACCACATGCTCTGTCCCCTGCGCTGCCCTCTGCTTGCTGTCCTGCCACCTCTCTGTAAGTCAATCCTCTCCAACTACTTGACCACCAGGTGCTTCCTCAAGTGGACAAGGGAGCTCCTGCATCAGACTGGCTTGTTGTTCCCCCTCTCCAAATTTTCTTCCGCTAGATATCCATAGGTTGAGCTCTTAGAACTGCTTCTTCCAGTTCTTTGTTCATGTGTCACCTTCTCAGTGAAGCCTTGTCTATTATCCTATTAAAAGTAGTCACCCTAGCCTTCCACCTCAGTGTTGTTTTTTTATAGCATACACATCTGGCTTTCTATACATTTCACCTATTAGAATTCAAGCTTCAAGAGGGCAGGGAATGTTGCCTGTTGGCACATGCACTCCAGTACCCAGAATAACAGGGCCATAGTTGTCATTCCATAAATAAGTGTTTAATAATAATCTCTGTTGTTGTAATAAATGTATTATCTGACTGAATTGCATTAAGTACAATACTAAGTACCTCAGGCTTGAGGAGCACTAGGAACAAAGAGTCTTGGTAAACAAAGAAGTTACCTGGAGGGCTCAGAAGTGTACCGGTACTGATGAGGTTACCCCACAAGGCGTGAGCAGCCATGAGCCCTAGGATCAGCCAGGGCATGGTAGAGAGAGCAGCAAGGTCATCTTTTAAATGCAAGTTGTCTAGACGGTCTCTCCTTTTAACTCAACCAAACTGACCTCTCCAATCACCTGAAGCTTTCATACTTAAATACACAAGAACACATAGCAAAATCAAGTATAGAGGATGGTCTGGCTACTTTCCTTCAGATAGAGATAAACCAGAAGATAAGTTGTCTTATTCTGAGGTACCCCTCAATGGTCAATGCCTTTAGCAAATCTCTTCATCTCTCTCTCATCCTTAGTTCTCCATTAAAAAGGAGGAGGGTATAAAATAATATGTGGCCTGACTATTTTACCAGTCTATGGTAAGTATCAGATGAATCACTAACTATGAAAATATATGGGAAAATTATAAAGCACTCTATGCAATAAGCAATTGTCAGGGCTGGGGTTGTGGCTCAGTGGTAGAGTGCTTGCCTAGCACATGTGAAGCACTGGGTTCAATCCTCAACACCACATTAAAAAAAAAAAACTAAATAAATAATTTAGTAATTATCTTTGTATTAATAGAGATGACTGACTTGTCTATAATATCTACCATTATTCCCCCAAACTGATAATGTACTTTAGAGTACTTTGATTTTTGAGATTATTCTAGAATGTATAAAGAATAAACAGAATGAAAAGTCTGTTTTAAGGGCATGGAATGAGAAAAACAAGGAAAGTCAGACCTTTTTCTTGGTTCTTAAATAGAAAAATATCAAGAAGGAAAAAAATGCATAAATATTCAGAGCAGTAACTATAGTATAAAAAGATCAGCCTTAAGAATATTACTGTGAGTATCTACAATTGTCTGGACTCTAGGATACTTCAGATGTTCTTCATCTATTTAAACCACAAGGATAATCCAAGATGACTTATTAATATCACAGATGTCAATAGCAGGCTATGATGTAAATGAGAAAACTCTTTCCAACCATCTCAGTTCTGTTTTATTATAGCATTTATTACAGCAAAATAAAAAGTGGTGAAGAACGACTTGTCACACCATTTATTAGAGTTGATGGAGTGTAGACAGTCTTTTCAATAAGGCTTTAACACACTGTTATGCACCATAGTACATTATTAATGAAAAGAAATGCATGAGACTTGCATCTGCTTTTCCCCCAAGTCATTCAGACATTAAATTCAAAATCCATCCTACCCTTTATGGCAAAGGGTCAGAGATAAAATGTTAATTTGTTTGTTGTTTACCAAAACATATGTTTATAATCAGGAATCTTCCCTATTCTACTGAATGTAATAATAGTACTTTCTTGAAGAGGGGATCAAAAGCAACAGGAATATGAACAAATTGAGCCCTGGTTTATATCTGACAAGAGAATGGGATCTAATTTTTCTCTGTGAATGAAAGAACACAAAGGGCAGCCACAGAATACAAACTGTGTGTTGCATATTTGAACTTCTCTTCCAGCACCTGAGTATCTGAATGGAACTAATTCACTCTAGGAAAGGTATTAAGTAATGGAGCCTGATTGTGCCAGGATGAGGGATAATCTTCAAACTACGAACAAAAGTAAACATATTTGACAATGATAGGATCACCTCAGTCACTCAGTAACCTCAATCAAACATTTCACACTCAAAAGAAAGAAACCAAATATATTAAGAATGACCTACCGCCAACAAGGAACCTTGATAGACACAAGCACCTGTGGGGAAAAACAAAACAAGAATTAAAAGTGATGCATAATATGCAAATAAGCACTGCCCCAGCAGTCTCGCTGCTCAAACTACATCTACACACATCATGATCAGCAAACCACTTTTTCCAAAATCTTAAAAACTTGAGCATTCTTCTCCTTGGGAAATAACCTCATACACCAAAATAACATTTCCTGGGCACACATGAGTGAAGGCATCATTATCATTACTCATTATCTGAATTTTAAAATAAATGTACTTATAATGGCATACTCTAAATCCAGTGCATATTTTCCTTTATGGTAAATCAGGAAAGCTTCCATAATCCAATCCCAATTTACTTATTCAAACTTCTCTTCCTTTCTTGGTTTACATAAATTCTCCAGTACAACCCAAGGAGCCAACTTAGGATCCCATGATAAAATTTCATGTCTCAATGCTTTGATTTGTTTTTATTTCCTACAGGAGATGTATTTGGTCTTTTCAAATCCCTTGAATCTGATTTCATCTCCTTCATGAAACTTTTCCAGCCCACGGGATTATGTTCTTCTCCTTTGAGCTCATAGCACTTTGTGTCTGAATCATTTATTTGTGAATCACCCTTGTGTACTTCCTTCTGGCATCCTTGCTACAGATGTGGAAATGCTGCTATCCTACTACACAAAATATATACTCTGAGGAAAGGGGCTATTTCTACTTTTCTTGTATTCCCCACCTCTTCATATAGTAGGCATTCATTTAGATATCTGGTTAACATAAAATACCTATTTCATGCTTTTAACATAATATGCTCCTCTTTGGAGAGATTAAACCATTTTATAGAAGAGCAATATAGATGGCAGTTATTTGAAAAGAACTCTTCTATTGAGTTCCTGACCTCCAAGACTCTTTTCACTCCATTTTTTTTTTCTGATGGGCTGCTTATGAACTGATACATCTTTATATTTTCCAGTCATTAGGCACCAAATGAAAAAAAAAATAGATGATTTGTTTCTAAATGGAAAAAAAGGCTGAATTTGACTGGATAGCTTATGTATTCTGAATAACTAGCATATCATAAAATAAATCTTTAAGTTTCATATTTGAAAACAACATAAAATTGAAATCCTAATTTTTTTAAAAATGCACATTTCTCAACCAATTTTTGAGCAGCACAACAGGTGTCGATTTAACCTAGAAATACATATACAATGTGCTATGGGCTACTCTCAGAAACTGAGGCTACCAACAGAATAAAACTGCATACACAAACCAAAGTAGGACATCTTGACATTGTGCCACATTTGGTTTCCAAAGAGGGAAGGACACATTTTACTACATTACTTGTCTCTAACAGAACATTCATGAAGTCTCAAAGTATTAACTTCTCCAGAAAGGACTGGTCTATGTTCTCTACCAATAATGGAATTAAGAAAAATCTTTAAAGAAACTGATGACTATTTACACTTGAGTTGAATCAAAGACCTTTGGGCAAATGTACTAAATGACTTTTATGTTCTTGACATTCAAATAGAATAATTCAAAATAAAGCCTTGGGAGAGAGGGAATCTTCTTAATTGACTTATTTTTTCCTTAAAAAATTTGTTGCAAATATTGTATTTCAGTCTACAGCACGTCATAAGAAAAGATGTAAGTGCACGTATATTTAGATACAAAATAATTGTATGTATCTCGAATACACAATTCATTTTCTAAATTACTTAAATGGGTATTTAATTACATCTGATGTTTTAAAAATTACAATAAAGTTCATCACTAAGCTACAACTTAACAAAATTTAATATTTTTTCCAGACTATTAATTTTTAATGGCTAAACTATGAAAAACCTTTCACATATTAAATAGTTTTTTAATTGACAGACAAAATTATACATATATATATTAATCATGTACAACATGATGTTTTCAAGTACATTTAACCTTTAGAATAAGCAAAGAAAATTTAACTTTCAGAGAAAAAAACACAAAACTTATTCTTTAAAATAAGACTATCCTCAGATATAGTTATGTGTTGCTGGCAATATCTTCTGAGAAATGCATCATTAGGAAACATCTCTGTGGAGTGCAAACATTATACAGTGTAGTCACACCAAGTAAAATGGCTATGACATCATTCGGCAATATGCAACTAATGTCCTATATATTCAGTTCAGCATTGACCAAAACTTCACTCTGTGGCAATGACTGTAATTTTCTCTCCCTACCCCAGAGTATTACCACAAAGTCAATTTCTTTTCAAAGTTCCCAGAGAAATTAAGTACTTTAAGAAGTAACCAACTATCCATATCAAAACCTGTTTGGGGAAGTTCTGCAAGAGGAAAACATAGAGCAGCATGAGAGAGTGGCACCACATCCAGATGTGGTTAAGCCAAATGTCTGCTACAGATTCCAGTCAAGTGGTATGTAGCTGCTGATAAATTCTGTCATTATGAAAAAGAAATAACTCAATTTGGGTCACTCTGTGATGTACAATTCCAAAAGAAATAAGCTTTGCCCTCTAAGGGCTTTCCTAAAACCAAACAGTTCTAACCAGAAAGCAGCTGCATGAACGAATGTCCATTAACACAGTTTCCAAACCCTCATTTCTACTGTCCCGAGAGAACAAAATATTCCAGTGTGATGCCCAGTCCTATCAAACATTTATCACCACCCAAAGCCAGATGCGGTCATCCAGAGTAAACATATTTCTCCCACTCTGTGGCATGCTGCACACCCACCAGCAGATGAAGTTGGGAGTTTTGTTGGCACTGGGTGCTGGGTGCAGCTTCTGGTTCAGAACTGGGGCAGAGAGGCCTTTTTAGTAATCCATCAATTAGCATAATATGGACAATAAAGTTACTCCTTCCACTCATCATTATTTTTTTCCTAAGGAGTACTAGAAAGATTACAAATCTATCTAAGCTTTAAAAATTATGGCTTTATTTGAACCTTAAAGGAAAATCCAGCTCAAGCTCAAGCTCAAGGTGGGTCTTCCTTCCTTTCTTCCTTCCTTTCTCCCTCCCTTCCTTCCTTCCTTCCTTTGTGCCAGGGATTGAACAAGCCCTGTGCATGTTAGGTAAGCACTCTACATCCTCAGCTCCTCAAGGTGAATTCTGAAAAATGGTAGAGATCTTGAAAGAGCAATATGTCTTCTTCAAGAAAAAATAAGAAACAATGGGAGCCAGAGTTCCCAAACCAAGAACATTGTCAGTTTCAGGGCACGAAATATGGCTAAGTGTCCAACAATTTAAGTCCAACAGCACATGGCCAGTGAGAAAGTGCAGACAGGCTGCAGAGTAAGGTAATTATAGAGAGCATAAAAATGAAGCCTTCGTCTGGAGAACTGGCTGCTCTTCTTCCTGTGTGGATGGCTCATTGCCTACAGGTCACAAAGGCAAAATGTAACATATAAAATTTAAACAGGCAAAATAAAATGCCTCTTTTGATGGCTTTTCGAAGATTATAATAAGCTCCTTTATGACATATCTGTAAAAAATTAATATTTTCAGGGAAATTTTGAGATGCGATTTGTATCAGTACTGACATCCTTAAACTATTTACTAGAGAAATTGACTGGTAAACTGAGTGAATTAGAGAAGTTAAATCCAAGAATCACAAAATGTCAGACCCATTAGTTGAAAGGAATAGTCTTCATAAGACATGAAGAGATTTGGAAAGAAGCGCCTCACAAACACACGACTCATTAGGACCAGGCAGCCACAAGTTGGCATTTAAATTTTCCAGCTTTATGTTGTGTTATAATTCAGCATATGGCTGTGTACACTACGGAATAGTTAAAATAGAATTGCTTCTGGACTGACAGGGCAGCTCATGTCCTGATTACTGTCAAGTAGGATTCAGATCAATTAATAGAGTAGTTAAAATGAAAATGGGCCAACTGTTTTTGAACTGTTACAAGAGTTGGCATGCAGCTCCCACTTCACCATGTGGTAGTCCCCTCCCCTCTTCTGAGCCATGTGGTGGAGAGTATTTTATGACCACTTGTGTCTGAGTGATATTGCCACCCAAGTCCATAATAGTGAATATAGATGGCTATGTCCTCACTAAAGGATGTCTATGGGGAGAGCAATACTTGGAGTCAATGAGTCATCCCCAGAAGGCAATGTGTTAGAAACAAGAGCCAATGACAGGAGCATAGAGATGTAGCTCAGTGGTAGAGCACCTGCCTAGCACACATAAGCCCCTGGGTTTGATCCCCAGCACTGGGGCAGAGGGGGCGGGGGACTATGATAATATATCACCACATTATTTCTACTAGCAGGTAGTTACAAAAGCCATAAAGCTGCAGAGTTGCAATTAGTATCAATCAACTGGAATCAGTAAAATTTCAAAATTGGGCAAGCCAACAAAGACCAAATGTTCTCATATCTCTAGTGAACCATAATTCTGATATTAACAATTTAGGGGTATGCAAAATCCTTGAAGGCAAGTACTACAGGCTTTTACTATGTGTTTTTGATCTCTGTATTTCCCCACCGGACACAACATGACACATTAGCTCTCAAAAAAAAAAAAAAAAAAAAAAAGCTTGTCAAATAAAAGATGAAGGGAGAGGCTATTTTCCTTGGCTATTTTTCAATGTCTTCTCTGATAATTGAGTTTCAAGCATTCAGTATCCACCAAAGGGAATCCTCAGCCAAGAGCAGAACCAAAAATGCTGATCTACCTATGAATAAAACACACTATCAAATGATTCTTTCCAGTGTAATCTGTCAATGGCACTTATATGAAAAGCCTGGGGGATTGTGGAGTTGACTAAAACCACATGAAGAGTGATGGGACATCAACTGGAGCTCAGTTCTCTTAACCTCAGAGCCAGTGACCTTTCCTACCTCAAGCCAGCTGTCTATGTAGTGTAATCTCACAGGACTTCCACATATCAACTCAACCCAAGGTGAGCATCTCCAGAGAATGCCATCACAATATTCTCCTGATTCAGAAAACAACCATATTAGAGGTTTCCCTGTGTCTTCCTGATTTATTAAGTTCTCAAATCATAGCAGTTTATCTACTTGGCAATATAAAATAACACTGCCAACAATTTCCTTATAAAAATCCAGTTTTTCTCCTGATAATTAGAACAAAATTTAGAACCTGAAAGTTGCAACTGATCACAAATAAACTGGTAAATGTCAATCTTTTTTTTTTCCTATTCTTGATGATTAGCAAAACTATTTTAGTACTATCACCTAGTTGACTTCTTCATTTAGTAGATGACAGAATTACAGCTCACAAAATCTGGATGGTTCATTCAAGGTAAGTCAGCTTACCTTGTGGCTAGTCCACTAGTTAAGTTTAATTCAAAAGCATGTGATTTGGCCATACATGTTCATTTGATCAATATTTTTGAGCACTTAACTATGCGCCAGGAGCTAAACTGGATATGTAAGAATAACTAGGGGCTATCCTAACTCCTCGGTAAGCACACAGCCAAAGGACCAAAAATACATTTATATCAACTATAATTGTGAAAGTATTAACTGGGGTTTTGGAAGCATATATGATATATTCTCTGAGCACTGAAAAGAAAACAAATTCTTCTGTGAACTGGCAGGCGAAATAGTCAAAATATGTCCTATCAAGAGAAGTACATGTGAATGTTTCTTTTCAGCTTTTAAAAATCATTCCCTAGGTTAACACTAAAAATTTGAGATCTCTGAAAGCCTTATACTTTCCATCTATGACCTCAGTGCTTTTAATGTTAAAATAAAACCTTGACAGAACCAAGTGGAACATCTCATGAAATGACAACTTATATTTTGTCTGTGGGACTGATACCATTTAATTAAATTGATGAGATAAAGTATATAAAGTACTTAGCATAGTACCAGGCAAATGGCATATGCTCAGTAAATGCATTCATTATCAGATAAGCATCATTATGATTTGGGTGGAAACTGACATTTACCAATTTTGCGATTCAATTTGTGAAATGACTATAGAATACTCTGAAGGTAGGGTGATACAATTAAATGTAGTTTCCAAAGTGTATCTTTGAAGGAATATCACTTCTTTCCAAATCCCAATCAAAAGACCTTGGCAGGTCTCAAAACTTTGCGCATTGTATCCACCAATCCTCCAAAGAGCGCCCCCTGTAGGTCCTTACTATTAACGGCTTTTGTCATTTCAAGAGTTTTGGTTCTGAGAAACAGCATCATTCCAGCTGCCCCCTGCCGAGCAATACAGGAGTATGTTTTCTTCGTTGCTGGGATATGATTGTAAATAAGAAAACTGCCACCAAGTGAAACTGTAGTTATTTCTAAGTCCGAAGTTGAGATTTCGGTAGCCTGGGCAGTCTCTCCCGTCTGGTACAATTAGACCTTAAAAGTGTTTTTTTTTTTTTTAAGTATGCACACACATTCACATACACAATATGTATTTCTACAGGTTTTTTACTCTTTGAAGAAGTATGCACAGGTCCCAGACGTACTTCTCCCGGGGATAAGATACATTCCACCTGCTTCCCAGGAGGGTGAAGGGAAGGTAGTAGCTTAACCAGTAGGGAAAGTCCCTATTGCTATGTGTCAGTTTCCAAAATCAGACCATTTTCTCTTGGGAAGCCAAGTAAAAAAGAGGCAGCGTTCCTTTGACTGGAAGTCGACCAGAGCAAGAGCTCTGTCGTACCCCGACCTCCAACGACCCCAATCCCACGCAGGGGATCAGCAGTCGGGGACTGTCTCCCACCAGCACCAGCGCAGTGAAAGCGGCCCGCCCAGCGCTGGCCGCCGCTGCTGCTGCGACGCTAATTTGCGGCTGGGCAGGTAAACTCTTCTTCCCGCAGCTGAATGAATAATGAATGGAGCCGGGAAGGAAAGCCGAGCGCCCAGTGCTGTGGATTAAGTCCTCTTCCTCCCAGCCGCCGGCTCCCTTCCCCCTCCTTAAACACTAACTGGGACACTTCCCCGGCTGCTCGGAGCAGGTGGGAGCTCAAAGAGCCTCGCGTTCCCGGCCCTGCATCCCAAGACCCCAAAATTCTTGATTTACTTATTGATTTATTTATTTGGCTGAGCCTAGATTGCGTTGGAAATCATGGCGACATGATCTCCTTTCTCTCCCTCAGCTCCAGGGTTTTACGTGTAGGTTGGAACCCGGGAGGAAAACCTGGGGGGGAGGGGGGTAGCGCGGGGGGGAGGGGCGGAGGGATAAGAGAAGGAATTCAAACTCTTATTAACCACTTCCCCCTCCCGCCCTGGGGAAGCAGGCCGGCTATCGGTACGGGGAGATTTACTTCAGTACAATTAAATTGCCTACGTCCGGAACATGCTCTGATCAGCTAGTTATAAAATCTTAACTGGACTTTAGGGGGAGACTTATCGGGGTAGGAGGAAGAGCGATGGGGCTTTTATGTTTTATAGAAGCAGAAGTATTTTTTGCAAAGGTAAGAGCAATTGCTCGTTCCTCACCTAGGCTTTATGTAGTTGCTTTTCCTTCGGGGACAGGAGAGAAAAGGAAAGAAAATCCGATTTAAGAGATGCCAACCTCAAGCTGCCACCCACCCAAAGGCACTTAGGGTGGAAAGGGAGACGGTGGAGGAGGCTGTGATCCGAATGCTAACGAATCTCAGGGGGGAAGAAAAAAAAAAGCCCATTCCAGTTCCACTCCCACCCACCCCCAAAGCAAAAAGCAAAAACTTCCACCTAACCCACGACACCATAAAACTCGCAGAGTATTTTAAACTGCGCGCACACACACAGACGCCACGGCTCCTTTTACCTTCGGAATGATGAGGCAATACTGCAAATTCCGCCAACGCTAGGGCCACCCCGAGCCACACTTTGAGGAAACCCATCGCCGCCTTGGCACCCACAGAGGAGGAGGTGGGTTGCAGCCTTCAGCATCCAAGAGCAGGCTCTCCGCCAAACTGCTGGTTTCGGCGCCGGGAGCTGAGACGCCCAGAGGGTGGGGAACAGCGGGCTGTTTCCTCCGGGGGAAAAAGAGACGGACAGGCCAGGAGCCGCACTCACATCAGCCCCGAGGCGCCAGATTCGGCGGGCGATTCAATTCATTCACTGCTGGGGCGAGGAGCTGACCGAGCTCTCCCGGACCGCAGGACACCGACGATGGCTGGGCTTGGGAGAATGAGAAGGGGCAAAGCTTAGTTCTCCACTGCGAAGTCTACCCGAAAGTTGCGGGTCACGGACTGATCTGACCTCGCAGCATTGCCCTGGGGCTAAATCCGTCCGCTTTGGGGTCTCCAACAGTGAAGATCCTGGCGCAGGTACGTCTCGACTAGCTTTTTTAAAGTTCGCTTGATACTCCCGGTCGGCGCTGCGTCGGCAAAAAGGGTCTTCTGGAACCCGGAAAAACCCACTCACACCCACTTTCTTGGCGGAGCCACCTCCAGCTCAGCTGACCTCAGCCGCCCAGCGCCGCTGACTGGAAACTTTGTGCCCCGATGCGGGTGCGTCCGGAACTCGCGGGAGCTGCAGCCGCACCGCGCCTCCCTGGGCTGCGCTCCCTGCAGCAGACTGTTTTCCTAGGCTTGCGAGGAAGACGCGGGCGGCGCTGGGGGCGCTGCTGCTACTTTCTTGTCCCCGCCCCTCGCCTGAGTGAGTAGGGCTGCGGGTGCGTGGCTAGCTCCACACAGACACCCACCTCGGTACCGTACACCCGGAGCTGCTCTGCAGGGTGGAGGTGCGATTACGAGAGTGGAGGAGGAGCCATAATTTTAGATTCACTGAGAAAGGAGAGGCTGGAGAAGCCCGCGTGAACTCAATGCTATCCGGACTAGAGAGCCCGGAAATGCACAGAATAGATCCCCGTCTGGATCCCCGCATTTAAAGGACACACACTCCGCCTTTCTCCGCCTCCCTCTCCTCCTTCCTCTCTCCTTAGCTTGGTGTGAAAATGGACCCAGGGACTCGGAGCTTTGGCAAAGATTCCAGAGAGTCACGTGGGCAAGGGGCGAAGCAGGGAGGGGAGTGAGGGCCGAGAGAGCAACCTGATCCCCTTATTCATTCGGCTGGAGTTCAGATCGGCTTTGTCTAGGGTGGGATCAGAAGTGATCATGCCGAGGATGGAGGGGCGGGGTGGAAAAAGGTGGCATGGTCCTCACTCTGGCACAGCTAAGGGCTCCGAACTGGATCCACACCCCTCATTTGGGAGCAGCTGACTCATGGAAGAAAGTGCCCACATCAAAGCCCCCGAGCTACCTCCCACCCCCAAAGCCCGCCACTCCTGCTGGACCAAGTGCGTAGTGTGGAACTGATCCTTCTTCCTCGTCCAGGGACCCTCCTGGGGTTTTATCCGCAACCTGGGAGAATCTTGTCGTGTGAGCCAGAGGAGGAAACTCCCACTGCGAAAGCACCTTTACCTCTGCCTGGGAGCCGCTGTCAATGAAACAACACGCTGTCTTGGCGTGGTGGGTCCAGCTGCGCCCTCAAATGCCAAAGCCTGGGAAGTAAACCTTACGACAAAACCAACTGGGAAGCATACTTGAAGAGTGGAGGCTTTGATTCCCAGCCAGGACTGACAGATAGCAACTATTTTTATAGGATCAAATAAAAATAGCTGGTCCGGGTTTAATCATTTTGTAAGATGGGAATGGTTGCATCAGACAGATACTGGCTGGGTTCCTATGGACCCAGAGAAAAGATGTCTTGGTTCACTCTGCTGAGCTGTAATGGAGAGACTGTCCAAGAGAGTTTGAAGTAACATTGAACTGGTAGCTGTGAGTCGGCAGGAGTCCCAGCTGTTTCCAGTTTTCACCGCCATCATAAAGCAGGCCCACTGTTCTACAGCACACTGGAACCATTCTCTTTTGGGGATAACTGGATAAATTGAAACTGGCAGGTCCTCGTGACTGTTATTACTTAGATAGAGCAAAGAGGGAACTTCTGACAACTCGCCTGTGATTCTTGAGTATTGGGAGGACCCAGGAATCGAGCAACTCACCCTTAGTCTCTCCACTGAGCCATGGATGTCCTAGAGACAGATTTTTTTTTTTTCATCTCTGTATCTGAAGCAGATGATAGAGGTCTGTAAATATTTCTCGAAAGAATGGACTGAAAAAAAATAGTAAGTTCTTGACAACAGCAGCCTATAAGGCTGGGCTGGGATGTCCTAACCCTCTCCCAACAAAAAATATCTCCCTCACCTTTTTTTAAAAGTGGACATTTTTTTTCAATCCCAAGAGAATTTTGCAAATTCAAACACACACTGACAACCAGATTACCACACCAAACCCCTCCTACATAGGACTTTTGTAGCCACCATTGACTAAGAGTAACTTAATTAGTTCCTGCCAGAACCAACAATTTAATTTCATTTAAATTTTAATTTCATGAAATTTTAAAAATCCATGCAATTATGGAACTCAATGGAGTCTCAATAAGATATCTGTTATGCAAATTTATTACTCTTTAAAAGGAAAAGAGATTAGGAAAGAGGAGAAGGGAAGAATAGCTCTACCAAATTACTCTGAATGCAACATGCTATATTTATTGAATTCATATACAACATTCTCCCCACACCACCATCCCACACTGGCCAGCTCCCCTCTTCCCTCCACCAAAGAGGTAATGTAGAGCCAGTCGTCCTGGAGTCCCTGCCCCAAGATCACTTGGATTATCAAACGGTTAAAAGGGTCAACCAGTAAGTTAATAAAATTAGGCATATCTAACACCTATTATGGCCACTTAAACTGATATGTTAGAAAAAGAATTATATTAGCATGTTATATTTCATTATGATGAAAATGTAGTAAGCATTTTTATGGATATGCAACTAATCTTAACTACCTATCTCTGTAAGTTAGCCTCTACAAATGAGTATTTCATTTAAATTAAAAACACTTCTTCCAACAGGGAGCTGGCAGTTTACTACCCAGATGTATTTGGTTCTCTATCCTCAGTCCTCTTTCTTCATGTCCAGATTCCATGACTTTTGTTACTATGTTGCACAATAGTTTCTCAGATGACCCCTGCTGTCATCTGTCATCTCTTCACGTTCACTTGGCCTTGTTGCTTCCCATTTGGGGGATATATTTATTGACTCCTATAAATGTTAACAGCTAACATATATTGAATACTTTGTGCCTAACTCTGTACACTTTTACATGAAATCCTCCCATTACCGTATGAGATAGATACCATGATTATTTCTATTGACAGATGAAATAACTGATGTTCAGAGAGTTAGTAATCTGTCCAGAGTCAGACAGCTAATACATGACAGCACAGTACAGCAAGCATCCACATACTGAAATAGGCAAACCCCCAAATCTCAGAATCTTAACACAACAAAAGTTCATTTATATACTGTCCCCTGGCACTGGTGACTCCTTCTTGTAGCCGAACTATCATGGAACATGTGACAACCAATAGTTCTTCATGGAGTAATAAAGGAGGCACTACAACCCCTAAGGTCCTCAGCACTCCCTCTCAACAGTCCAGTGACAAGGAGTCACATGGTCCAAAGCTGTACTATTAGAGAAGATAGGATCCATAGGGAAACATGTAGATACTAGTTAGCTCTATCAGTACTGCTTCAATTCAGAGCCTATGTTTTTGTTTTGTTTTGTTTTGTTGGTTTTGTTTTGTTTTTGGTACTGGGGATTAAACTCAGAGGCACTTGACCACTGAGCCACATCCCCAGCCCTATTTTGTATTTTATTTAGAGACAGAGTCTCAACTGAGTTGCTTAGTGCCTCCCCGTTGCTGAAGCTGGTTTTGAACTCGTGATCATCCTGTCTCAGCTTCCTGAGCTGCTGAGATTACAGGCGTGCACCACTGCACCTGGCTCCACACTCTTACCTATCTTTAGCTGCACTAACAGCCAAACTCCAATTGGGTCTTCCAAGCTACCACCAGGGCCTTGCTGACCCTTGTACAATGTTTTGCTGCTTCTCCAAACTATCTTTACTCTGCTTTCCTTCTCTTCCACTTTGCTCTTCTTTCTTTTTCTCCCTCCCAACTACCTTGCCTGTCTTCCTTCTACACAACCCCATCCTGTGAAGTCTTTTACCATCTCGCCTCCTGTGCCTGCCTTCTCTGATCTCACCTCATCTGCCCTAGGAGTGTTCTGCAAGTTTAGTGCATTTGTTGTGGTCTGTCAGTTTAGCATTTGACAATATTTCTTGCTTTCTGTTTCTGCTTCAAATAATATATTAAAAATGAATATTAAGCTGGGGCACGGTGGCGCACACCTGTAATCTCAGCAGCTCCAGAGGCTGAGGCAGGAGGATCATGACTTCAAAACCAGCCTTAGCAAATTAGCGAGGCCCTAAGCAACTGGGTGAGACTCTGTCTCTAAATAAAACACAAAAAAGGGCTGGGGATGTGGCTCAGTGGTTGAGTGCCCCAGGGTCCAATCCCTGGAACTAAAAAAGAAAAAATAAAAAGAACATTCAAATAATATAGAAATATAAACCAATAGACTCTAAATGTATATAATCTATAATTCCTCCACCAGAATAAGCACAACATATACTTTCAGACATTTTTCTCTGCTTAACTAAAGAGAATTTCTTTTACAAAATTAGGGTTGTAATTTATATGCTATTTTGTAACCTGAATTTTTCTCCCACTGAATAATATAGCAAGACTACAAGTTTACAAGATGAATCATATTGAGGACTTCAGTCTTTTAAAGAGTTGCTTAGCTTACATTGTATGCCGATAACCTCACATGTTTTGCCAATCCCCTTTGGAAGAACACTTCAAGTTGTTTCTTTCTTTCTTTTTTTTTTTTTTTAATGTTTTTTAGTTGTAGATGGACACAATGTCTTTATTTTATTGCTTTGTACTGGTGCTGAGGATCGAACCCAGGGCCTCACGCATGCGAGGCAAGCGCTCTACCGCTGAGCTACAATCCCAGCCGCTTTCTTTCTTTCTTTCTTTCTTTCTTTCTTTCTTTCTTTCTTTCTTTCTTTCTTTCTTTCTTTTCTTTTCTTTCTTTCTTTCTTTCTTTCTTTCTTTCTT
>CM053408.1:66077088-66098774 GCA_028644305.1 Xerus rutilus
TAAAGTTAAATTTCTACACATGTATATACATGTGTAGGCATATTTTCCCCATGTGTGTATGTATCTCTGTGTGACCACCACTCACATCAATTGGAGTACAGAACGTTTCTAGCATCCCAGTAAACTCTACCGAACCCTTTCTCAGTCAATAAACCCCTCCCAAGTTATCAACCATTGTTCTTATTTTTATAATCATAGATGAGTTTTTCCTATTCTTAAACTTCATATAAATGGAATCGTACTGTATATTTTTTCTGTATATGTGTGTTTCTTTGATTCAGCATCAGTCCTCTGGGGTACTGCTTTGTTTTTTTTGATTACTGTATAGTATTTCTATGACATGAATTTATCCATTCTAATGGTGATGCACATTTGATTGTCTTTTATGTTTTAGATATTATGAATAAAGCTTCCACAGTTTTTAAATGCCAAAAAAAAAAAAAAGAAAAGAAAAAGAGACTCTGTTACCTCACCAAGTCTAGGAAGAAACACCTAGGATGCAATCTAGGTGGTTGACTGACTTCACATAAGTCATTATTAGATCTTCTAAATTCTCATTTGTAAAAGGAAGATAATAATATTCGAGGCCCACTTATCAAATTGCATTGTGCTGAGGCTCAATTTAAGAAAATGGATATGAAAAACTTTTGAAACATTCAGAGCACTTTACAAGTGTGAAACATTATTATTAAGAAATTCAGCTAGGTCAGGCATTTTTATGTGCAAGGCAGTTTTAAGGTTATGAATAATTACCCTGTTGTAATTGGATATGTAAATGTTCCCAGGGGTCTATTTCAGCCAGCTATTCAGATAAATCAAAATGGATGATGATGATGATGATGATGATGTTGATGATGATGATAATGATGATATTTCTCTAACCATGAATGAGAAACAAGAAGTAAAGATAGATGATCTCATATCTCAATCCATGCAAGAACACTGAATACCCCTTAGCTGCTTTATTTCTTTAAAGATTTTCAGTGGTGACATAATCAGAGCTGCAGCCCTTATAATCGGAGACTGGTATGTTTGCTCACACTAATTCATTAGCTTTTAATTTTGCTTGGTTTTTTTTCTCTTATTCTATGAACATCTAGTAACAGCAGAGTTGCAATAAGTCTGGTTTCAGAGCCTCTGAAGTGATTCAATCTTAAAATCACTGTGGACTTTGAAATGACAGGAAAAAAGTGGCCATGGGTTCTCCTGGGAGTTACCTAGCAGACAGGCCGCCCTAAACCTGCTGTCATTTTTAGGAGGTTATAGAGTTGAGAAATATTTCCCCTGTAGGTACAAGACAAAAAGAAGGTGGGAAGGCAGACAGTGAAGAACCATGACCCTGTGTCCCTTCACATCTCATTTAGTACCAAAAAGTATACAGAATTTGAAAATGCACACCTCAGGTGAGATGGGAGAAATGTTTCTGTGTCTTGAGTTGGCTCTGTCTTGCCCCGTTTGGCATCCTCCCTCAGCATCCGCCAGTGTGCTACTCCTCACCAAAGCATGCCAGCACGAATCTGAATCAATGATGCATGCAAGGTGGCAGCAGCATAGAAATTTTAACTTGCAATCAAATAAGACCAAAGCTTTTTAGATGGCATCTTAATTTAAGCATAGTGTTCTAGATAGAGTAAGATTTGCTGTGAAGAGGAGCAAGTAAGTAAAGGAAAAGAACTATAAAAATATAATTAGCCAGGCGCAGTGGCGCAAGCCTGTAATCCCAGCACTCAGGGAGGCTGAGACAGGAGAATCGCGAGTTCAAAGCCAGCCTCAGCAACGGCGAGGAGCTGAGCAACTCAGTGAGACCCTGTCTCTACATAAAACACAAAATAGGGCTGGGGATGTGGCTTAGTGGTCGAGTGCCCCTGAGTTCAATCTCCAGTACAAAAAAAAAAACCAGTTAATTCCTTAGTTATATAAAGATAGACCTAAGCTAACACACATATGTGTAATGATCTAGCATAGTTAGAACATCTTGGTTTTTCTGAGTTTTCCCTTCCATTGAAAAAAGAATACAAATAAATGCATACTCTGATTTTCTATTTCTTTTTAAAAGAGGAAGGCAATTGTTTTCATCCACAGCAGTACTTATAAATCCTCTTATAGTCTGAAAATATTAAAAGACTTAAAATAAGCTTTCAATTGAACTGGAACGTTGTTTATGTGGTGCTACTTTGCATAATCACAAAAAAATAGCCTCAGTTGTTTTCATTTCCTATGTGTAAGTGGGGATTTCCTAAGTGACTACCTACATCAATTTAAAATAAGATAAATAACACTGAGACACATCAATTAGCATTATTTATGGCATAAAGCACTCCATTCAAATCTACATAGATGACTTAAAGATGTTGGAAGTAGAATAGTGGTTACCAGAGTTTATGAAGAACAGCGGGAAGAGAGGGATAGACAGAGGCTGGTCAACATGTACAAAATTACATTTAGATAAAAGGAGTTCTACAGCACAACAGGTGACTATAGTTAACAGTAATTTATTGTTCAAAAAGTGTGGAAAAGAGGACTTTGAATGTTCCCAACACAAAGAAATGTTTAATGTTTGCAGTAATGGATATGATAACTATCCTGACTTGATCATTACACATTGTATATATGTATGGAAATATCACAAGGTACCCCATAGGTAAGTACAATTATGATGTACCAATTAAAAATAAGTGTTTAAAAGCACTCCACCTAGAGTAATGCTTCTGTAACTTGAGCAATTGCATGGATCCCTGGCTAACCTGAGACCTGCCCCGTGCCCAGTGATTGGAAAGAAACCTGCCATGTGCATTTACCCACAGAACTCTTTACTTAACCCACCTCTGGAATCCCCAGATACACACACCCATTCAGGGAAGATGCAACTACTGCTCATTGTTTCTGAAGAAATGCACACCAGCCACTTCATCAACCTATTCTTTTTATAAATAATAATGGAGTCCCATAATCAAAACACATTTGAGAAAAGAACCACAGTTTAAAATAGAAATGCGAAGATGAACAACATAACTGATCTCAGAGTAAAAAAACATCATGCAAGAAACGGAAGATATTTTTTGAAAAGGTTGAATTCATATTCTCAGAGTTTTTTGAAAAGGGCAGCATTTCTATAAAGCAAGTACTGGCTACTAAATAAAACAGAACAGCTACAAACATAAAAGTGTTTTTGGAAAATAAAGATATAATCCCCCAAATGAGAAAAATTTAATAGAAGTTCTGAATAATAGAACATACATGGCTGAAGACTTGGAAGATAAAACTGAGTATATTTTTATAACCAGAGCAATAAAACACAGGACAGCTCCAGGAGACCCACTATCTGTCTACAGAGTGCTCTCAATGAAGGAAACAGAAAACACAAGGAAAGAAGTCAAAGAAACAATAGTAATTCATTTCCAGAGGATGGGGGCCTGAGCACATACCATTCTGTCTTCCAGTTGATTATCATCAGGATAAACAGCTAATGTAGAAAGGTCCTTGGGAGGAAGAGGGAAATGAAGAAAGCATGGCCTACTTAGGATTTAATATTCTGTGGAGACAGTTCGTTGGCCTGGTTTGGGTGCTTTGTGTATAGCATCCTCTACAAAGATGAAAGGATCAAAGGCCAGATGTCCGAAGCAAAGGCTGATCACTCTAGCAGAAACCAAGGTGAAGTATATTGATTTTTCATCTACTGGAACAAGACCTGGCTATTTGAACCTAACAGATGCCCCAACACAAGGAGGTCCTCTAGTTCTACCATTGCAAGTCATTCTCAGGAGGAACTGTTCTATTGGGTTATTTTTAGTGATGCTGCTAAGTAGGACCAACTCTACAACTCTACCCTATTTTCTCACTCTCTCTCTCTCTTTCTCTCTCTCTCTCTCTTTCTCTAACTAAATAAAGCTGATAGATCAGCATATTAAGTTCCTGTTCACTGCTTGTTCACCAGAAAAGTTTGCTTTTACCTCATTTTCTTGCCTATCTACCACCAACTGAAGGGACCCAGCAACCTGACTTACCCAGGTATTGTTATGGAAGAATAGAAAAGGATCCCAGGTTACTTTTAAAAATGAGTTCAGTAGCCTGACAGAGAAAGACCAGAGCTAAAAACCATATCCCACTGAGGCAGTTAACATATGAAGAAAGGACAATTTAAGAAAGCAATATATGGAAATTAATGGCATATAAGAAAATATTGGAAATGAAGGATCAGAAAAACAAAAATGTTTATCAGAAAAAAATTTTAAACCATAGAATTTGAATTCCAAAGTTCATTAGAGAAACACCAAAATAGAATGAATACTTCTGGAAAAAAACAAAATTTTAATGTAAAAGATCCCATAAAGGAATGATATGACAATGAAGCCCCAAAACATAAAGGTGGAAAGCCATGAGTGAAAATATATGGAAGAAAGATCCAGAAGAGTGGGGAAGGGGGCATTGGAAGAACTAAAAGGAAACATACAAAGGAGAATTTTAAAAGATAACAAAATGAAGATTCTGCTTTTTCAGATTGAAATATGCCAAGTATAATTAATTTTTAAATTACACATATTTTGACAAAATTGAATAAAATCTCATACTTCCAGGCATTAATATACACACATGCATGCACCCACCCACATATGCATACACACATAGATTAACTTAAAGGAAAGAAAATCACAATGGATTTCTCACTTGGAGCTCTGGAAGACAGGGAAAAATGTATTTACATGCTTTCCAAAGACAAAGAGTAAGATCCAATAATTCTAGACACCATTTCTATGAAAGGGCAAAAGAATAAATCTTACATGATCACAAAATATATTACCTATGTGTCCTTTCTGAGAAAACATAAAAGTCAAAAGTAATTCAGGACAAGTATTTTAAGTTAGTAAAAGACTGTGTGTACAAAAAAAAAACTGATAAGAAGAAAACACTAGTTTTTAAAAGCTAAAGAAGTTATTAAAATTAAAATTTGATGTTCAAATGGAAAATCCCAAAATTTCATGTAGGAAGTCTGACTTGAATCACTACAACAGAAGAGTGTAGCCCTCACCCAATCCCCAGACACAGAAGCCCCTGAGTGAAGTGGAGGTTGGTGTTCTTTGGAGGAGTGTTGTCCTGTTAAAAATACAGATCATAAATCTTCATTCTAGATTCTTAAAGAAATCTAGTGTGGGGAGATTACATATAAGGAAGGAAAATTAGAATTTGAAGGTTTTTGAAATCTTGGTCTAGCAGCCCTAAATTCTATAAGTATTTCTGAGGTTTATGTAGTAATTATTTTGATGTATGGTGTCTCCTCATGGGTCACTGTATCTTACTCTCAGGTGCATTGTGTGTCTCAAGTCTGGTTACAGGTCTAGACACAATGAGAAGTACCAGGGATGGCTCCTGAGAAGATCAGCATTGTCAGCAAAGTAACTAGGAGACTATTCAGGTTTTCAGTCAAGGGAAGACTAACTCTTTCAGTCAGGAGAAATTTTGCTCCACCCTAACCCAATATCCTCCAACACCTCAACCCCTTACAGGTCCAAATCTTATTTAAATATAATCTTATCTAAATATAATTCACAAGTTCCAAATCTCATCATCTAAATCAAGTATGGGTGAGACTTTGAGTATGATCCATCTTGTAAAATTTCCCTCCATCTGTGGACCTGTGAAACTAGAAAATAAAATCTCTGTTCACAAAATATGATGGTGGAATAGGCATATAGTAACAGTTATACACACATCCAAAAGGATAATATGGAAAGAAGAAAACCAGGTCACAAACAGTTTTGAAACGTAACTGGTCAAGTGCCATTAGGTTTAAAGGTTTGAGAATAACCCTCTGTAGCTCATGGCTTCCCTCTGGACTCACCTCTTCCCCCTTCATTCAAGGGGCTCTTTGAGACATCATCCTTTTTCTTGAAGGTCAGAACAGGTTTGCAGCTAAGTAGTTATATCAGCCAGTAGTAGTATGGAGGACTAACAGCCCTCTTTCATTTCATCTTTTCTCTGTCACTTATAATCCAAGAGGGCACTGTTTCAACTGAAAAAACAATCTCAAAAACCTTTTGTGTCTCCTTTGTATGTCACAGGAATTTACACCATAAAACAAAACAACCTATATAACCTGAGAATTTCCAAAATCACCAAATCATGACTTTTTTCTTAAAAGTTCTTCCCCTAATTTATGTTATTCTTCTCTTTTACTGTAATCAGCAAGAAGAAGCCAGGCTGTGCCTTCATTTTTCCCTTGGAAATCTCCTCAGTTAAATATATAAGTTCATGGCTTAGGAGTATTATTTTTCACACAACTGTCAAATAACAATTCAGGTAAGGGGTTTTTTTTTTTGGTTTTTGTTTTTGTTTTTTTTTTTTGTCTGTTTGTTTGTTTGTTTTGCTGTTACATAACAAGAATCTTTTTTTCTTAGAGTTTTTGAAAATATGTTCATCATTTCCTTTTGAGCTCCCACTGTCAGAGTCTTTAACTTCCATATTTCTATCATAGTTTGTTCAAAAGAATCTATGCTCTTTCTATCATGCTTCTTAAAATGCTTCCAATCTGTTCCCTTTACCTAATTCCAAAGCAAATTTCCACATTTTTAGGTATTTTGAGCAACATGCCACTCCTGATACCAACATGGTTTCCTTATGGCTATTTTACTTTATTTTATTTGGTACCAGAGATTAAACTCAGGGGCACACAACAACTAAGCCATATCCCCAGCCCTTTTTTGTATTTTATTTAGAGACAGGGTCTCACTGAGTTGCTTAGGGCCTTATTAAGTTGCTGAGGCTGGCTTTGAAAGCACGATCTTCCTGCTGGGATTACAGGCATGTGCCACCACGTGTGCCCAATATTTTAACAACGCCCACTATTTGGTGGCTTATACAATACATATTTATTCTCTTGTGGTTCAGGAGGTAATAAGTCCTAAATCAGCTTCACTGAACCAAAACCAAAAAGTCTGCAGAGCCATGCTCATTCTGGAAGCTCAAGATGAGAATCTGGTTCCATGTCTTTTCCAGCTTCTAAAGCTACATTCCTTGGCCTATGATCCCTTCAACAATGTTCAAAGCCAGCAGTATCACATCTTGCTTCACTATCACTTTGCCATCTGTCTGTGTAATCAAATCTCCCACTTCTCTCTCTTTTAAAGAAACTTATGATTCCACTTAGAGCCCACTCAGATAATCAAGTATAATCTTCCCATCTCAAGATATTGAGCTTAATAACATCTGCAACAACCCTTTTCAAATATAAGGTAATACAGTTTCCCAAGTAGGTAAGTCAGGCTTTTTGTTTGTTTGTTTCTATGACCAAAATACCTGAAACAAATAAGAAGGATTCATTTTGGCTTCTGGTTTCAGAGGTTTCAGTCCGTGGCTAGCTGGCTCCAAGGCAAATATATCATGGTGCAAGGGCATGGCAGAGGAAAGCTTCTCAGTTCATGGCAGTTGGTAAGCAGATGGGGTGGGAGACAGATATAGACCCCAGAAACATAACCCTAGTGACCTACTTCTGCCAACCATTCCCGACTTGCCTACAATTCCCACCGCCTCCCAGTAGTCCATTCCACTGTCAATGGATTAATCCACAGATGAGGTCAGGACCCTCATGATCCAATCACTTCCAAAGACCTCAACCCTAAACATTATTGCATTGGCACCAAGCCTTTAATACATGAGCCTTTTGGGGACACTTAATATCCAAACCATAACACTAGAACTGGGACCAATAGTGGTCCCTAAAGGTATCTACACTATTTAGGTTACATGGTACTTTTTGGTGGCAAGTGAGGGGGACAATGCTAGACATTCGATTTCTTACCTAGTTCAATGTAGACACTTCTATGTTTTTGAAAAATATTTTTGAGCTTTACTCTTTTTTCTAAATTTTTTTTTGTAATTGTAGATGAACAGAATGCCTTTATTTGCTTATTTTTATGTGGTGCTAAGGATCGAACCCAGTGCCCCACACATGCTAGGCAAGTGCTCTACCACTGAGCCACAGCCTCACCCTGAGCTTTATTCTTGGATGCAGTTTAGTTACTTGGAAATAGGTTGATTCTTTCAAGACTTGCTTTTAAACTTCTTTAGGTGGGAATTAGAATACTCTTTAGTCGTGGCCAATTTTGTTCCAAAACCTTTCTGAATTCTCTACCCAATGTTGAAAGAGCTCTGAGGTTTCTTACTCTGGACAGCACAATTTTTTTCTGGCCCTGTATGAATGCCAGGAATTTTCCCCTCTGCTGCATTCAGATGGGATGCTATCTCTAGTCCAGGGTACTTCCCTCAGATACATAAGATTCAGTACCCAGCTAAGGACTCTCTGCAGATCTCTGGAACTCTCTTGATAGCTCTCTCCTCTTTTGTACTCTGCCCTAGGACCTACAACTGATTGTTCTGCCAAGACTCTTAAGTTTTTTTCTCACCACAGGGAGACTGTTAGCCACTGCTGGGTGCTCCCTCTCTACTCTGTGGCCTGGAAACTCTCCAGGCAGTAAAATGTGCAATTACCGGGCTCATCTCATTTGTTTCTCATCTCTCATTCATCGCTGCCCTGCATTGCCTGCCATCCAATGTCTGAAAACTATAGTTTCATATACTTTACCCAATTTACTAGTTGTTTCAGGTATGAGGGTAAATCAGGTTCCTTTTACTCCATCTTTGCCAGAAGCAGAAGTTTATAAAATTTGTGTAATAATACAAAGAAGCTAAAAGAGCAAAAACTTTTTTGGAAAAGAACACATTTTGAGGACCAACACTATCATCTGATTTCAAGCTTTACAATAAAGTTATAGCAATCAAGATAACATGGTATTTATATAAGGATAGATGCATAAATCACTGAAATGACATAAAGAGTTCAGAAATAGACCTCATACATTTATGATCATTTGGGGTTTCTCTTTCTTTTAACAAAATAAAGGGAAAGGAATAGGCTTTTAAATATTCGATGCTGGAAAAATTAGAAATTCATATCAAAAAAAATGTATCTTGACCCTCACTTCACACTGTATGCAGAAATTAACTTGAAATAAATCATAGAGATAAACTTAACAGTCAATATTATAAAATCTCTAGATGCCATAGGAGAAAATTTTCATGCTATTGAGTTGGACAAAGGGTTGCTAGATAGGTCACAAGAAACACAAAAACATTTTTTAAAATTGAGCAGCATATAATTAAAATGTGTTCTTTGAAAGAACATGTTTTAAAAAATAAAATAGAAGACTAGAAGAAAATGATTGTACAAGATATACTTGATTAAGAAATTACATCCAGAAAGTATAAAAAATTCTTATAACAACAATAAGAAATAGACATCATAATTTAAAACTGAGCAAAAATTTGAACAGACTCTTCATCAAAAATGATATAAGACTATCATAAGCACATGAAAATATGCTTAACATCATTTGTCATTGGGAAACCCCAAATTAAACCATGACAAAATACCTCTATGTACCTTCCCAAACAGCTAAAACTAAAGCCTGAAAATACCAAATGCCAGGAAGAATATAGAGTCACTGGAACCCTCACTGCTTGTGAGAATTCAAACTGTCTCTGTTGCTTTGGAAATGTTTCACAGTTTTGTTTTAAGTTAAATGTGCACTCAACATATGACCTACCATTCCCACTCCCAGTAGTTTTCCAAGAGAATTAGAAGCATATATCCTCACAGACTTGCACATATGTTATAGCAGCATTGTAAATGATAGCCCACGTTATAAACAACCCAAATGTTCTTTAATGGTAAATGGATAAATAAATTGGGGTGCATCCATACAATGAAATACTACCCACCAATAAAAAAGAATGGACTAGCAATGTATCCAACAACATGAATAAATCTCAAAAGCACTATGTAAAGAAGAAAGAGATCAGACACAAAAGACTACACTTGTACTGGATGATTCCATAGATAAAACAATTATGAAGAAGCAAATCTACAGGAAACAGTCAGATTAGAAACTAGGGGTGGGAGAAGGGAACTTACTGTGAAGGAACAGGAAAGAATATACTAGAAGTATGAAAATATATCTTATTTGTCAAAACTCATTGAGATGGATACTTTTTTCCTATTAAATTTTTAAAAATGTATTCTGTTCATATATTCTATATATAAAAATGTATTCTGTTCATATATTCTGTATTCTGTTGTATATTCTATATACAACACCAGGATACACAAGCGCTTTAAAAGTATGAATTTTACAGTATGAAAATGACATCTCATTAAATATGCTTGTAAAAGATAAGTCTAGTCACACAAAAACAGATATACTATGATCCCACTTACATGATTAAATTTTTTAAATGCCTGCATTTTTATATATATAAATACAGAGAGAAAGATCTAGCAAAATATTTTCTCTAAAAGGGAACGTCAGATTAGGAAATTTCGAAGTGTGGGCTTTCTGGAAGCATGCTCTGATACAGAATTTGGCAAATAGCATATTTGTCAAGGATCTATACTTGTATAAGAGAAGAGGAAAAAGGAAAGGAGAAGTTGTACTGCAATATGGTTGCAATAGAGTCTCATGAGTCCCATGGAGAGCTCTGGAACACAGATGACTGTTCAGAGGTATCTCATGCTGAGCTAAAATGGCCAGGCCTTTTGGTCCCCCAGTGAACCAGAAGGAATGATGATAATTGAGACCTCTCCTACTTCAATCCCTTTATATCCAGACCCCCCCACACACACACACTTATTGCCCTTTATTTCTAGACTCTCATATTCTTTTAACTGGGGTTATAGAGTTTGAAACTTCATCCTCATACAGTACCACCTCTGAGCTGATGCTTAAACTCACTTTTGGTGTGCCACTCCAAAACTATTAAGCTAGAAGTTCCTAGTTTGTGTCATTTCTCATACATTCAGTACATCTCATAGTCCTGGGCTAACTCCTTCTTTCCTGACAAGCACATCCTCTGTCCGATGTAAAGCTTTCCTAGTGGGATCCCATCATGGTGGACTGAAAACTTCATAAGCCCTCATAAAGCCATGCTGATTAAAGTTTGTGGGAAGGAAATGCAAACCCATGACCAGAATAGTTGCCTTTTTTCTATTAGAACAAATTTCTGGCTCTTTCAGAACAGAAAGTGCAAAATGTATTCAACTTACCACCAAAAGGCTGACTTGTGTCTTTGAAGAATAGTGGCAAACTGGGGCTCAGTGTTGGTTTCTCTGACTGATAGTTTGGACATTCAGCGGCAGCAATGGCCAGCTCAGTCTCGGAAGCTAGGCATCCATGCCATTGGACTCATGTACAGCCTTCATCTCTCCACCATGAACTTAGTCATATGCCCATATGCAAGCACTGGTGTGGCTAATACTAAGGCTAGCTGATGGCAAATAAACAAGGAATTTTGCCTACTCAGTTGTTCAGAGCCTTTTCCATGATGCATGCTCTTTGATGGGTGTTCATAAGTGACACAATATCTTAACGTTAGTGCCCATGTGTCCAAACACAGCTTTTTGTTGCCACTGATCACAAGTTTATATATATTCTCATTCCTATCTCAAGCCACTTCTCCTCCCACACAAGATGGATGACCAGGTACTTTGCCTGAAACCCGTCCTCATTGCCTTTCAATGCCTCTCCTGAGTGAAGTACAGTGCTGCTGTTGGCCATTTTCAGCTTTTATATACCAAGCCATGCAATCTATAAGCCTCTGTTAGCTGGTTGTAAAGGATCTTCCAGATGGCCATAGGGATCAGCTGAGGGAGGGACACTGGTTCAACAGTAGTGGGTGGCACAGGGGCCTGGGCTACCTACTTGTGTAGCTTGCTTATATCCATAGTCCTGCTCATTACTCAACCACATTTACCACTTTCCTCTAACAATGGATTGCTACTGAGTCTGCCCTACTTTCAATTCAGTAGATCTGACAGGATCCAATTCAAAAGACATGATTACTTAGTGTCTCGTGGTCAGATGCTACATCTGTACGAGAATCCAACTGCAGAGCCGGCGTTGTCTTTCAAAAGACATATAATTCTCTGCCACAAGGGCATGGTCTAGCTCCAGAACCCTCAGGCCCTGCATTTTTATTCCAGCACAGTGGTTTACCATAGACTCTGCACAACCTCTTTTTTCATCACTTTTACCTCTAATATTGTAGAATCTGCTGTATTGTTTGGGCTAAACAACAGAGCTGCTTCCATTGTAGTCAGGACCTGCTGCAGAGCTCTTCCCCACTCTGGAAGCATTCAGTGATGGCAGCCTTCTGTGTTACCCAACATATGGGCTGGAGCAGTATTTCCTGGAGTAGAATATGCTGCCTCCTTCCAGGCATTGTATTTCCTTCTTCATAATGGAAGGTACAAGATACAATAATTTGTGTCTTAATTCGAAGGGATATTTTAGCATACCCCCTTATTATTGGCTTTCTGAAATGTTTTTCCAATGTGATTTACCCTTGTAGGGCTTATCTTCCACCATTAGACACAGAAGTATCTTGCCAAGGTCTCCAGTGTGCTAACTACTTTTGCTCATCAGACCTGATTAGCATATTATCTTTGATGTAGTGGTTCAGAATGTTATTCTGAGGCATAGCCACATGGTCCAAATCTCTTCTGACCATATTATGATAGACCACACTATGAGAGAACACATTAGATTTTAAATAGCCCTGGGTAAAATGTAAACATATATTGTTGCCCATTCCATGTGAATGTTAACTGATTCTGAGTTTTTATTTTTATGGTTAGAATAGAAGAGAATAAGTTTACTAACTCAGAGACACATTCCACGTACTAAGGTCATGTTAATGTGCTAGCAATTTTACATTAGGCACAGCAGCTACAAAAGGGGCTATTATCTGCTTAAGTTTGCTGGAGCCTATTATCTGTTTAAGTTTGTAGTCTACTGGAATTCACTAGGATCCATCTGGTTTCTTTGGTGGCCAGACATGTAAATTAGATGGATGAGTATTACTCTATGTGTTCATTTCCTATTGCTTCTGTAACAAATTATCATAAACTTTGGGGTTTAAACAACACAAACTTATTATATTACAGTTCTGGAAGTTGCTCTCTGAAATGGGTCTCACTGGGCTAAAATCAAGGTTAGCATTCCTTCTGGAGGCTCTAAGGGAGAATCCATCTCCTTGCCTGTTCCAGCTTCTAGAGGATGCCCACATTACCATGGTCCATGGTCCCTTTCCATCATCCAAATTAGCAATGACTGTGAAGTCTCCTCACATTCCATCAATTTGACACACTGTCCCTTTTCTCTCATGTACACACCACTCAAAGGACTCTTGTGCCATTGGGCTCACCTGGATAATCGAAGATAAATCTTGTTAATCTCATCATTTTAAGATTAGCTGACTTGACCTGCTATAGTCTGAATGGGTCCCCCAAAATTTATATGTTGAAACTTAATTACCAATGTGATAGTATTAAGAGGTTATGCTAATGTTATTGGCGACCTTATAAAAGAGGTTGAAGGGAGCACCCTAGGCCCTTGCTGACCTTCTATTTCTTCTACCATGTGAGGACATAGCATTCATCCCTTTTTGTCTCCTTCTGCCATGTGAGGGTGTAGTAAGGAAGTACTGTAGAGAGCACCCCTCACCAGACACCAGATCTGTGGTGCCTTAGTCTTGTACTTCCCAGACTTCAGAACTATAAGAAACAAATTTCTATTATTTATAAATTACCCAGTTTGTGATAGAGAAGCAGTTGTGTTATAACAGCAGGAGTGGACTAAGACATAACCTTAATTCTATGTATAAAATTAATTCTCCTTGATATGTAAAAGAACATAGTTGTAGGTTACAGACATTAGATTAGGACTAGACATTCTATTTTGGATGGACTATTATTCTGCCTACCATAATTCTTGTTTTCCAAGAGCATGGGTACTTGAATAAATGGCTGCATCCCTGTGGAGGAGGACTGAGAAAATTAGTACTATGGTAATTTTTATGGTGTTGCAGGGGCCTTTTTCCTATGGACCTGGCCTCCTCTTTGGTCAATGTGCCCCAGGTCTAAAAAGTAATTCAGGTCTGAATTTGAACAAAGTATAATACATTTTTATTTTAGCAATTGCTCTTGACCTTCTGGTCATTTATCTTCAATTTGTTATGATGGTACAAACTGAGTAGTATCTATGTTGGCTCTCATCTAATTTGCCTTTAGGGTCACCAGTTCAATTAACCATCTACATAACCCTCTTTAGGTCAAGTTCTCTTGGCTGTCATTCCAACATAGAATGGGGAACGTGGCTCATTACAATAATTGCATCCACCTGGCTTCTAGCAGTTAAGTGCTGCCACTTGGCCTCCATTGTTTTGGGCTTCTATCAGCCTCATTCTGTAACAGTCTTTCTGCCCATCAGTCCTGGCTTGCAGAGCAGAGACATCACTAAACATGTTAGCGCTGCTGGTACCCTTTCACCAATATGTTCTCTATGGCCTGTGGGCAGGGGTTGTCTGGGTGGATCTGAGGAACATCATCATCCAGAGGGTCTTCTGGTCTCATGTGTATATGTACTTCCTCATAACAGAATACCCACCTCCTCATCTAGTATAACCATTTCTTCACATAGCATCCCCATCTGTCTGTAAATGCCTTAAGATACTTTTATTCTATTTTACTGTATTTGAATTTTTTTGTTTTGTATTTGAACTTTTAAAGTACGTATTCTTCTATAGCTTGAGCTATTTTAAGTAATAAAAGAAAAATAATAAACATAGGAAGAGAAAAATAATAAATATAAAGAAAAAATTTGAGCCAAGGAATAATAGAAGCTTTACATTTAGTTGTAAGCAGGTATAATGAAAAAGAACACACTTAAGAATATTTGAGTAAGCTGGGCATGGTGGTAAACATCTGTAATCCCAGAGGAGGATCACAAGTTCAAGGCCAGCCTCAACAATTTAGTGAAGCCCTAAGCAATTTAGGGAGACTCTGTCTCAAAATAAAAAGTAAAAAGTGTTTAGGATATGGTTCAGTAGTTAAGTGCCCCTGAGTTCAATCCCTGGTACCAAAATCATCATCATCATCATCATCATTATCATCACCATCACCATCATTATCATCATGTAAGATTTCTCCAGTGTTAGGAATAAATTTATTTATTTTTAAAATAATCATAAATTATTAAGACTCAATTGAGTCTATATTTTCTATCTTCATTATGGAATGCAGAAACATGATGGAATAATTTATCAAAGTGATAAAGGAAAAGCATTTTGAATCTAAAACTTCATTAAAAAGTTTCCTACAAAGGTAAATAATCATCAAAATGTAAAAAACAAGGGAGAAATTTTTATTCAACAAAACATTCAGAAACTCTACATTTTACTCAATCTTTCTGAAAAAGTCCAAGACACAGTCCTATGATAAATTATCCAAAATAGAAGCATTGAGCAAAAAATCCCAGGAAACTTATCAATAAGTACAAAGAAATGTTAATAAGTGTTAATATGAATAAACTTAATAAAATTGTTTAAATATCACAAAAATGAAATAAGTATAATATTTTAAAATTTTAAAATGTAATTAAAATTAAAGAAATGATGAGTATTTGATGATGGATAACCTAAATATCCTGAATTAATCATTACACAATGTAGTAGTGTATCAAAACATCACACTGTACCTCATACAGATGCACAATTATTATCTGTCAATTAAAATAAAATGTAAAATGATTTTAACAAAACATGATTTTTTTGTGGGAAGGGGCAAGGAAAGAGATACATACTGAAGGTGTGTCACATTCTAGAGGAAATTATAGTCATTTTGATTCCAGGGAAGATTCTCATCAGTGATGAGCTCCTTCTCAATTCAGTCTCTGTGGTCGGACAAGAGTGCCCTGACCAACCAGTTCCACTCACCTTTCCATTTCTGCAATGGTGGAGGTGTGAACACAGTGAAAACTCCACATGGAGTAAGGGAAAAAGCTTCCTAAAGATCCAAAAGAAGGGAGACCAGGAACCAGGAAGCCAAAATGTAGAAGTATCTCAGACCACTACAAGAACACTTTCTAAGTCACTAAAGGCAAAATAAATAAAACAAAAAGTCAAATAGGCAAATGCTATAAAAGGTAGTAAGAAGAAGCCAATGAGCACAATAAATCAAAAGCATAAAACAAGGTTTAAGAATAAAATTAAAATATTAGTAATCAAAATAAAGAGCTGGGGTGTTACTCAGTGGTATAGTGCTTGCCTGGCGTACATGAGGCCCTGGGTTAGGTCCCCAATAACACAAAAAGAAAAAAAAATCACAATAAATATGAATAGATAGGGGTTCCTTTTAGAGAATGAGATTTATCTGTATTTTATTTACAAGAGATATGCCTGACACAAAATGACGCCAAAAGATTGAAAATAAAGAAAGAAATGTATCAAGAGAATTCTACCAAGAAAAAATACGTGGTAATAACAAATATGTAAAATAGAATTAAAAGAGATTATGTGTTAACCAATCAAAAGGAATATTTATGTTGATAAAAGTTAAAGTCAACATAAGATATATATTCAACTTTAGGGATCAAACATCATAATATTAAAATGTATAAAGAAAAAAATGTGAATAACCAAAAGACTGACAAAAACCACGTCATTCTGAGTGACTTCAACATACTTCTTATCTATGACTAGATCAAGAAAAGGAAAAATGATATGAGATATTTATTAATAATGATGTGCACACTTAAAATGTGTGTTAATCCAGAACCTTTGATGAGAAATGCAAAACATGAAAATTCATGTAGTTATTTAAAAATAAGGACTTCAACTAAAATAACTATTTCTGAATTTCATAAATGTATAATTGCCTTAGAACACAGGTGTGTAAACAGAAAAAGGACTCATGAAATTTTAATCATTCTTCCTTGATCTTCCTTCAGATAGATTTTAGCTAATACTATAACAAGCACTTATGACTGGGAATGGATAGATGATAGATAAATTATGGATGGATGGATTGATAGATAATACAGAGCTTTAAGAATCAATCCTAAAATAATTGTTTAGTTCTTATACATCTACTCCATTCAAGACTCTCTCAGAAAAAGCTTATGAGCCAGTGCCACCAATATAAAAACTTTATGAGAGTATTTTTAGTAGAAATATCTCAAAATTTACTTTAAAATATTGAATCTCTGTGTAAAAATAATGCTTTAAATAAAGAAATATAAGCCAAAATTATTTCTCTGAGCCGTAAGGATTTAGTTTTTCAGTGACACAAATCACTGAATATAGGAGTAATACCTCATCCGTATTTTCACTTTCCCTGGTTTCAGTTACATGATGTCAACCTCAGTCAATGCAGTACAAAAAGATATATTGAGAAAGAGATTCACATAATTTTTATTACAGTATATTGTTATAATTACATTATTTTATTATTAATGTTGTTAATCTCTTACTGTGCCTAATTTATAATTAACTTTATCATAGGTATGTAAATACAGGAAAAAAATCATAGTCTACGTAGGGTTGGGTACCATTTGTGGTTCCAGGTATTGACTGGAGTCTTGGAGTATATCCCCTGCAGATAAGGTTTACTATACAGAAATAAAATAGAAGAAAGCTTGATCATAAAAGCAGTCAGGCTATCACCATGGGAAGTTTTAATGCCATCAACATTCATATTGTCCTCTTGTATTCACAGTATCGTGTGTGGTTTATACACAGCAAATAAATGTTATGGAGACTTGATATACGTTTAAATATATCACACAGAAATGATACCATTCATAGAATGTAAAGCATAGCTCACAATGATGATATGGAATCCTCTCAATAATGAAATAACTAGAAGTTTTTTAAAACATGAAACATATGTGTAATATTAACATCAGGAGCATCATGAACTCCTAGACCAAATTAGGATGAATTGAATTACGCCTCAGTGCTTTTTGGTGGCTGTCAAATCAAAGTGACCTTAACACACCCCAACGGGTTTCTCCTTCCATGATAGTGCACTTGAAGTCCCCCTCTGCTTACCAACAAAATGCTAAATGATCCAAAAGCAAAAATTTATCTTCAGAAAGTTAACAGATAGACATTATACTAAGCTTTGTTCTTGTTTTACAGATGTGGAGTTTGACACAGTGTTTGATCTGTGACTTGTCCTGCCTAGCATAACCAGTGGATGTGAAAATAAGATTCTGTGAGAAGTAATGAAAGCACACAGAAAGGAAGGGAGGAGGGAGCTAGACAATATCTTAAGTAGAAAAATACATAATGATGAAACTCTAGCCGTGACCACAGCCTGCATTCAAAAATATGTTTTGGATTGACACTTAAGAGACTCTTACAGGAATTCAGGGTTAATTAATTACGATAGTGAAATAGAGCCGAGACACCTTGATAAGAATAAGAAACATATGTACAATAATATGCCATAAAGTGCGGGACACAACAGCAGTCATGGTAATAATTTTACCCAGGACCTTAAACTTTGTCCACCTTGTGCTGGGCTTGGTGGTGCATGCCTATAATCCCAGCACCTCGGGAGGCTAAGGCAGGAGGATCAAAACTCAGCCTTAGCAACTTAGAGAAGCCCTTAGCAACTTAGCAAGACACTGTCTCAAAATAAAAAGGGCTGGGGATGTAGCTCAGTGATTAAGCGCCCCTAGGTTCAATCCCCGATTTAAAAAACAACAACAACAACAACAACAAAACAAAAAAAACTTGTCCAACTCTTTTATAATTAGAACAGGAATAAGAGATCTGATTCTGTAGTTCTAGAATAGAGATGGGGAGAGAAAGCAGAATACAGGAAATCACAACAGTGAAGATCATTTAGCTTTGCTATTTGCTATTTTCCTTTTTTAAAACAAGCAGAAAAAATAACAAGTCAAAAAAATTGAGTATTGTACATTGCACAGTGGCTAAATGGAACACAAGAGAATCAAGCTTCCTATCTCATCCTTAATTCTCCCAGTGTTTTTAACTCAGAAATTTTCATGATTTTTCTGAACATAATTTCCTTCCCACATATGCTAAGCTAACATCTTTTTTTAAAATATTTTTTTAGTTGGAGATGGACACAATGTCTTTATTTTATTGCTTTGTATGAGGATCGAACCTGGGGCCTCATGCATGCGAGGCAAGCGCTCTACCGCTGAGCTACAATCCCAACCCCTAAGCTAACATCTTTATAACAGAGCAGTACCATGCAAGAAATCCACTTGGACGTAACAAAGATATTCGAAAAAAAGAAGTGAGCAAATTTAAAAGTAATTTTTATCTCCCATAACATGTATCACTCAGCTGTCAAAAAGTATCAGAAAAACTTAACTGGAAGCAAGTTGAAAAGGAGCATTTCCATATGGCCTCTTGGTTCCAATTAAGGAAACATAACTTTTTTTTAAAACTGGGACCAACTATTGTGTGGATCTATTTTATTTTATTTATTTTTTTTTAAATATTTTTTTAGTTGTTGATGGATGTTTATTTTATTCATTTATTATTTATACATGGTGCTGAGGATTGAACTCAGTGCCTCACGCATGCTAGGCAAGCACTCTACCACTGAGCTACAGCCCCAGCCCGTGTGGATCTATTTTAGACTTTCCACATTTCTTTGACCACAGATCATTCTTTACAAGTGTAAGATATTAATGAAATCTGTGCAGCATTGTGCACACGTGAATTAAAGGAGAAAAAAATCAGAATAATTGCTGCTACCAAACAGGAATTCAAACACAAAATCTAAAAATACTAAGGTAAGAAATTAAATAACTGTATTTTATAAAGACAAAAATGAAAAAAATAACAAAGGAATGTGTACAATTATTGACGTAAATATGTACAGACCAGACAAGCGATCACTAGTAAATGGCATACATCAACACAATGGTTATTTGGTAAATGCTACTTTTGATTAAATGTGAAAGTCAGCATCATTCAAGCTCCTGGTGAGCGTACCTGTATTCTCTTATCAGGCACATTATTTCTAAATGACATATTATCTTAGAATAAATTACTTTAAGTGTAGTCACTAGTCTTCTTTGCTGTTTTCTTAAATAACACACTAGAGAAAACGAATTTGCTAGTACTAGAATTTTTTATGGACTACTTATCTAGATCTTGCAGAAAACAACTGGCAGAATGTATACTTGGTCTCATACTGTTAAGCCTCTTTTCACCTATGAGGGAACATACAGTTTGGGGAGTTATCTCAGAGCTAAGCCATTTTGTCAGTAACAATATAAGGAATGGGAATCCAGAAAATTAACTTCAATCCAGTTCTTCCCCACCTGCCCCACCCCACTGAGAAAGTCTACATATGTGGAAGCTGTTTTAAATAAGGAAACCTTAGTTTGAGTGTGCTTCAAAGTTAGGAAATGAACTCTTCTGCCTTATGGGGGTTTCACCCTGCAAAACTGTGTGCGGCTGTCAGTGTAACATAGGGTACTGTTCTACATTAAAACATTTTTTATAAGTAAAAGAGGTACACTCTAAAATAATGATAAAAAGTGTAGTATAAAATAAACACCTAAATTAGTAATATAATCATTTATCATTATCAGTTATTATGTGTTAATGTAATTATATGTGCTGTCTTTTATATGACTGGCAGCACAGTATATAGTTTATAACAGCATTGCTACAAACAGGTGAGTGAGATGTCATGCTGTAGTATTATAATCACTATGATGTTACTAAGCAATAGGCATTTTTCAGTTCCATTATAATTTTATGGGATCACCATCATTTATGCAGTGGGTCAAATACTGAAATGTTGTTACACAGCACATGACTATATTCGTGATTTTTTTTTTGGACAAGAGAATTTTTAGAGGTTAGGATTTCAACAAGAATTATGAACTCCAGTCTTCTTTGAATAATCTTTCTCTTTGTAAACATAAATTTTATTTGTGTTATTGTCATTTATATTTTATTTCTTTATTATTATAAATTCTACATTCCACATTCATTATTTTATACTTGCTTTATACAGTTAATAATCTTTTTCTTTTTTTTGTTACCAGTGATTGAACCCAAGGGCACTTAACCACTGAGCCACATCCTCAGCTTTTTTTTTTTTGAACTTTATTTTATTTTATTTTATTTTTTTAATTAGTTTATTTAGTTGCATTTTAAGTCATAGTACATATATAGAGCTCAGTTTTTCCATTTCTCTGGTTGCAAACCAGATAAAGTCACACCATTTGTGTCTTCATACATGCACCAACGGTAGTGATGACGATCTCAATCAACCATCTTTACTGTACCCATTCCCCTTTCCCTCCCCCCACCTCCACCCTGCCGCATCCAGAGTTACTCCGTTTCTCCTATATTCCCCATCCTCACCCCGCTTATGTAACAGCATCCACTAATCAGAGAGAACATTCGGCACTTGGTTTTTTGAGATTGGCTTACTTCACTTAGCATAATGCTTTCCAATTCCATCCATTTGCCTGCAAATGCCATAATTTTATTCTCTTTTATTGCTGAATAATATTCCATTGTGTATATGTACCACAGTTTCTTTATCCATTCATCTATTGAAGGGCATCTGGGTTTCTTCCACAGTTTTGCAATTGTGAATTGTGCTGCTATAAACATTGAAGTGGCTGCTTTACTGTGGTGTGCTGTTTTTAAGTCTTTAGGGTATAGGCCAAGGAGTGGGATAGCTGGATCAAATGGTGGTTCCATTCCAAGCTTTTGAAGCAGTCTCCATACTGCTTTCCAGATTGGTTGCACCAGTTTGCAATCCCACCAACAATGTTTAAGTGTACCTTTTT
>CM053408.1:66099274-66129287 GCA_028644305.1 Xerus rutilus
CTGTTCATGGTTTCTTACCGTCTTCACTGTGTGGTCAACTCTATTCTCAAGGTTAAATATTTTGTCTTCAGTATCTGAGGTTCTGTCTTCCAAGTGGTCTAATCTGTTGGTGATGCTTTCTATTGAGTTTTTAATTTGGTTTATTGTTTCTTTCATTTCAAGGATTTCTGTTTGGTTCCTTTTCAGAATCTCTATCTCCATATTGAAGTGATCTTTTACTTCCTGTATTTGCCTATGTATCTCTTTATCAAAGTGATCTTTCACTTCCTGTATTTGCCTATGTATCTCATTATCGAAATGATCATTTGCTGACTGGGCTTGCTCTCTTATATCATTCTTTAAGTCACCGACCATTTTAATTATGTACATCCTGAATTCCTGTTCTGTCACTTCTTCTGCTGTACTGACCATGGATTTTAATAGTGTAGTATCTTGGTTTGTTTGAGTCACTTTCTTCCCTTGTTTTCTCATGATGTCTGTGTGTCTTTCCTTCTAGCTCTGCTGATCCAAGTTGTTACAGTTTTTGCTCCTAAATGGGTATATTTTCCCTGCAGGGTTTCAATACCTCTCCTTTAAAGGGGAGACCAATATTGATTGATGTCAATACAAGCAATATATTTCAATCCAAATAGCTCCTAACAGCTCCCAAATACATTTACAGTTTAGTCATGATATACAACAATTGTGTGTTCCTTTACAATTTATTATGTAACCAATAAGTTTGCACAAGGGTCAATAGTATCTGTTGGTGGGCTTGGGAAACTTGAGGGTGGGATGTAGGATAGAATGTCGGGGTAGTAGGAAGTGAGGATATGGTTATTAGATCTTAGAGAGCATAAAAAAGGAATCCAAGAGGAGGTAGCTATTACTAGAAAGAGCAACAGAGAGTTGGGGAAGACCAGTAAGAAGGAAGAAAAGAGTATAGCAAGGAGAGATGATAGCAAGAAAAATAAAACATATGCAAGTGGGAGTTACAAGACTATATAATACCACTCTAGTATACAGTTCAGAAATCCCAATCTACTATATCCCACTGTATAACAGATATTTGATGTCACAATTGTTGGGGATTAGAGGGTAGGAAAAGAGTGAGAGAGAAAAGAGGGAAGGAAAAAGAAAGAAGGGAAATAAAACAAAAAGATTAAACAATAGAACTATTAGGAGAAAAAGATAAAGGATAAAATAAAAAATAAGAATTTAAAAAAAGTAAAAAGTCTCAATGTAGGGGCTGGGGTTATGGGGCAGTGGTAGCGTGCTCGTCTAGCACGCGGGAGGCACTGGGTTTGATTCTCAGCACCACATAAAAATAAAATAAAGATATTCTGTCCACCTATAACTAAAAATACATATTTTTTTAAAAAAAATCTCAATGTAAATAAACAGGTATGGTTCCTTTCACCTCCAGTAGGTGGCGTTGTCTGTTGCTTGCTGGATTTTCCCCGCTGGTGTCCTGGGTGATGGTCCCACTGCAGGGTGAAACTCTGAGCTGCTGGTGAAGTCGCTGTTCCACGGTGCGCTGCACCCTGGCGAAAGTTTGCTCCCAGGTGCTGACCTACGCCCCCTGGTGTAGGAAGGTCCGCCGTGTTAGAAGGGGATCCACAAAGAACAATGGCCAGGGTCCGCTCAGGAGATGGTCTGTCCAACAGTAGCAACTGCTAGTGGTCCTGCGCAGCTGGATGGGCGCTGGGGCCAGGCACCTTGTGTGGAAGCAGGCCTCGCCTGCCCGGGGAAATTTCAGGGCTGGAGCCCTCGGCCGGAGCCCCTGCCACAACTGTGCTCTGCCAGTCGCTGCCGAAGTCATGCTGCCCGTGGCTACCGCTGACTCCCGGTGGCCCTGTGTACACACACGCAAGCGAGACTCTTGCGGGGCGGGGGGGGGGGGTGATGAGCCACAGAATGATGCCACGAAGCTGGCTGGAAAGGGGCACCTCCACCACTTCCGACCTCGGTCCCGGAGAGCCTAGCACGGAAGAGACTGTCTAGGCTGCTATCTTGGAACTCTCATCCTCAGCTTTTTTTATTTTGAGACAGAGTCTTGCTAAGTTGCTTAGGTCATCGCTAATTTGGTCAGGCTGGCTTTTAAGTTGTAATCATCCTGCCCCAGCCTCCCAAGCTTCTGGGATTATAGGCGTGTGCCACAGCGCTTAGCAGCTAATCATCTTTTAAAGATACTTTAAAAATAGTATTTTAAGTGTATGTTTACCCATACATCTATCCTTTCTAGTGTTCTTCGTTTCTTCCTGAATATCTAAGTTTCCTTAAGGGCTCATTTCCCCTCCGACTAAGCAATGTACTTAAGAATTGCACATTGTGCTGCTGTTCTGCTTAATCCTTAGTTCTATTTATTTGGAAATGCCTATTTTGCCTTCATTTTGTGAAAGAATATTTTCATTGAGTATAGAATTCTAGATTGGCACTTCATTTTTCTTTCAGCACTTTAAAATATCATAAATCTTTATTTTCTAGTTTCCATTCTTCTTGATGGAAAGTCTACTGTCATTCTTATTGATATTACTCTGAATGTAATGTTTTATTTTCTGACCATTGTTAAGCATTTCTCTTTAGTCATTGGTTTCCAGTAGTTTGACTATGATCTGGCTTTAAAAAAAAATTGAAGTGCTGAGAGTGTACCTCAGTAGTAGAGAACTGCAAAATATAAATAAGTTGGGCATAGTAGTGGTCCACGCCTGTAAGGCCAATTCCTTGGGAGGCTCAGGCAGGAGCATGGTAAGTTCAAGGGTGGCCTGGGCAATTAGAAAGAGCTGGTCTCAAAATAATATATAAAGGGCTGGAGATGTGGTTTAGTGGCAGAGTGATTGCATAGCATGTACAAAGCTCTGGGTTCAATTCCCATTACTAAGATAAATAAATATTGATAAGTAGAAAATAAAAAATTTCTCCCATTGGGTTTCACTGAGTTTCTTGAGTCTGTAAGTTGATAACATCTAGCAAATTGTGAAATTTCATGGGTTGCATTGTCTCTGATAAAATTTTTGTACAGCTAACTTGTCTTCTTCCTGTATGTAATATGTCCTTTATGCTCTGGCCAGTTTAAGCTTTTACCTTTATCATTATTTATTTAGAATTTTGATAATAAAATCTACCTTTTAATCTAATTTTTAAAAATTTATTTTTATTAGGAAATGAGTTGCTTCAAATTTGGGAAATATTTGTACATTATTTCTTGAAATTATTTTTCTTTCTACTTCTGGAGCTACAATTACATACATATTAGACTTATTGATTTTGTTTCACAATGAGCCCCCATTACTTTTTTCATCTTTTTATTTTCTTTATTTTGAATAGTTCCTATTGCTAAAATCCAATTTTCCTTGATTGTTTTTCCAAATGTCTTATCTGTTGTTAATCCCATCCAATTTGTTTTCATTTTAGGCATTTCATTTTTCAAATCCAAATTTCTGTTGATTTTTTAAAATACATATTCATGTTCCTTCCCCATTTTGTTCATGTTTTTTTTTTTGAAATCTTTGATATATTGCTAATGCCTGTATTAAAGCTCTTGTCTGTTGTTACGGTTTAGATATGTGGTGTCTCTCAAAAGCTCATGTGTGAGACACTGCAAGAAAGTTTAGAGATGATTGGGTTAAAAGAAGTTTAACCTAATCAGTGCATTCATCCCCTGGTAAGAATTAACTTGGTGGTAACTACAGGAAGGTAGGATGTGGCTGCAGGAGGTGGGTCCCTGGAGGGGTCCCTTTGGGGTTTATATTTTGTCCTTGTTGAGCAGAGAGCTTTCCCCTTCTCTCCTTCTCTCTCCTTTGTGGTGGCCATGTCCTGAGCTGCTTTCCTCTACCATACTCGCCTGCCATGATATTTTGCCTTGCTTTGGGCCAAAACCAATGGAGTCTGCCATCTATGGACTGAGACTTTTGAAACCATTAGCCCCCAAATAAAGTTTTTCTCCTCTAATTGTTCTTGTCAGATCTTTTGGTCATTGCAGGAAAAAAATGACTAAAATATGTGTGAATTTCATTATCCTCTATAAATTCCTGTTCTGTTGATATTGACTGATTTTTCTTTCCATTATAGGTCACATTTCACTTCTTTGTATGTATAATTACTTTCGATTGGGTTTTGGACATGGTGAATATTACATAGTTAAATTTCCAGTCTTTTCTTTTGGTTTGCTTTCGTTTGATTTTTAGGGCTAGTTTTAGACTTTGTGTACTGTCATATTAAGTTACTAGGTTAGTGCAAGTTATTTGCAAACTAACTGGATCAGTTTGAAACTTGTCTTTAAGCCTTGTTAGGACAGGTCCAGGGTAGCCTTTATTCTAGGGTTAGTTTAACCAACTACTAAGGCATAATCCTCTGGATCCTCTATGAATGCCTCAGAGATTCAACAAGGTCTCTCCATTTTGGATGTTGGGAATTCAAATGTGTTTCAATCCAGCGTTAATTCTGGAAACGGTTTTACTCATGACACCCTTTGAGTTTTATATGCCCTCATGGAAGATTCACCACTAACTCTATAGATAAGTATTCAGCAATTAACTCAAGGAGTCTTCATTTGTATTTGTAGATTTTTTTTGGTTAAATAACTTTCTTTACTATTCTACCCCACAAATTCCATCCACCTCAACTCCCTCAAGTTCCACACTCTACCCCCTCAATTCAGCGAGATCACCGTGCTCTCCATGGGTTCTCCCTCTCCACATCATGGTCTAGAAAAATGCTTCCAAGTAGAAACTCAGGATGATTGTAGGGCTTAGTTTGTTTGTTTCCCTCCCCTCAGGAACCACATTATTGCACTGATGTCCAGTGACTAACAATAGCTGTTTAATGTGTTTTGTTAAATGTTTTAGCTATTTACAATGTTTTAGCTATCTATAATGGGACAGCAAATCTGTTTTAGCTATCTATAATGGGACAGCAAATCTGGTATCAGTTAGTTACTCCACCAAGTTAAAAAATGGAAATCTATATTATATTTCAGTGTTAAAATTTAATATAAATAAAATCTCCTGGAAGGATTCAAACCCTTGTCACTGGTTCTTCAGGTTTCAAATTTTCTATTTTTATTTGGTTGCTTGCATTTCTTGCTGTCATCTAGATTTTTTTTTTTAATTTTTTTTTAGTTGTAGATGGACACAATGTCTTTATTTTATTGCTTTGTATGTGGTGCTGAGGATCGAACCTAGGGCCTCACGCATGCAAGGCAAGCGCTCTACCGCTGAGCTACAATCCCAGCCCTGTCATCTAGATTTTTATCCCCATTTAGAACCTATGGTTGCCTTTTTTCTGGTCTAAAATGCTTCCACTTATTTCACTTCTACTCATCTTAAAGTCCTCTGGGTAGAATTTGACCATTTTCAATACTAAAGCATTGAATCACAGTGATGGGTTCATGAGCATCTCTTAGTAAATTGTCCACTGAGGGTGTTGGCTTTTGTTAATCTTAGAGCATCAAGGTAGAGTCAGAAGAGACTTTTAGAACATGTATCACAATCTGCTAATTTTACTCACAGGGAAATTGTATCCTGAAAAATTTCAATAACTCACCCCATATTATCTAGCTGGTGGGTTGGCAAGAATAGGGTCTAAATTTCTTTGCCTAAATTCAGTTTTTGTTTTGTGATTGCTGTTTGCATGTTTGTTTCACTTTACAGTGACTTCCTCATCAGAAATGAAATTTGCTTAAGATTAATATCAATAAGAATAAAACTGCTTTTCCCAATTTTTCATCACTTCCAAACTTTCCTCATCTTTTTTGTTGTTACTAAAGTGTCTTTTCTGTTTAGTAAATCTAAGGAAGCCCGATATCAGCTACATCATCATACTCCTCCTGCTGGAAAGAAAGATAACTACAGGTAATAAATAAGAACACACTCAAATTTATCCACCAAATAAGTTGTGCTAGATGCTCAAGTGGCAGAGGTAGGTACATAAGAAATTGGTAAGACAAGACTGCACACAGAAAACATTTAGAGCACAATATAGGATTCTATTCACCCCTGAGGCCAGAAATCTCATTCTACTGTGACATGTATAAAGTATGTGATCTTGTGTCAAAAAAAATACCTGGGGGTGGGGTTGGGGGGTGTAGCCAGTTGACAGAGCACTTGCTTAGCATGCATGAGGCCTTGGGTTCAATCCCCAGGACCAAAAGAAAAAAAATAAAAAGGAAAAACTTGTATAATATCAAATGTGAGAACCTCGTATGGCCCTTGTTGACAATAGAATTTACCTAGCTATATCAGCAATGTTTTATCATGCTACAGAACAACCTATCAAGAAAATGAGTGAGATCTGTAGTGCCGACTGCCACCTCACAGCAGTGGTATCTAACAATACCTTGAACTTCATCTCGATGCTTCCTGTGGTGCACCTGCAGTCCACTTAGTTCCTTTTACTGGGTGTTAACATAAGTAAGTCTACATCTATGTGTGCTGTTTTCCTAATTCTCTGTGCAAATAGCTTAAGCTATTTTCAGTTCACACATAAGAAGAAAAATTAATTCCATAAAAATTCAAAATTTCTGTTAATAATTAGCTTTTAAAAATTTAAAAAACTAGGGGCTGGGGCTGGGGCTCAGTGGTAGAGCGCTTGCCTAGCATGTGCAAGGCACTGGGTTCGATCCTCAGCACCACATATAAATAAATAAAATAAAGGTATAAAAATACAACAACATTATTTTAAAAAACTACTATCAGGGAACTAGTAAAGATCTCCCTACATACAAATTCTTCATTATCTTAGATGCAATGTTGCTGTTAACAAGACTTAAAAATGGTTATCACTAGCTTACAAGGTTATTTGGAAAAGAGTAAATATTTTATTGAGTCTCCCAGAATTACTTATTGACTATCTTTTCCTTCCTCTCCCTATAACTACATGGCATTGCTAATAAAATAAATCAAATGTTACATATTCATTTATAGTACTATGTCCCAGATTTACTTTGCTCACCCTGAAGACGAAGATATAGCCCCTTATTTTGTATAGTTACCATCTAACTAGACTTTATGATTTAGGGTAGGGAAAGAACACTCTTAGAATATCAAGTAATATCAAATGATATTGCTGAGCATTTATTGTTAGCGAGGCACTGTACTAAACACCCTTACTTTATCTTATTCAATCTTTTCAACAACCCTATGAGTTAAGTACTATTGTTATTAGCCCTACTTTTTCATGAAGAAACCAAAGTTTTGGGAGGGTAAATAACCTACCCAATACTATAGCACCAGTAAATGGTAGAGACCTGGCTTTGATCCTGCCAACCTATGCCTTTAGCCACTCTGTTTCCCACAACAGTGCTGTCAGAAAGAACTTACAATGCTATTCCTGAAGGCAAGCTTGGGCAGGCCCTTTAGGTGGTAGGAAGTCTCTAGGCAGCTTCTGAAGCACCATGGACAGGTTCTTATCTAGATGTTATTTATAGAAAACAGTTAAAGCAGCTCAGTGGATAGTGGGCAGGGTTGTGCTTAGTTTACCACGTATTTGTTGCTATGCACACATATTTCCGTTACAAAAGAAGATACATGTGAACTCAAGCTGCAGAGAATGATGGTATTTAAAAGAAATCATTGAGAGTTCTCTAGTTTATATAAAAAAGGTAAATTAGTTGCACATTTTAAATATTTTATCTATTTCAATTATAAATTATTTAGGACACTTGAGAATTACAATGCATTACATATCAAGACACTAGAAAAGGCCAGATGTTCTCTCTGATATGTGGATGCTGACTCACAATGCAGGGGGAGGTTCGCCTGATTGGATAGGGCAGAGAGGGGGATGGGAATGAGAAAGAAAGAATGAATTGGACATGACTCTCCTATGTTCATGTATGAATACATGTCCAGTGTAACTCCACATCATGTACAACCACAAAAACAGGAAGTTATACTCCATGTATATGATATGTCAAAATACATTCTACTGTCACGTATAAATAAAAAGAACAAATAAAATTTTTTTTAAAAACTAATGTAAAGAATTACCAAGTATATAAATAGTTACAGTATTATGATGTCCATAATCATAAGTTCTCATCCCTGTTCTACCAATAAATAAATGAATGGCCTTGAGTAAGTTACTTACTTGTAACATGAGAATGGTAATAACAATAATGATTGATATGTTGACTAAACAATGTACCTTGTACCTGGAATGCACCTAGTCAGAGTTGGCTAATGTTGCAACTTATAGATCACTGCTCCACATTGACAGGTGTCTGCGTGTTGAGGTGTAAAAAACTGAGATGGGACTTGTGCATGTAACTAATTCCTCTAGAGTTTCTAGACTAGGCCAAAGGCATAGTGTGTAGGAGCATCTCCATACCTTCCTACTCCTCCCTTCCATCCTTCCCCATTCTATGCTAATAGACTGTGTTCTTGCCAAAGAGCATCCCTTTGTTTGTGACCTTTGGATCTGATTGGTCCAAGAGTGCATTTAAGCTTCTGTAGTTTCTAGAATAAAGTGGTGTTCTTTGCTTCTCCTCGCCCTGGCTGTATCCCCTTTTGTCCTGGGTATTTCTACATCCCGCTGGGGCGAAGCAAATTTTTACCTATGCCCCGGGGCCTGGGGAGATTGGCTCCGTTAATCACCACTGTCCAGAGGGACTCCATATTGTCTAACCCGAGGAACCTTTCTCCGACTCTCTGGACCCCAACTCGTGGAGAAGCCACGTGGCCCTCCTCCCCCCTTTAATCAAAGCGACATAGTATATACATTCTTTTTCTGATAGTGAAGATGTTTGGGGGTCTTCCACCATGATTTGTCCCTTCTTTTCCCAACACCTTACCACTGGTTAAAAACCATAGCGATAAAGAATATTCAGTGGATACAATCTTAATGCAAAGAGGGAAAAATTACTTCTGGGTAAGTGATGCTGGCAAGAAAAACAACACATTAATGCTGCAATAAAGGCAGAATAAAAATTACAAAAATAGCGATTGTGATAGAATTGGGGTTTTAGAGTCAAAGAAGCTCCTACTAGAATTTTGAATCTGCCACTTAAACATTTGTAACCCTTGACGAAGTTACTTAAACTATTTATGCCAGTATTAATTGTGACTAATAATATTTTACAGGGGCTGTTGTAAGGAATACAAATATAAATAGGTCTAAAACAGGGCTTCAGAAATAATAGGAACTAAATAAATATAGGCAGAAACTCTATAAGAAATATAACTCTTATGATTATAACACTGATTTTGCCCATAACTGGTTATAGCAATAGTTGTAACAATCTGATTTGAACCTCTAAAACAGAAAGTTCTCACAATCTTAGAATAACCTTGATGAGCATTCATGAACATGTTTATAAATTAAGCATATATGGTATGGAAAGTTCACTGACAAAGAGAGTACAATCTCGATAATCTACGAATTCTTAGCTATATACTTGCATAATGTATCTGCAACTGGCAGAATTGGATACCAAAAAGAAATTTTTTAGTTGAATCTATTCTTTCCCCATTATTTAAATTTGAATTGTAGCGACTGCTTTGTTTGATTTCTTGGAACATATGTGTCTTATGACTTCCTATTGCATCTTTGTTCTTTCTTTAGCAAAGCAAGATGGTCTGCCTCCAAGTTTAATATAACTGAATGGACTTGGGGCTATCAAGTATGCACATGAAAAATATACTCAAGGCTTTTGGGAATATCTGACACTGGTCATTAAATAACTATCCTGCAGCTCACATAGCTCAGAAATAGCACTTTGTATCTTATTACCTGAAGGGATTAAAAGAAAACTATATATCAGAGCACAGTTCTGAGTTTCAGAGACAGAAGGTTTCTAAAGTTTTAAATGACCTAAAACTCCCTCAAAAAAAAAAAACAAAAAAAAAACTAAAGGAGATCAAAGTTTTGGCCCAGCAACTTTGAATATCAGATGAATTGCTCTGGTTGGGTCAGCTTGATTATTCTTCTTTGGCCTGATTGTTTCTGTCTATCACCTTGTGCCATTAATGGAGAAATTAATCTTTGAAGTTCTAATGGCTCAGCGTTTCCAATTATTCATTTCAGCTAAGGATTTTTTTTTTTTTTTTAAGAAAAGCTCAGTGTTCTCTGTTACGATAAGCCTACCAGCAGACACTGATATCTAACCTGAACGGCCACCCACAAAAAGTATCTTTTCCATAGAAATTTTTCTGAGGATTTAAAAAAATATCTTCTACTACTTATTTTCTTTCTTAAAGTCCAAACTTATAATCAGCTTAAAGCACAAAATTGCTTAATAAGTATTTTAACAATTTTTTCGAGTACTTAGAAGGGAAATGGTAGGAATAAGGAAGGAATGTGGAAGAACAAGTTATCCCTCTCTATCCATGGTGATTCTTTCCAAGAACCCCACAGGACCCAAAATCCACTAATGCTCAAGTCTCTGATATAAAAATGGCTTAATAAATGCATATAATTTACATATATCATCTCACATACTTTTTAGAATATATTTTTATAAAAAATAAAATTGGTAAATATTATGAAAAAATATCAGAATTTTATACTTAAAATGGGTGATTTTATAATATGTAAATTATATTTCAGTAAAACTCAAGAGATACTTTGAAGTAAAAATATTTTTTATTTTTAATTAACACATAGTAATTGTACTTATTTACAAAATACAGTGTGACATTGCAATATATGAGTATACAACATGTAATTATTAGATCAGGATAATTGGCCTATTGCCACAGATATTTATCATTTCGTTGCATTGGGAATATTAAAAATGCTCTCTATTAGCTATTTTGAAATGCTCAATTCATGGTTATCAACAATAGCTATTCTACTGTTCTGTAGAACATTAGAAGTTATTCTTTCTAGCTGGATACAGTGGTGTACACCCATAACCTTAGCAGCTCAGGAGCCTGAGGCAGGAGAACTGCAAGTTCAAAGCCAGTCTCAACAACTTAGTGAGGCCCTAAGCAACTTGACAAGACTGTCTCAAAATAAAAAATAAAAAGTGGGCTGGGGATGTGGTTCATTGGTAAAGCTCCCCTGGGTTCCATCCTCAGTATCAAAATAATAATAATTATTATTATTTCTATCCAACTGTTCCCCTATGCCCCTTAACCATCCTTTTCCTATCCATCCCTCCCCAACATTCTTCCCAGCCCTTATCTTTGAAATCATCTCTAGATTATTTATAATACATAATACATTGAAAATGCTATGTAAAGAGTTGTCAGACTGTGTCGTTTAGGGAATAACCACAAGAAAATAGTCTATGCATGTTCAATACAGACATAATTTTAAAAATTATGCCACCACAGTTAATTGAATCTATGGATGTGGAACCCACAGATACAGAGGGCCAAATGCACAGTCTTAGGACAGGCAATATGATCTAAAATATACTGTCCTGACATTTTAGTCCTCATTTTTTACTTGACCAGACACTGAGCTCTTCCAACTTAAAACCAAAATAAAACAAAACAATTTTCTTGCTCTTGCATCTCCTTCCCAGGTCCACTGTGACCCTTCATTGTCTTCATTGAATAATTTCTTCTGCTATTTGTCATTCAACCTTGATGAGAAGGCAAGGCCCTATGAACACATAGCACTTGTAAGCATTTTTTACCAAGCACCCTGTCAATGTGTAAGAAAAGTTTTGGTGAAGACATTACTTGGGCTACTTTGGGAACGCCAGTCAAATTCCATTGACTTTTGCAAGGCCAGGAAGTTAGGTTTTTCTCCCCAGTAAACTTTAGGATCAGTCTTCATTTTCAGAAGATGAACAATTGCTAAATGGAGATTGCAGCTCCCCTTATGCTATTCATTATTCATTCAAAAGTTGTGTTGCTTCTAAGAAATGTGCTAAAACAAGACCCTTCAAAAACAAGCAGAGTCTAGTTTTTAACATCCTTATGTTGGTGATTGATTATAGATTGAAGGTGTTTTATTACTTCTCTAGAGCATATTTAGAAAAAGACTCTAATAATCGATCTTATGAAATTTCCACTTAAAAAGCTCCACTTTTGCAGACTTGCCCAATTTTTCAGACTCTAATAAAATGAACATAATTTTTTAGTTTTAATTCATCTGAGTAGGGAACGCAGTGCCAAGGAATTCAATCTCCAGAGATGGGTGTGTAATCCCAGTTTAGGAAGTAATGAAATGCTAGGAATTTTTTCTTTTACCCAGGGTACAGTTTTACAGTTGCATTAATAATGTTTATAATGCCACATCTCCTTTAGTCCCACATCAAATGACACCAGTCCACAGAGGCCTTCCAGAACTCTCCTCTCTGGAGTGTTCCCTGTCTCATTACTTTCTATTATGTTACTCTGGTTCTTTCCGGTATAGCATTCATCAGAGTGTGAAACTATTATGTTTATCAAATGTCTTAACCTACTGGAGTGTAAACCTCTGTCACCTTCTTCCTTTCTGTATCTCCACGGCCATTTCTGTGAGGGTTAAACAGGTTCATATTTGAATGTTATTGGGTTGAATGAATAAGAAAATAAACCTAAATTTCCTGCTACCTGTTCAGTCCTTTGATCTGGATCACTATATTGAATGCCTCTCCTTTATTCTAGATCCCTCTTCTTCCAAGTTTTTTTGTTTGTTTGTTTGAGGATTTTTTTCCCCACTTGGGTACCAAGTGTCTTAAAAACAACCAAAACCACGAGGGGTAACCAATTGTTTGCCCAAGATTTGAGGGCATTCTAGGACATGGGACTTTGAGGGCTCAAACAGAAAGTCCAGGAAAAGCCAGGACAAATTTCTTCCTCTACAGCACACCTCTCACTCAATAGTTACCATTAATAATTTATTTTGTATTCAAGCACTGTTTTTTGCATATTATATTTAATGGAAGTTTTATTGCATTGACAATTTTGAACTCAGTCCTTTCTAATTAATTTTATATCATAAACATTTTCCAATATGATTAAAATATTTCTTTATCATAACTTAAAAAAATGTTTAATAATTTACACTATATTTTAGAATCAATGTAATGTTATTTATGTAATTAATGACTTAAGACCATAGACTCTGGAGCCAGATTGCTGTGTTCAAAATCCAGTTCTGCTGTGGGCCTTTTATTTATCCTCCCCGTGTCTTAGTTTCCTTCTCTCTAATATAGGAATCGAGAAAGTATGCCTTATAGGGTTGTTTTGAAGATTAAATGGTTTCATATTTGAATGTTATTAGCACTAATTATCTCTGTTTTTCTTGGTAGACTGTCATGAAGTGTGATAGAATATTCATAACATATCTAGGTCTTTGTTAGACCCTGCTTCCTCCCTCTATCTTTCAGAAGTATTACTCTCAAATAAAACCTTTGTATTCCTAACTCCATCTCTGCCTCTCCTTCCCAGAGGACTCAACCAACATAGAAACTTGGCTAATTTGATATGAGAAAAAAAGATATTTCATTATTTTAATTGCATTTCTTTGATTAGAGATGCAGTGGAACACTTGCTTCTTGTCTTTATTATGTTCTGAAATGTCCTCCTTTATGTATTTATTTTTTCAATACTAGAGAGCAAACCCAGGCCCTTGCATATACTAAATACTGAACTACAACCCAAGTCCCTTTTAAAATTTTATTTTGAGCTTATCTCCCTAAGTTGTCCAGGCTGGCCTTGAACTTATGATTCCCTTGCCTCAGTCTCCCTAATAGCTGGGATTACTATGTGCACCACCATACCTGGATGAAATATTCCCCTTTGTGAATTGACTGTGTTCTTTATCCATTTTTCCTATTGGAATCTTGGTATTTTTCCTTGTCTGTTTGTATAAGCTCTTTATATAGAAAAGATGTTAGACTTTTTATGGTATAACCAGGTTGTTTTTTGTTTTTTGGGTTTTTTTGATACTGGAGATTGAACTCAGGGGAATTCAACCACTGAGCCACATCCCCAGCCCTATTTTGTGTTTTATGTAGAGACAGGGTCTCAATGAGTTGCTTAGCGCCTCACCGTTATTAAGGCTGGCTTCGAACTCGTGATTCTTCTGTCTCAGCCTCCCTACTATAACCGCTTTTTGATGTACAGAAACTTTACATTGTTATATAGTCAAATGATGATAAATTATACTTTTTATCTTTAATCCAAAGCCAAGAAAACATATTCTCTTCCAGAGATCAAAGTCACTTATAATCTGTCCTTATTTACTAAGAATTTATATGTAGGGCATCTAGAATAAATTTTCACACACAGTGAGATGAAAACCTAAATTGATTTTTTTCTATCTTACTACATCTCTCCAGACCATTTAGTGGACAATCTTACCCTCTTTGATTGATTTGGCATATCTTCTAATATCACTTATTAAAATTTTATATATGCTGGGTTCATTTCCTGTTACATGAGTTTATCTTTGTGCTATACACTATATTTGCTAAATGACTGTAGTTTTATTATCTGTTTTAATATTTGCTATGTTGAATCTCAATCAATAAACTTCCTAGGCTTCTGTACTTTTTCCAAAGTGCAGTTATGGCACTTTAGATTGTGTCTATACAAAATCACTTCATCTTTTTCCTACTGTCCCAAGATTGGAAGATTTGTTATTGCTGAGGCTAGTGGTAATGATAATAATATAGAGAATCTCATAAAGTCTCTCCATAAAGGAAGAAAAACTAATTTGTGGAGCAGAGTTGTTTAAAACATGATACAAATGTGATTAGAATGGCCTCTTTAGGGGCTGGGGTTATGGCGCAGTGGTAGCGTGCTCGCCTAGCATGCGTGAGGCACTGGGTTCAATCCTCAGCACCACATAAAAATAAAATAAAGATATTCTGTCCACCTACAACTAAAAAAAAAAATTAAAAAAAAAAAAAAGAATGGCCTCTTTAGCTTGTGTAGGAGCCTTCCTTCATCTTTTTTTCTAGTGAACAGCAACCTATAGGTCTATGGCTCAGGATAAAATAGTAAGATTCAAGGACCTAGAAGTAGTGTGTTCTTTATGGTAACATGAAGCAAAGTTTCCTGGTGAACTCTGTAGCCAACAGCATCACGTGTTCTGGACAAAGAATGTGGTCAATATTCATTGGTGAAAAAGTTAACGGAAAAAGGATTATGGACAAGATTTGTTTGGCAACTACTGTTGCCTCCACCACTATCTTTTAATTAATCCTGGCCAGATTGAGCTCAGAAAGAAGGAAGAAGGAAGAGGAAAAGACAGGTGAGCGGTAGGCAGGGGGATGCCAGCCAGTAGCCTGGCAGGATTCCTACTTCTCACTCTCAAGGGGAAAAAAAAAAAAAGGTGGAGGAGCTTGAAGGACTTCGAAATTCCATTGTTAACAATCACCTCATTAGCTAACTGCAATTGTGCAAATATATTTTCATTCAAATGAAATCTGAAATTTAATTTGGGATATATTAATGCTTTGTGTTATAACTGGAATCTGCTATGACTAGATTTTTCTGTACAACTATAACAAAAGAGAAAAGATGGTTTTCTTTCTCTCCCTTTCTTCTTTTTTTTCTTGGTTGCTTTTGTGCCTTTAAAATGAAGTTAAAATAAGTGTGCAACTTTTAATTCACTCATGGATAAAAAGGGAAAGAAATAGGCTAAAGTTGTAACATGAGAGGTTAAATAAACCTTCGAGGGACAATAAACTTAATAAAAGCAGAAATAAATATGTAACTGAAGCTTATGAAGAGAAACAGAATCCAACCTAAGACTCCATATTAGTCAGAGTTCTCCAGAGAAACGGAAACAAAAGAATACTATAGATATATTAGAGGAGAGTCAATTGTCTCACACAATTATGGAATCCAACAGGTCCTACAATCTGCTATCGGCAAACTAGAGAACCAGGAAAACTGTTCGTGTAATCCAGTCCAAGTCCAAAAGCCTGAATACTAGAGAAGTTAATAGGGCAACTCTCAGTCTGAGTCCAAGGCCTTAGAAGCAGAAGCTCAATGTCTGAGGTCAGGAGAAGAATGTTCCAGCTCAAGAATAGAGATTGAGGGCTGGGATTGTGGCTTAGTGGTAGAGTGCTTGACTCGCATGCGTGAGGCCCTGGGTTCGATCCTCAGCACCACGTACAAAGCAATAAAATAAAGACATTGTGTCCATCTCCAACTAAAAAAATATATTTAAAAAAAAAAGAATAGAGATTGAATTTGACCTATCTCTCTGCCTTTGTGGTCAGTTTGGGCCCTCAATAGATTGGATGGTGCCCACTCATGTTGGGGAGGGTGATCTTCTTTACTCAGTCAACTGATTCAAATGCTAACCTCTTCTAGTAATACCATCACAGACATATGAGAAATGTTTTACAGGTTCTCTGGGCATCTCTTAATCAAATCAACACATAAAATTAACCATCACACTGTGGGATGAGGTTTTTCCTTTTAACCGGCAATTTTTCTCCTACCTAAGGCAGCCACGGTTTTAAAACTCAAATGTGAAGATAGTTCTTAAGAGAGAAGAGATACTCTCTGCTCTGGTTAGGGGTCTTCTAGCATCTCCCAAGACTCTCAAGGTTGGCAGGCTGCTGTAGGGTTGGGGTACAAAGCCATTTCCTGAAAATAGTCCATTCAGGGCAACAGCTAAGCTCCAGCCCAGATAAAGAATTTAAAGGGTCTTTTGTGTGGATAGTGAAAAGTATTCAGACTTTGAAAGACTGCATGGAGGTAGCATATTTTTATAACATTGGAAAACCACTCCAAGTCCTAGAAACAATAAGGCATCACCTCATTTTCTGATTAGATGATAAATTCAAGCCAAAGGAAAAATTACCTAAAAAATTATTAGAAATATTGCTTGGAACAGGAAGGGATAATAGTCCTAAGTAAAAGAAATGTATTTGAAAACATAAGACATGCATCTTAGAAGAGGCAAATTGGCATAGTAATTCAAAGCACAGATCTTGTGATTGCACAGCCCCAGAATCTGTTAGCTTAGGCTCTGAGACAATGGGTTTCCTCACCTGTGAAGTGGAAATGCTAATTTGTCTTACCTCACAGGCTCGTTTTGAAATTAAATGAAATAGGTATGTGAAGCACTCCCCCAGAAGCTGGCCCCTGTAAGTACACAACCAATGATAGATATTATGGTCATCAGCCAAAGGCCAGAGGAGCTAGAGAGGTTTTCTAGTCTATCCTTCTGCTTCTAATTTTGATCACATTAAACACTTACAGAAAACAAAATGAATCTCTCTTCTATTTTTAAGGATACTAAAGGAAAGGAAAGCACCTGGTTTCCTACAGGAATTCTTTCTTACTCAGAAATGTTTTTTAGTTTTTCCAAAAACCTCTCATGTTACAACTTTAGCCTATTTCTTCTTGGCTCTCATTACTAAAGATGGAAATCAGTTAACACTCTCTTTAGTCATCTTCTAGATACTATTTTTGACCAAAAAATGATCACTTGGTTCTCTTCTCCCTTTCTCATTCTCCTACATTCCATCCCAAACTCAGAATTAACTACCCCATCACTACCAACTCTCTGAGAGAAAATAAAGGCCATAATACACTTATTATAATAGGATTATAGTTTATAGTAGGGACATTCATTAATCCTAAACACCAGACAGTGATTCCCAGGTCTATTTTATAATTTATCTAGGAATTGACCTGTACCAAGAAGAATAATGGCAAACCTCAACAACAAACTCAAGTTAATGGACTATGTAGGGACAAAATCAGACACTGGAGGAAGTTGAACATGTGTTATGGTTTGAATCTTAAATGTCCTCCAAAAGCTCAAGTCTTGGCCACTTGGTCTCCAATATAGCAGTGTTCAGAGGTGGGGCCTTTGGGACGTGACTGGATGGTGAGGGCTGTAACCTAATCAGTGGGTTGATCTATTGATGAATCCATAACAATGGGACAATAGGAGGTGGTGGAAACTTGAAGAGGTAGGGTCTACCTGGAGGGAGTGGGTCACTGGGGATCTGTGCTTGAAGGTATATTTTGTCTCTGGCCTCACCTCTCATGCCTCCTGGCCACCATGAGGTTAGCAACTCTGCTCCACCACATGATCCCTTCCGTAATGACTCCAGGGAAAAGTGTGAAGGTGGAATGCACAAGGCAAATGCATTACTCTTAATCAGGAAAACAAATAGACTGGACTCTTTTTTAAGGGCATAGGCTATATAGTCTATAAGGTTAATGTATCAATGTAAGTGAAAAGAGAGGAAGTCATAGAAACAGTGTCTTAAGGGCAGATGTGGTTACAAAATCTCTGGCTCTCCTTCAAGGTATTAGATGTATTCATACCATAGTGCAAGATTTTCTGGTTTTAAAGAACTGTCGATCAGATAAGTATTGGCAAGTATGTGGAAAAATTAGAACCCTCAGACATGCTGGCGAAAGTAAAATGGCCAGCCACTTTGGAAGACAGATTGGCAATTCCTCAAAATGCTAAGCATGTGGGCTGGGGACATTAGCTCAGTTGTGTTGCTTGCCTTGCATATACAAGGCCCTGGGTTCAATCTCCAGCATCCCCTTGCCCCCCGTAAAATGCTAAGCATGTGACCCAATAATTCCACTCCTAGGTATGCACATAAGAGAAGTTAAAAACTATGTTCACCCAAAAATGTGCACAAGAATACTTATAGCAACATGATTCATAATAGCCTAGTAGTGGAAAAAAACCCATATGTCCATAAACTGGGGAAGGTACAAATAAAACATGGAAGGTCCTCACAATGGAATATTAGGCAATAAAACAAACAAACAAAAAACAAAGTCCTGGTACATGTATGGATGAATCCTAAAAACTTTCTAATAAATGAAAGAACCAAACACAAAAAGCCATTTATATGAAATTTTCAGGACAGGTAAATCCATAGATAGAAGGCAGATTAGTGGTTGTTAGGAGGATGGTGAGAGGGAGACTGGGGAGTGACCACTATGGGTACAGAGGGGAGTGATAAAAATGTTCTGGAATTAGATACTGTTGATGATTGCACAACTCTATGAATATGTTTTTTAAAAAACACTGAATTATACACACAAAGGGGAATGGTATGATGTGTGAATTTTATCTCAGTAAAGTTGTTATAAAATGCATTTAACTTTAAAAATAAAATAAGTTCTGTAATACCATTTATGGGATGTGGTGAAAAGCACGAATGGAGTAAGGAAGGAAACAATGAGGAAGAGATAATTCACTGGAAAGCTAACAATAATTGGTGTTATAACTCCAAAAGGCCTAGTAAGTACTGTATTAATTCCAATCATCAAAAGCTAGGACTATAGTCTTAACAACAATGGAACAGAATAGAAGACCCAGAGACAAACCCACATAAATATAGTAGTTATCTCATACTACACAAAAGTGCCATAAACATACACTGGAGAAAAGATAGCCTCTTCAACAGATGGTGTTAGGAAAACTGGAAATCCATATGTAACAAGATGAAATTAGACCCCTCTCTGTCTCCACCTGTACAAAACTCAACTCAAAGTGGATCAAGGACCTAGATTAGACCAGAGACCCTGCGCCTACTAGGAAAAATAGCAGGCCCAACTCTCCATCCTGTTGGCTCAGGAACAGATTTCCTCAATAAGATTCCTAAAGAGCAAGAAGTAAAATAAAGAATAAATAAGGCATCAAACAAACTAAAAAGCTTCTTCATAGCAAAGGAAACAATTAAGAACATGAACAGAGAGCCTACAGAATGGGAGAAAATCTTTACCACCCACACCTCAGGATATACAAAGAACTCAAAAAACTTAACACCAAAAAACCCCACAAATAACCCAATCAATAAATAGGGTAAGGAACTGAACAGACACTTCAAAGAAGAAGAAATACAATTGATCAACAAATATATGAAAAAGGTTCAACATCTCTAGCTATTAGAGAAATGTAAATTAAAACTACACAGATTCCATCTACAGTCAGAATGGCAATTATCAAGGATACAAGTAACAATAAATATTGGCGAATATGGGGGGAAAAGGTACACTCATATATTGCTGGTGGGACTGCAAATTGGTACAACCACTTTGGAAGGCAATATGAGATTTCTCAGAAAACTTGGAATGGAGCCATCATTTGAACAAGTTATCCCACTCCTTGGTTTATACCCAAAGGACTTAAAAGCAGCATACTAAGATGATGCAGCCACATCAATGTTTAATAGCTGCTCAATTCACAATAGCCAAGCTATGGAACCAATCTAGGTGCCCTTCAACAAATGAATGGATAAAGAAAATGTAGTATATATACACAACAGAATATTACTCAGCCATAAAGAAGAATGGAATTATGACACTTATCCGTAAATGGATGGAACTGAACAATATCATTCTATGTGAAATAAGCCAATCCCACAAACCCAAAGGCCAAATGTTCCCTGTGATATGTGGATGCTGATCCATAACAAGGGAGGGTGGGGAGGGGAAGTATAGAAGTTCACTGGATTAGACAAGGGGAATGAAGCGAAGGGAGTGGGGATGGGAATAGGAAAGACAGTTGAATGAATCAGACATGACTTTCCTGTGCTCATATATGAATATGTGACCAGTGTAACTCCACATCATGTACAAACACAAGAATGGGATCCTAACTGGAATGGGTTGCACTCCATGTATGTATAACATATCAAAAAATAATCTACTGTCATGTCTATCTAAAAACAACAGATTTTTTTAAAAGCTAGGACTATATTTGAAAAAGTGGCATGAAAAAATTTCCAACAAAATCAGAACTTACTTTTTTAATAAAAGGAAAGTTAGCTTAAAAGTTTTACAGTTTTTTTTTTTGTTGTTGTTGTTCCTCCCCTTTTTCTCTGATTAAGGTTTGAAGTTTTTGTTGGCTTGGGTGAACTTTGAACTGAAGAGAGAGAACTGTCTAAAAAAATATCTTCGGAAAAATTAATATTTGTCAAATAGTATCTTCTTTCCTGTAAATTGCTATTTGTGATATGTCAAATTTCAAGAAATAGAGATTGGTAAGAACCATAGAAGAGAGTCAGAAAAACCCTGCCTTTCTCGAAAATAGGCTAATTTTCCAATGCTGTTAGGGACCTGGAATGCAAAACATCTCAGCTTGGCACACTGAATGCTTTCTCCCCCTGAGCTCATCACATTCCTTCCTCTATCTTCATGTTAAGGCTGGGTGAGAGTTTCATCAATTCTTGGATATTTCCCAAATTAGATGTGAATTTGTACCTATGAGAACTTGTGCTCTTAGTTGTACTTAGCTTATATCCAGTTCTCAGAGCCTACAGCTTATCACTTTAACATTATGATAACGAAACACTGGCAGGTATAAAGAAGTGTCATTTGTTATAGTCATAGTAAATATTTTAGAATGAATTATTCCTGCTTTATAAAATTTCTTTGAGAGCAAATTTTATAAAAATCAAAGTTATCATCGTTATAAATTTAAATAAACATCCATCTAGCCACAATAGTTTAAGTACTTAGAGAACGGATTTAAAGACCAAGACTCTTCCAGATGTACAGAGGGTCTAATTACTATGTTTCTTGGATCTCTTTCTCTGTTTTCTTCATAAAATAATGCTTAGAGAGATTAGGTACTTTGATCAAGATAATAGGGCAATGATTAGACTAAATTTAGACTCCAGGGTTTTTTTAATTCCAACTTCAGCATTTTTCTGGACATCTCCCAATTGCCTCACATTATCTCATCTTCTTTTCTGTTCCCTTCTTGGGACTTCTTGAATTCACCCTCAGAAACATCTTTCTTCACAAAAAAATAAATAAAATTGCAAAGTGGTATCTTAACAGGCAAAACAAAGCATGTATAATTCTTCACATACCTGAAAAAGGATGGCCCATCTTAAGAAAAAAGAAAAAAGAGCAAATGCAACCACATTAGTTTTTAGGGAATAAATAAATGATCAGATGGTATAATTGGACTGCTGGACAGGAACTGATATGGGATTTTCTTTCTTGAGTGATTTATTTTAGTCTTTTATTTAAATAGTCCTTATTTTTAGATTGTTTGATTAACAGCCAAATTAGAAGCTCAGCAAATTTCTTAGTGGGCAAGTTTAACTTTCCAAAAATGTCCTTGCATTTCCATCATGCTCTGTAGAAACGGAATCTACCCCTGTTCAGGACACTGGTTCCAAGACAGATCATCAGGAAGCATCCTAAGACCACTAAATATATCAGAACCAATTCAAACATTCTGAAAAAGCAAACAATAAAACAAAGTCTATGCTTCATATTGGCTGCGCTGATACATTCTTCCTGCTCTCCTAGTTTACTTATTTTCTATTTGTCAAAGTTAGTCAACTCCTGGATTAGTTATTTCTAAACAAAATTAGTCAATTGCCTGCCTCATATTCTTTCTCTTCCAGTTCACTGTTGGTGTTTGTAAATTATATTGTAAGTCTAATGAGAATGAGTTTAAAAAAAAAAAAAAGGAAACAGCTGGTGGTTTTAACAAAACCTTAAACAACCATGAACTTTGGCAGACAAGGCAGGAATTGAGCTCACAGAGAAATCAGCACTCAAATGGGACCTGAATAGGCCAGAAGAAAGGGCAAAGATACCCACCAAGGACAAACTTGGTGACTGGGAGGAAAAATCCTGAATGTAAAAAGGCAGAGGAAGTGGAAAAGACTTTGGCTTGACCAACACAGATTCCTGGAGTTCACAGACAAGAATGGAATATGGGCTGGTCATAGTGGCACATGCCTATAATCCCAGCAACTTGGAAGGCTGAGGCAGGAGGAGTGAAAGTTCAAGGCCAGCCTCAGCAATTTAGAGAGGCCCTAAGAAACTTAGTGAGGCCGTCTTAAGATAAAAAAATAAAAATGGCTGAGAATGTGGTTAAGTGCCCCTGGGTTCAGTCCCCAGTACCAAAAACAAAACAAAAAACTAGAAACATGGAATATGGCCTCACTTTCTAATTGATTAGTGTCTTTCACTTTCTATGACCCAGATCTCCTATTTTGAGATAAGAACATAGAACATATACATATGTAGGATTCCTCCTTACCTCCAGTAGGTATGGATGTGGTTCTAACTAACTACATGTTCCACTAAATGCAAGAGTTGAGGCTGTGACCTAGTCTAAGCCCATCTGAGCATTCTATCCCTGGGTCACAATAATTAGTCCAGACCAATCAATACCAACAACCCCAAGATCTGTCATCTCTCTGAGTTTTTAGAGGAAGAGGACTACCCCTTTGGTGGGACTCATAAGGGAAATCAAAGCTGCCAATAGGACATACCATGGAGCCCAAGAATGGAGCCAGTTAGTCTATCAGAGAGTAGAGCACAAGACCAAAGAGAGAGAACTGAATTCTGATAGCATTGTTTGAGCCTCAAACCCAAATGAAGCCTCTGAATTTTTCAGTTCATGGACCAATGAATTCTCCTCTCTGATAAAAATAATTAAGTTAAGTTGTACGTCACTAGCAACAGAGAGTCCAAACTGATATATACTTCATTTGCACCAATGCCTTTGTGTAAACTGTAAATTATTCACACTTTCAGCCACCTCTGTTGGGAGATAAGTTGCCGAATCTGTTGAACTAGACATTGTGAGATATATAAATCTAGGCAAATAGAAACAACTATGCACTTTGTGCAAGGTGAAGTCCTGCAGCATTACTTTATTGCACCAGAGCATTTTTGCTATCAGATTCCCTGCACATGCACATCACTGACTGACCACCAGTGGGACCACAAATGAATTTGACCAATCTGAGGTCAGCAGTGCCCAGACTGTCACAGGCAGAGAGTTGTTTATTTATGTATGCAATCAGAATGTAGTAATTAAACTGAGCAGTAGATGATGTTTCACTTTATAAGCAATGTAAATCCATTTAGGAGTGAAAAATGCCAGTGATTAGGGTTTAATAATGAAATAATAAGGTTCCAAAAAAATCAGAATGGAAAAACACCAGAACATTTGATTTAGGTCATGAAAAAAGCAGAGTCTTCTATTGGCTTCATGTATGGGCTTCCTGTCTTAAATTTTTTGTTGTGGTGGTGGCAATGGGTTTTGGGCTTTTGTTCTGCTAGAGGTCAAACACAGGGCCTGATGCATGCTGGGCAGGCACTTTACCACTGAATTAAATCCCCAGTACCCAGTTTTAGGTCTTGATCACTTTCAAGACATCACTGATGAAAGAAAAAGGAACAGGATGTTTCAAAATGTCTGTTAATTTATCACTTAGGAAGCTTTCTATAGCACAAACACAATTTAAACTGGCTTAGAAAATAATGGGATTTATTGACTTATGTAACTAAAAAGACAAGAGACCAAACTTTTGAGTCAATTTGAGGCAAGGGCCTGTAATATCATTAGGGTCTTTGCTCCTTCCTCCTCTGCCCTTAATTTCCTTGGCAATGCCCCCCTTGTATCGGTTTTTTGTTTAGGCAGACCTTCCTTATGGTAGCAAGACAGCAGAACTAAATTCTTTCTCATTTATATTGGGGAAAAGAAAGGCTTTCCTTCCAACCATAAAACCAAATTCTTAAGCTTTGCACTGACTGGACTTACCCTCTCTGAAGAAAAATTACTGTGGTCAGGGAGGTCACGTACCACAGTAATTTTAGGCCTGGGGAAATAAGCCCATAGCTAACTCAATAACATACTGAGGGCTAGACTAATGAGAAATCACCTGTAGAGTTAGCGAAAAAATTGATCCCATTCAGCCACATAGCTTCTATCTAAAGTAAGATAATAAAATGGATATTGTGAAAGCAATCACAATATGTTCTATTAGCAAGTGCCAGACTCAAGCTGAATGACAAGGTAGGCTAACTGGGCAGTTTGTGAAGGGTGCCCAACTATAGGGAGTTTTCACTGAAAATGTACCTAGAATAAGAATATTTCCAAAATGTAGAGAAAGTTGTAGAGAGCCATCCCTTGTGAGAATCACATTTCTTAAGCCTTGTATAATTTCAGACTAATTTTCCCACAGGAATAAATGGAAACTAGGGAGAGATGAATTCTCATAGCACATAGATCACCTGTCATATTGCCTATTTTTACCTTAATGTTTGCTTTATAGTTTCTCAAGATTATTTTTAACATTTCACAGCATAAAATACTATACATATATACCTTTTTCCAAAATTAATAGCTCAATGTGTTAGCGTGTTAGCAAGTCTGACTTCTATTTCAAAGATACTGATTTTCAGGTCCTTTTTCTTGTCACTACCATTGGACCAAATGAATGCTTAGATGGCATTACTATTAAATACTAAAAACATTTAAAATCACAATAACGATGAATGTTAAATTAAAAACAAATGTCTGGCCGGGCGTGATGACACATACCTGTAATCCCAGTGTCTTGGGAGGCTGAGGCAGGAGGATCAAGAGTTCAAAGCCAGCTTCAGCAAAAGCGAAAGTACTAAGCAACTCAAAGCAACTCAGTGAGACTTTGTATGTAAATAAAATACAAAATGGGGCTGGGGATGTGGCTCAGTGGTTGAGTGCTCCTGAGTTCAATCCCCATATCCTCCCCAAAAAAGAGTCTGCTTATAGCATACATATTTGGTGTCTTGGGTCACATCCCCTAAGCCCATTTCTGATCTGTAGTGACAGTCACAATGTTACATAATAATATATATGTGTGTGTGTGTTTATAATTTGATCTTTGCTGCCAGTTCCTGGCACAAAGATCCTAAAATCCTTGTTATTTCCCAAGCAATAGGGGTATTAGGTGTATAATTTCTTCTACTATTTGGCCTTTGACCCTAATTACTGACACTAAACTCTTAATTCCTTGGAATTTTCTGTGTGATAGGTATGTCTTTTGTCCCAGTGAGATGATTCTTGGTGGGGTCCTGGTTAGGGACGGTCACCAGAAAACATAATTAGCATCTTGGAACTTTGAGCCTCACCTCTCATCCTCTGGGAAGGGGAGAGAGGCTGGAGATTGAGTTAATAACTGATGATGCCTATATGATAAGCCTCCACAAAAGTCCTAAACTATAGGACCTGGAGAGCTTCAGGGTTGGTGAACATATGGTGGCAGTGGGAGGTGGTGCCCCAGAGGGGGCATGGAAACCCGGCGCCCCTTCCCAGTACCTTGGTTTATACATCTCTTTAATCCATCTGGTGTTTCTGAGGGAGATGTAGAAGGGCTGAGGCAGCCAGGGCAAGGTGGTGAGTGAGGAGGTCGGGGCAGGGCCAGAACAAAGGAGCCTGGAGAGGGCCCACTGACCAGGTCAACTTCCTGCTTGACAAAACCTTCCTGGAGTCAAGCTGGGGACCCAATCAGACAGACACTTCCATGCTCGGCTCCTAAGCAGGGTATCCAATAGAAAAACTAAAACAGATGCATGGACAGATAGAGACACCAATCAATAATAGTGAGGAGGGCGTGGACAGCGGAGGACATAAGGAAAGGAGGAAATCCCAGCAATCATAAAAAGAACAAGCCAAAACACCCCACCAGACTCCCAGTTCTGGGGCCCCTTCTCTTCAGAGAAGGCTGTCTCTGTTGCTTTTACAATAAACCTGCTGCTTGCTTGTTGTCTCTGTATCCTGTTCTTCCATTCTTTGCTGAATGGAGACAACAAACTCAACATCCCTATTCAGTAAAATGTCTAATTTGCATTCTTAGGAAACCAATAATTCAGTAAGTACACTGTTTTTCTGAGTCCTGTGGGCAAATTGAGCAAGTGATGGACCAAGGAGGAGGTCGTGGAATCTCTGATTTACATAGGTGACAATCTAGACTTATGATTGGCATCTGAAGTAGGGACAGTCTTGCGGGATTGAGTCCTCAACCTGAGGGATCTAATGCTAACTCTGGTTAGTGTTAGAACTGAATTGAATTATAGAATACCCAGCTGGTGTCTGCAGAGTATAGGGGAATTTCTTGGAGCAGGAAAACCCCCTACACGTGCAGTGTCAGAAGTGAGGTATTGAGAGATGAGAGGAAAAACAATGATATTTTTCACTTCAAACAGTGCAGCCAGTCTTCCCATTTTCTGTCTCAGGTTCTCCTTTGAAATATGATGCTATAGTTAATTGGTCTTAAGGCAAAGAAAGTCAGGAAATTCAGTAGACACTCAATAAATATTTGTTGAATGAGTGAATGTTAGAGTATAATTGCCACATGACAGCCTTGTCAGTACATGAACTGCAGGGTTCTTGCTACGCAGTAAAGGGCATACATATTTGGAACCTGAATCACTTGGGATATAACAGTGCTGTCCAGTAGAACTTTCCATAATAATGAAAAACTTCTCTATCAGTGTTACCCAATACAATAGCCACTGCTTACATGTAGCTCTTGAGCACTTGGAATGTGACTGATATAAGTAAATAACTAGATTTTTAAATTCTATTTTAGTTAATTTGTACTTTAAAGAGCCAGGTGTGTCTGATGACAGCACAGGATAAGAAATGGCAAATGCTGCCACAAAAGTCCTCTTACTCCTTGCCTCATTAAGCTGAAAAAGTGTTTATTTAGTAATGATTTGCAAGTACACAAAATTATCAGCCTACCTGGGAAACCCATATTGGCCTAGAATAGCCCCATGCTGATACTGTACAAGGATTTTGTTTTATTTGACCCAGAGACAAGACAAAAACAGGCAGGTAGAACCAAGAATTTGTTGCTTGTATGATTATATTGGTGTGTGTTTATGATGAGCTCTGAGCAGGCTTCACTACTGAATTTCTTGGGCTTGGCTTAGACAGAGGATGTGATTAGAAATGCATGTGACAGTTTAAATCCAGCACTTTCAGATCATTTACATTTAAATAAGAAAAAAGTGCTCCTTTAAAACAACCATTCATGTCCAGGAAAACATCTTTAAGCCCTTTATTATCTGAAAAGTTCCTTTTTACTAAGAAGAAAATGGAATATGTGTCTGGTGTGGTTGTCAGTGTTCAGGTTGCAAAGACTGAAGCTCTGGTTTAAAAGAAGTTTCTAAACTTGGTGACCCCTGCCTCCCATCACTAATAATAAAAAATGCTTTGTGTGCACACACCTTGCTTTGTGTGGTTTAGCAGATAGGTCATAGGCAGGGATCAGGTGCTGGAAGGTTCTATTCTGAGCTATCTCGCTGACTCAGACTCTGACCTCAGGAAAACTGGTATAGATTTAGACCCAGGGCTCCTGAGTGTGCAATCAGAATGTGTGCATGCTACCAACTTTGCTTTCTTTCTCGAAATTCTCATAGCAGCACTTCTGACTTGGCGTTCATGAAGCAGGTTAGAGTATGGCTACATATCATCTTGACCAGTTCCTGAAGCTTCCCAGGGACCACTTTCTGATATTCCCAAGAGATACATCATTCCTCATTTCTTCTCTCCCATCCCCCCTTGCTCTCCCTATACTACTTTTTCACAGTTTTTGCTTTATCACGTACAGATTAAACCAGACAATACCAGGGTAACTGTGGTATCATTTCCAAATCTTGAGAGTGTAAACAAACGCAGGCATGGAAATCTGAAATACACAGTCTCATTATATGAACCTGCTTGAAGCAGCTGAGCACACTGGTGACATTCTTTGTTTGAACCAGAGGATGATCCCTGAACAACTGCAAATGCCCCAAGGGCACAAAGATACTTTATGTGCCAAACCCAAATCCTCAGTTTCACTGCATTCCCTACAATCCCCAGAGCTAGATCCAGGTTGCATTTGCTTATGAGAGGTCCTCTCCTGGGCCCCTTTCTGGATGAAATCTGCTATAGGTTTCCAGGTTTGTTGTTGGGACTCTTTGGGGGTCCTGGGGAGCTTAAAACAAAAAGGCTAGTGTGGCTGGCAGCAATGAGGAAATTCTGTTATACTTGTGCAATCCAAGAATCACATGGGAGTCAAGAACAAAATGATTCTTACAGCCAGTTTCCAAGGGCACATTTTTTACATTTAGATTTTATAACTATGGCTTTCATTCCGTGTGAATAGTTGCTACTGGAGGGTTCCGAGAAGAAGAATGACAAATTAGACTTAACTTCTAAAGTCCCTCTAGCTGCTAGGCTTGGATCTCTGAGTATTATTCACCCTTGTATTTCCCATTGCTGTTTCTGGCAGCAAACTTTATTTTTGCTCTGCCTGCTGGGTCCACTTCCTTTCCTCACCTCCCACAGCAAGCTCTACTCCTCCATCTCTGTCTCCATTCCCTACCTTAGTCAGGTAGGCAGCTATACCTGCTGGCATAAGCATCTCTCCCTTCCTGGCCTCTCTGCTGCAGTGAAGGGAGTCACACGTGGCTGATTCCTTATCAACCTCAACAGTATATTAGTACCTTATTATCTGAAATCTCTGTATATTTTTTTACTTAGTATGGAATTTTCACTGTTTTCTCAGAGATTCTCAGGCCAAGGTGACTCCAATCTGTGAGTGCTTCTCTCATACTGGTCCCTTGACCTCTGCTGATCTTGTCAACTCTGCTTCTTAAACTTACGTTCTCTGACTGATACTGATGTACCCACAACTCTCTGTATGTAAAAATTACCTTTTGGTTTTCACTAAGAAAAAAACAGCTCAACCAATGTATTATTATTTTTTAAAGATTTTTTAAACCATTATTTTATTTATTTATGTATTTTTTGTATGTGGTGCTGAGGATCGAACCCAGTGCCTCACACATGCGAGGCAAGCGTTCTACCACTAAGCCACAACCCCAGCCCTCCACCAATGTATTACTAAAAATCAAGTCTTTTAATAAAATTATAGAAAACCAGGAAAATACAGATAGGCTTAAAGGGGAAAACTGCTTGTAAACATGTATACCCACCAATGAAATAGAGACACATTTTCCAGAATCATATGCATACATGTATAGTTTGTGTTAGGTCGGGGGCAGACACAGAAAACCAGACCCACCTGCTGTGCTGCGCGGTGCTGCGCCATGGCACTGTGCTGACGCAACACCAGGAAGTTCCTTGGGAGACAATTCTAGAGACCTCCTCTTTTCCCATCACCGCCCGGAGCCAGCCCACACACTGTCGCGCGCAACAAACGTAGTACACATGCGACCCATGCGACGAGCGCAGCACGCATGCGCCAAGCACACCAAGATGGCGGCCCCCAGTGATGCTCTCGGCTCATACCGGAAGGGATCTGACATCACCAGCTGCACCGAAACCAATCTCAGAAGACACTGGACTCTAAGTCAACACCTCTTCCTGGCCCCAGGCCTGCCTCTTCCGGATG
>CM053408.1:66129387-66202595 GCA_028644305.1 Xerus rutilus
TTGTCTTTCAAAATTATAACTACACACACGTATACATTGGTTTTTTTTTTTCACTTCTTATTATATATAATGAGCATATCCTCATCTTGTTAAAGAAGTGATTTTTAGTGGCAACATAGGATTCCACTATGTGGTTATATCATTATTTAATTAATCTTCTAAAGTATTTTGACTGCTCCCAGATTTTTGATTTTATAACTTATAATAAATGCTATAAAACATATAAAAAGTATTAACATATATCTGAATAAATTTCTGACAATTTCATTCTATTAAATTCTCATAAGTGAAATTACTGGGTTAAAGGGTAAAATATATTTAAGACATGTTGAGACTCTAAAAGAAAACTTCAAATCCCAGTAGGAGCGAAAAGAGTCGGGAAAGGATTGTCCAGTTCCCTTTATGATCCCCCTGTCCAGGGGCAAGAAGTGAAGTTGAGATAGGTTCTAGAAGCCCCTGGGTAAATAAGGCCTTTTATCATTTTAACTGATTTCTAAAGACCTGCACCTGCCAGAGCATATTAATCAGTGTTGATGAAGCAGCTTCAGCTATCAGGGGTAGCAGATGGATAAACACACCTGGCCTCACACTGTTGCTGGCTTCAAGTTCTCCTTTAGAATGAGCAATAGGCTTCAGGCAAAAATGTAATCCCTCTCCTTCTCTCAGTCTATACTGTGAGACACCAGTTGACCTTTGCTCTGATTCCTAATCACATTTTAAGATTATGCTAAACCAAAGAACAGCTATACAATGGAAATGAGAAATCTGTAAAGCATTAATATTATATTGATCCAGGAACCGGTAGGAGTAGCAGATTGCTTAGGTACTTGCAACATCAGCAAAACAAGAGGAGCAGGATTTTATGTAGACACATCAGAGCAGAGAAGCAGGGGTAATTTTTTTTTTTGTAAGTCTATATAACAATCACCTTTTGAGCAATTACTCTCTTACCACTATATTATTGATCTTCATAATATACCTGTGATGTAAAAGCAAAATACTTGTCTTTTTCAGATAAGGCAGGGCACACAAACAAGTTCATTTCATTTGTCTCAGATCAACTATGTGTGCAAGGTTCATTTTCTTCAACTTTTATTTGAATGCCTCCTATGAACTAGACATTGTGCTTTGCTGATTTGCAAAGGTGATAAAGACAGGATCTTTTGAACTTGAGGAAGGCAAAATCTTTTCATGGAAGCAAAATTCTGCTAATGTATCCAAACATGTTTAGAGAGTAACAAATGCAGTAACATGTTAGGAAGGAAGTAAACTAAACAAAGCCTTGAAATCAGCATTTGTGTAAACCAAAACTACACATGGACCAGGAATCTGATGTCTGAAAAAGTGATATGAATGTGGATTGAATGTACACATCTATTCTTACTACTAAACTCTAGAGATCAGATGCATTTACACCCAAATCAAAGCTTGTAAAGTTGAGTACTCTTCAGATTCTTTTCCAAAGCAATAATTACTCTTCATAAAAGCTCACAGTAAACACCAATTTCCACGTAATTAAAATCAGTGCCTTTGTTTGCATAATAGGAGAATGCCACATCATACAAGATACTGGTCCAAGAAAGATTCAAATGAGCAGATCTGTTTACAATTATAAATGTCTTAGGGAAATAATCAACCCTAGGTAATGCAGTGATAGACTAAAGAGTTTGTGGATTATATAGACAATTTTCCTCTTTCTAATTCCCCATGCCGCTTGAGGCTTCTCCATTGGCTATTTACTACTTTCATCTCAGCCTGTAAAGAGGCAGAAAGGCAGAAGTCCAACATCAATTTTGCAACTCCATTATAGTTCTGATGAAAGAGTTTGTTAGGAGACAATGTTGAAGAATATATAATTGTATAATTTTAGAAAAATTTCAGAGAATTTTAGTGGTGATGATAGCTCCAGGCCTTTTGACCTGAAGAATGGAAATATAGCTGTTGCTATCATTAAATATGTATAACCTTGAGTTTTCCAAATTTTTAAAATGTCTAATCACATTAACTTAAATTTAAGTTAAGTTATATATGTATTGTATCCCTAATATAAAATATATATATATTGGGGATCTAGACAGTTCAGGGCCCATGGTTAGCTTTAGAAAACTGAATGAATGTCAACTCTAACAAAATATTTTTATGTAATAATATTCTCCCTGTTGGAGAACAGCTGAGGCAAATCCACTGATGAGAAATAAATGGGGAAACAAAGCTGTGTGAGTTTCCAGAGCTAGAAACATGGACCCCTTTAAGGCTCTTGGTCATTCTGACTGTTACTATTTATCATGAAGTGTGTGTTGACGAACGAATCATGTTAGTTCAATAGATGCTGGCAGGATCAATAAGTGCTTTTGCATTATACACTTACTTGATGCCTACTGTCAGAAAGGCCGGCTTACACAGCAGAACCATGGCCAGAGCAGCACTCCTGCCATGGAGAAGCAGTCTGCTGTGGCTGGATTATCCATCTTACATTAGAGATCAATTTTTATTCATCTTCATTTCTGATACTATCTCTGGTGGAAGAAACAAGGCTCAGCAATTTGGGATCACCTAGCCATCTGAATTGGCTGTCACTGTGCTGGTGTGAGAGTTTCATATGAAAGCAGACACTTCACTCCTTCAAGAGAATCGTTCTTATGGTGCTTGATCAAAGAATGAGTTACTGCGTGCAGGCACTGACTGCCAGGACTTAATACGCCATGACTCTAGTGTTCACCTCTATCCCACAGAGCCATTCACTTCATGCTGGCTGGAGGTTCATCCAAGAAAACAAAATCCCTGCCTCAGCATTACCTTGTAAAGAAAAACCTGGAGTGTGGGCTCTCCTGCCCTCTTCGATCACTTTGCGATCTTAGTAAAAAGGAAGAGAATGCATTTGCTTTTCTCCTACATTGTCGAACTCTGACTTTACAATATACCTACAGTATTATCATATAATTCCAAATGTCTCAAACACACCAAGAAAAACCACTGCAAAAATCTTGGGAGTTGGGAGAAAAAAAGAGACTTCTAGAGAAGTCCTTATAGCAAACCTTCATATTCACCTTCATATTCATCTTCTCCCTTGTGTTTTCTGTACAAAGAGCACTTACCCTTCCCAGAGTCCCTTGCAGCATGGTGGGGCATAGTGCTGGCCAATGAGATCTAGAGGAGAGTTGGGGAAGGCTTTTGATTTCCTCATAAAAGGAACAGACATGGCTAGCATAGTCTTCTTTCCTCCTCTTCTTGCTTTGCACTTGAGTGTGATGCCTGTAGCTACAGTAGTATCTTGTGAGTACAAATCAGCTGACATTAAATAATGACTGAGTGGAAAATACCTGGATTTGTCAATGACATCCTTGAGTCCCTGTACCAGCCATGAATTCTCTTTGGTTTATGAGAGAAAAATGAGCCAGTTTGCTTAAGTCACTGTGAGTTTTTGTTACCTGCGTCCAAAAGCATATCTGATTGCTACAGTGCTGGAATGAATGGTTTGCTATTAAATCAGACAAGTCCATATTAAAGTCTTATAGCTAATCCTAATAGTAATTCTAGTAGGGGGCTAAAGTATGTACTTCAGTGGCAGAGTGCTTGTCTAGCATCTGTGAGGCCCTGGGTTGAATCTCTAGCACTGCAAAATGATAGTATCAATAATAATAATTCTAGTATGTTTACTTGGATGCTTTAGTTTTCCTATAGATGAGCATTCCATTACACTGGTCTCTTAGTCTTTCATGTGCATTGTTTTAATAGCATCTACCTTGAATCCATGAGTGCTGGCAACCATGTATATGTGATCTCAACTCCTTGCCCCACCCCACCCCCATCTCAATGTGTGCAGTTTCCACCCAGCAACTCCTGTGAAACAAGCTGATCTCCCATCTTCAACCCTGCTCCACCTGGGCTGTTGAGAAAATGCTGATGAAAATAACCCAGCTGTGTAGTGGAGCCACTTAATATGTAGAACATCTGTGTGAGGTATCCTAGCTCACTCACAGCTGCCCTTTCAATACTGCTCAGCAGTTCTGCTAGTTATTCTCAATCATCCTTTTCCTATTTTCCATATTTATTCTTCCAAATCTTTACTATTCTCAAGCTCCCATCGTCTCTTCACATTATACAGAGAAAACAAAGGTTTTGCAGAGGGAGGTCCCCTCTTGTCCAACTCATTATATAAGGAGACCCTGCTAGACAGAGCTACCTATATGCCTGTGTTCTGGCTCCCAGCCCTTCCCTAGCACAGCTGCTCTCTATCTTCCATCTCTTCTTCTTTATTGACTCTTCTAGACAGCCTATAAATGTGCTTAATTATCTTTAATAAGAGAAAGTAAGATGAAAGAAAAGAACATCCCTTCACCCCACCTCTCACCACAAGCATCTTCTTCCCACTGTGAATTTCCTGGGAAGTGCATCCCATGGTAGACATTCTTCCTAACTAGACTCTTCCCAGCATTCCTCAGCTCCTGCCTAAGCTTTTAGTTTGGAGTCCAGCCCATTTGAATGCTTGCAGGGAGCTGACCTTATATATTCCCAAATGCAGGCTCATCCTCCTTGCTAGGGTGATGGGTTCAGATAACCCAGTTTAGGTGCATTTGAAATTTCCCTGGCCACAGGTCAGAAATGGACCAAATTAACTTTTGATTTTCATTCTTTTAAGAAAATCTCCAAAAGGCCTCCATACACCCTCTCCCTTTCTGGATCTTGTGGTACTGTGAAGTGAGGTCTGCGAGGGAAATTAGTGAACCAATACTATGGAAGGTAGAATTATGAGATGAAAACAAACTTTTTAAAAAACACTGTTCAGTATAACACCTGTCCTTTGAATTTTCTAGTCATGTGAACCAATGAATTCCTTTTTATTTGAATTGAGTTTTCTGTTAATGGACACCAAACAAACAAATAAGCAAACAAACAAAAACTTTACATTAAGGCTGAGGTTGTGGCTCAGGGGTTGTGGTGGAGTGCTTGCCTAGCATGTGTGAGGCCCTGGGTTTGATTCTCAGCACCACATATAAATACATAAAATAAAGGTCCATTGACAACTAAAAAATTTTTTTAAAAAAAACTTTACATTAGAAGTAAAGTTTGTCTATTATACTTTATAATCTTTTTATGCTTTCTTCTCTCCCTGTGTCAAGCCTTATTGGCTCTCTCAATTTGACCACATAGCAGTTAGCAAGTTTCTTGGACTTTAATTTCTTTTCTATTGAATCTGTTGATTACAACGCCATTAGAATGCTTGTTGTGGGTTGGGAATGTAGCTCAGTGGTAGAGCATTTGCAAAGCACATGTGAGGCCCTGTGTTCCATTCCAGTCCAGCAAAGAAGAGAATGCTTGTTGTAATATGAAAATTGAGGGGCTGGGGTTATGGCACAGTGGTAGCGTGCTCGCCTAGCACGCATGAGGCACTGGGTTCGATCCTCAGCACCACATAAAAAATAAAATAAAAATATTTTTAAAAAATATATGAAAATTGAATCACCTCAGTCCTCTGCTTAGAACGCTTCATGCATCCCCATTGTACACAAAATATTTAACCCTCTAATTCACAAATGCAATCTATCTCCTGCTTGCATGTCTAGACATTCTCACTATTCTTTCTGTCCCATCTCCTCCAAAATACAAATATAGGGACATACTATATTCTCACAATTTTGAATTACATGTATGTGGCTTCTGTTTTGGCGATTGCTCACCTGCTGTTCCCTTTATCTGGAATCAAGAACTCTTTTCCACTAGGCAAATCCATATTCATCCTAGCCCAAATTTCTTCTATGACGCTTACTGCAGTTTCTCCCTATTGTCCATATGTGACTATTTCCACACAAAACCAAGTTCTTTGAAGGCAAAGACTATGTTTAATTTGCCTTCATAACCTCTTGTTTAGCAGTGTCTGACATGATAGATCCCTGATGTTGGTTGAATGAATGAATGAGATATGAAGACAGGAATCTTTTTTATTGTTGTTGTTGGTACCAGAGATTGAACTAAGGGGCACTTAACACTGAGCCACATCCTCAGCCCCTTTTTTTCCTTTTATTTAGAGACAAGTTCTCGCTGAGTTGCTTAGGGCCTTGCTAAGTTGCTGAGGCTGGCTTTGAACTCAGGATCCTCCTGCCTCAGCCTCCTGAACTGCTGGGATTACAGGCATGTGCCACCATGCCCAGCTTGAAGGCTGAAATCTTATTAGATTATTTTTGGATCTTCTAGGTGATCAATAGCTAATTAAAGTAATCATTAATATGTTGGTTAAAGCCCTTTAAAAGCCTTCTCTCTGGCCCCTAGTCCCTGTGAGAAATTTTCATAACTACACCAGATAATTGGTTTTGTCTGAATGGAATGCTTTTCAGCTACTCCAGTTTTTTCCAGAATTATTCCTTGACCAGAGTGGCAAATATGTGATCCTGGGTGTTTGTTTTGTTTCCACACACATCCTTTTTTTGCAGGGTAGATAGTTTTTGCTCCCCATAAGAGCAGACATACTTTGAGAAGTGTTTTTCTATGGTAATCTAATAGTTTAATAGGACAAAAGGTCAAATAGAATCACATCGAATGTAAGGCTACTTGGGCAGATTTAAAAGAGATTATTTAGTCATTTCTGTCAAATTTTCCATACCCACCATGTCCTTATGCAAGTGTAAGCATATTTTCGGCCACTTCAATTCTTTCTAGAATTTGAAGTGATTAGATTAAAATAAAGGCCTGATTTTTCTGTAAAGAGGTAAAGAGCTGCTGGAAGTTCATAACAAAGAAAAATTTTTAAGTTTAAATATGAGGTAACTGAGGGTCTAGTAAAAGATTATCTCATGGAAACAAAGTTTAAAGGGCAAAGATAATTTTCCAAGGCATTCATTAAAATTGAGAAAAGGCATAAAATTAGGTGGGTTTTTTTTTTCCTTATAAACTGCTTATTCAGTTGAAAAATATGCAAGCTACTATAATTTACTTTACTTGCGGTTCCTTTGGTATGTTGATTCAAAAAATAAGTTGGGTAATAACACAACTTGTAAGAGGCAGCAGATGGCATAATAATTTCCCTTACTTAGCAACTAATATGTTATCCACTATGGCCACCTTCAAGATTTCCATACTAATGTACAGTATTAGAACATTTAGCAATAGGAAGCCCCAACTCCTACAGTCAAGGACCTGGATATAGGTGTCAGGTGTTACATAAATAGCAACAGGTCATATTTAAACAAAAAGAGTTGAGACTTAATTTTAAATTTTCTTTAGATTTAAGGTATTTTGAAATTCCATGGCTTTTAAAACCTGAGTTATGCCATCATTTTGTATTTATGCTATCTATTTTATAGAAGATGTTGAATAAACTGGCTCTTGTTTTTTTTCTCAAAAACTTCTGGCGTGATAGATGAGGAGTAAGAGGAGGGAGGAAAGCATAGTGGGACAAGCATTGGAAATGAAATGTCTGGTTCTTAGGCTTGGCAGCTGGGTGACCTTCAGTAAATACTTAACTTCACATAGCCTCAATTAGCAAATTAATAAAAACATCAGTCCCACCCACATCACAGGATTTTCATGAAGACCAAATCAAACATGTTTCTCTAGAATATTAGTTCCATGAAAGCCAAGATTTTTATCTCTTATGGTTCACTGATGTATCCTTAATACCTACAGGAGGGCCTGGAACATAGTAATTACTTGGCAAATGATGTGAAAATGTTTTGAATATTATAAAGATGTAATACATTATATGTAAGGCATCATTATTATTCACTAAGCCAAGGAAGGCAGCCAAGGCTGAAAGAGTGAGGTGATTTGCTCAAGTTATTTAGTGAAACTGGATCTGGAGGCAGGTCTCTTGCCATTTTATTTGGTCATTCAACAAAGTTTTGAGGCTAAATACTATATACCAGGTGTAGTGCTAGGTGCTGGATACATAATGATAAAAATATATACATGGGAGTTGGACATGAGACTTAGACATTAAACAAATGAACACAGGAGTGAATACACACAAATAAATGATAAGTGCTATAAAATTAGAAGAGTATCTGATGAGAAAACAACAGGTGAGGGTACCCTAGTTTACACCTGGACTAAAGGTTTAAGTTAAAATTAACTTTTTAAAAGCCAGTTCACTCTTTTGATGTGATGTGTGTTTTTAGAGAGCATTAATTCCTTGTTTTTTATATATATCATTATTTCCATCATCAAACTATGAAAACAACAGTTATCTAGAATTAACCATCAAAGACACATCTATTATAATTGAAATTTGGAAAAACAATAACAGCATTAGTCACTCACCCTTGCCATTACAGTTCTCACAACTAGAAGCTCAATGGTTATTGACCTTTATATTATTATTATTTATATTTTCATAACTATAAATTATATTATTTTACATATAAATTATATTTATATTTATATTGATTTTGATATTATGACCTATGCCTAAGTTTCAAAACATGCCTTCAAAATTATGTATGGCAGAAGGTAAGATGGCAGAGTAGAGGAGGTTACTTTCCAAGCTTCTCCGCGGCACAAGACTAGGAAAGCAGACAAACGGCTTCTCTTTGAGGTCAGTGAAAAAAGAAATACTACTGGGATTTAATAGTGTAGAACAGCCTAGGGACTCAGAACTTTGTATAGAATAAAATAAAAAAATAAAATAAAAAAATAAAAATAAAAAAATAAAAAACCCACCGCCGGCACCAGTGGCCGATGCAGATCCACTGTGGGCAGAATGGAGAGGGGAGTTGGAGAGGAGAGTTAAAGAGAGCCTGCACTCCACGTGGCATGGTGGCACATCTTGAAGCAGAGAGAACAGTGATCAGGGACATCATCAAGCTGATCCAGAGGGTGACTTACACTTTGTTTTCATGTTAGAGGGATGCTAGTGTCTCCTGGTGGCCTACAGAGAGCTGGGACAGCTGCCATCTTCTTCAGCTGAGCAGGCCTGGGGTGTGAGTACAAATCCAGGCACCAGACCTGTGTAATTCCAGCTGGGTCCAAAAACTTGACCTGGCAGAGGCCCAACACATGACCTAAAATGTGACTAGAAAAACCAGGTGAAATTCAGGCGTGTAGAGTGTTGCACCCAGGGAAATTAAAGACACTCAGAACTGAGAGATCTCACTATTTGAGTCTCACTGTTAGCAGGAACAGCAGAGATTCCAGTGATCCAGATGTGCAGTGTGGATTGGAAGCAACTGTGCTCTGGAGGTATGCTGATTTAAAAGCTTCACTAAACATCATGCCACAAAACACCAGGAGTCTAGCTAGACCTAAACCCTGCCTCTGGGAGGAACTCCTCTCATAGAACTCTGCAGCAACCCCTCTATTAGTAGAGTAGACAACACCTTCCAATTCACCTCATTTTATACTGCTGAGAACAAGTAATCTGACTAGTTCCACAAAAAGAGAAAGGAATTGACAGCCCCCAATTGCTACTCTTGTGTGCAATATATGCTTTAAGAATAAATGGAAAAAAGAATGGAATAAATTTCCTAATTTCTCTTTCAGTTGATTCATCACTGATGGATGGGAACACAATTAATGTATGGGTATTAATATTATATCCCACTACTTTGCTGAATTCATTATGAGTTCTAGAATTTTTCAGGTGGTTTTTGGGTCTTCTAAATATAGAATCATGTCGTGAGCAAATAGGGATAGTTTGAGTTCTTCTTTTCCTATTTGTATCCCTTTATTTTCATTCTTCTGCTAATTGCTCTAGCTAGAGTTTCAAAGACTATGTTGAATAGAAGCGGTAAAAGAGGGCATCCTTGTCTTTTTCCATTTTTAGAGGGAATGCTTTCAATTTTTCTCCATTCAGAATGATGTTGGCCTTGGGTTTAGCATAGATAGCTTTTACAATATTCAGAAATGTTTCTACTATCCCTAGTTTTTCTAGTGTTCTGAATATGATGGGATGCTGAATTTTGTCAAATGCTTTTTCTGCATCTATTGACATATCATGTGATTATTTAAGTCTGTTGATATGATGAATGATGTTTATCAATTTCCAAATGTCAAACCAAACTAGCATCCCTGGGATGAACCCCTCTTGATCATGGTGCATCTTTTTAATGTTTTGTTATGCAATTTTCAAGTATTTTATTAAGAATGTTTACATCTATGTTCATAAGGGATATTGGTCTTAAGTTTTCTTTCCTTGATGTGTCTTTGTCTGGTTATGGTATCAGGGTGATACTAGCTTCATAGAATGAGTTTGGAGGGGTACTCTCCTTTTCTATTTCATGGAATAATTTGAGGAGGATTGGTGTTAGTTCTTCTTTGAAGGTCTGATGGAACTTGGCTAAGATTCTATCTGGTCCTGGGCTTTTCTTTGTTGGTAGGCTTTTGATGGAATCTTCAATTTCACTGCTAGAAATTTATCTGTTTAAATTTTCAATGTTATCCTGATTCAATTTGGGTAAGGCATGTCTCTAGAAATTTGTTGATGTACTCAAGATTTTCTATTTTATTAGAATATAAATGTTCAAAATAGGTTCTGATCATCATCTATATTTCAGTAGTGTCCATTGTGATATTTCTTTCTCATCACAAGAGAGATGTGTTAATGTCACCCTATTATTGTGTTGTGGGCTATTTGATTCTTGAAATTGAGATGAGTATGTTGGATGTACATAGATGCTCCATTGTTCGAAGCATAAATTTGTAGGGTTGTTATTATCTTATTGATGTATAATTCTCTTATGCAGTATGAAATGTCCTTCTTTGTCCCTTCTGATTAACTTTGGCTTGAAGTCTACTTTATCTGATATGAGGATAGAAACCCCTGCTTGTTTACAAGCTCCATGTGAATGACATTTTCTTCCCATTCTTTTACTTTCAGTCTGTGGATGTCTTTGCCTATGAGGTGCATCTCTATGAGATAGCATACTGTTGGGTCTTATTTTTTAAATCCAATCTGCCAGTCTATGTCTTTTGATTAATTAATTTAGGCCATTTACTTTTAATGTTATTATTAAGAAATTATTTTTATTAGCAGTCATTTTCATTTATTTCTGGTTTTTAATTTGAATTAGTTTCTCCTTTGATTAACTTTTATTCTTCTAATGTAGTTCCTCCCTTTGCTGGTTTTCACTTTTATTTTTCATTTTCTTCATGAAATATTTTATTGAGTATATAGTGCAGGCTTTCTAGTGAATTCTTTTAACTTTACTTTCATGGAAGATTTTTAGTTCATCATCAATTCTAAAGCTTAATTTTGTGGGGTATAGTATTTTTGGCTGGCATCCATTTCTTTCAGAGCTTGTTATATATTATTTAGCTTTGAGGGTCTCGGTTGAGAAATCAGCTGAGATCTGGAGTGGTTTCCCTCTAAAAGTAACCTGTTGTTTCTCTCTTGCAGCCTTTAAAATTCTATCCTTATTTTGTATGTTAGGCATTTTCTTAATAATGTGCCTTGGTGTTGTAATTTTGTATATCTTTGGTCCTATAAGCCCATTTCATTTTTTAGGTTTGGGAAATTTTCTGATATTATTTCCTTGAAAAGATTGTGCATTCCTTTGGTTTGTATCTCTGAGCCTTCTTCTATCTCAATAAATCTTAATTTTGGTCTTTTCATGTTATTGCATATTTCTTGGAAATTTTGTTCATGGTCTCTTAACATATTAAATCCATGATCAACTTTATTTTCAATATTATATATTTTGTCATCATTGCCTGAAACTTTGTATTCTAAGTGGTCTAGTCCATGATGCTTTCCATTGGATTTTAAATTGAATTTATTGATTCCTTCATTTTGAGGATTTCTGCTTGATTTCTTTTCAAAATCTCTATCTCTTTATGAAAGTGATCTTTTACTTCCTGCATTTTCTCTCTGATTTCACTCCTTACAACATCCTTTACCTTGCAGATCCGTTAAACTATGTACATTCTAAACTACTTCTCTGACATTTCTTCCACTGTGGTATTGATGGATTCTGTTATTGAAATATCTTGGTTTGTTTGGGGCAATTTGTTCCCCTGCTTTTTCATGTCATTTTTGTATCTACCCATCTAACACTAAGGGTCTGAGGCATTAGAGTTTCTACCCTGTGGACTTATAATGTCCCTTAAAGTTTCTAGTACCTTACCATTTAAGGGGAGACAAATAATAACAACCAATGCAAACAATATAAAGCATTAAACCAAAAATTCCTGTCTACAATGTTAATTGTCACAATAAATAGAAATGATATGATCAGTTATTACCTTCAATAAAAAGTCTTTTCAAAGAATGGTGCTGAATCAGATAGTCATGAAGAAAAGAATGAAGTTGGACCTGTAGCTCACACATATATATAATTAACTAAAAATGGATCAAAGGTCTAAATGTAGGAGCTTAAAACTAAAGCATGCTTAGAAGAAAACAGGTGTTTTTATTACTTTAGATTAAGCAAAGTTTTCTCAGATAAAACACTAAAAATATAAGAAGCAAAAGAAAAATAGAAAAATTAGATAAAACCAAATGTAAAAATTTAGGACTCAGTGGTAGAGTACTTGCCTAGCATATGCAAGGCCCTATGTCCAATTCTTAGCACTGCAATTTAATTTTAATAAAAAAAGTAAAAATCAAAAATTTTTGTGCTTCAAAGGACACCATCAAGAGTGAAAAACCGGGGCTGGGGCGGGGGCTCAGTGGTAGAGCGCTTGCCTAGCATGCGTGAGGCACTGGATTCGATCCTCAGCACCGCATATAAATAATAAATGAATAAAATAAAGATCCATCAACAACTAAAAAAAAAAATTAAAAAAAAAAAAAAAAGAGTGAAAAACCAGACTAGGGTAGTACTCAAAGGTAGAGTGCTTGCCTAGTATGTCTGAAGCCCTAGGTTTAATTCCCAGAATCATTTTTTTTAAACAAAAAAGTAAACATAATTATTCCAATTCATGAACATGATATATTTTCCCACCTGTGTCTTCTTCAATTTCTTTTCATCAATATTTTATAGTGTTTTTTTTAAATATATTTATTTATTTTTATGTGGTGCTGAGGATCAAACCCAGTGCCTCACACATGTCAGGCAAGTGCTCTACCACTGAGCTACAATCCCAGCCCCAATATTTTATAGTTTTTGGTGTACATATCTTTCACTTTCTTGGTTAAATTCATTCCTAAGTATTTTTTTCATGCTATTATAAATGGGATTGTTTTCTTGATTTCATTTACAATAGTCCCTATTAGAAATATCCATATTACCCAAAGTAATCTATACATTCAATGTCATCGCTGTCAAAATCCAAATAGCATTTTTCTCAGAAAAAAAATGTCCTCTAATTAATATGGAATAACACCCCCCCAATAGCCTAGATATACATGAGCAAAAATAACAAAACTAAAGGCATCACACTACCTACTTTTAAAATATATTTAAGGGGCTGGGGCTATAGCCCAGTGGTAGAGCTCTTGCCTAGCATGTGTGAGTCAATGGGTTTGATCCTCAGCACCACATATAAATAATAAATGAATAAAATAAAGATCCATCAAAAACTAAAAAAATTTAAAAATAAAATATATTTAAAAGCTATAGTCATTAAAACAGCATGGTATAGGTAAAAAACAAACAAACATGTAAGTCAATGGAATAGAAAGCCCAGAAATAAATCCTTGCAGTTAAGGACACTTGATCTTTGACTAAAGTGCCAAGAACACACAATGTGAAAAGGACAGTCTCTTTGATAAATGGTGTTGGAAAAACTGAATATTCACATGTAGAAGAGTGAAATTAGATCTTTATCTCACACCATACATAAGAATCAACTAAAAAATTGATTCAAGACTTAAATGTAGGTCCTGAAACTGTAAAACTACAAGAAGAAAACAAAGGGAGGAAAGTGTCTTGACACTGCTCTGGCCAATAATTTTTTTGGATAGGATCCCAAAGGCATAGGCAATAAAAGTAAAAATAGCCAAAACAGGATTGCATAAAACTAAAAAACAGCTGCCCAGAAAAGGAAGCAATCAATGTTTATAGCAGCATTATTCAAAATATCCAAACAATAAAACAACCCAAATATCCATCAGCTAATGAAGGTACAAAATGTGATGTATCCATACAATGGAATATTATTTAACAAAGAAAATAAATGAAGTTCTGATACATATTACAACATGAATGAACCTTGCAAGCATTATGCTCCATGAAAGATTTGAGTTTACATATTACCAGATTTCATTTGTATCAAATGTCCAGAAAAGGCAAATTTATAGAAATAAGAAGTGGTTTAGTGGTTGTCTAGGGTTGGGGATATATATTGGGAAAAAAGAGTTACTGGATAGGATTTTTTTTTAATGGATTATGATATTATTCTCAAATTGATCATGGTGATAGTTGTACAATTCTGACTATACTGAAAACACTGTATACTTCAAATAGGCAGATTGTATGGTTATGATTGTATGGTTAAATTATATCTTAAACTACCATAAAGTTTTTAGCTAAATAGAAAATAAAAAATAAATAAAAATCAATAAATCAAAGCTTCTTTTAAAAACAATATTGATAAAGTAGTAAATTTCTAGTTGGACGGACCAAGAAAAAGAAGACATGAGTTACCAAAGTAGAAATGAAAGAGGAGCATCATCATAGATACTATAGATATTAAAAGGATAATAAAGGAATATTTTAGACATATTTATTCCAATCAGTTTGACAACATATAAAACAGATCAATCCCTTGATGATCAAAAATTATAAAATCAAAACTGGTAAAATAAGAAATATTTTTAAAATATGAATGATACTATGTTAATTAAATAAATTGAATTAGTACTTTAAAATATTCCCACAAAATATATTCTACTTCCAGTAGTATCACTGGTGAGTTTTATCAAACATTTGAGGAAGATACAATGGTTATCTTACAAAAGTTTAAGAAAATAGAGGTAGTATTTCCCAACTCATTTTGAGTCTAGTATTACACTGATATCAAGTAAAGCTATTACAAAAAAAGAAAATTAAGATCAATATCTCTTTTGGGCTGAGGTTATGGTGCAGTGGTAGCGTGCTCGCCTAGCACGCGTGAGACACTGGGTTCGATCCTCAGCACCACATAAAAATAAAATAAAAAGATATTCTGTCCACCTACAACTAAAAAATAAAAAAATTAAAAAAAAAGATCAATATCTCTTTTGAACCTAATTTTAAAAGTTTTGCATAAAATATCATCAAATCTGAATTAGCAATATATAAAAAGAATAATGCATGATGATCAAATGGAATTTATCCCAGAAACAAAAGGTTTATTTAACCTTTGCAAACAATGTTTAAAAATAAAGAAAAAGTAAAGAAAAATAAAATAAAGAAAAAAATCCCAAACCAAATGTTCCTATAAATAGATTGAGAAAAAGCATTTTATAAAATTTAACACCCATTCAGGGAAAAAAATCCTCTCAGCAAATTAACATACAAAGGAATTTCCTCAACATTTGTCTCTCAGAGAGTCATTAAAGAATAAATCAAGAGATATATCATCATGGATTAGAAAAATCAATATTGTTAAAGTATCTCATTCAATTAAAATATAAGTTCAGGGGCTGGGGTTATGGCGCAGTGGTAGCGTGCTCGCCTAGCACGCGGGAGGCACTGGGTTCGATCCTCAGCACCACATAAAAATAAAATAAAGATATTCTGTCCACCCACAACTAAAAAATAAATATTTAAAAATAAATAAATAAATAAATAAAATAAAATATAAGTTCAAAGAAATCTCAATTAAAACTTTTTCTGTATAAATTGACAAGCTGATTCTAAAAGGTATTAAAAAGCATAAACAACCTAAAACAACCAGAAAAAAAAAATCATAAAAGGGAAGTCAACGTGCATACATTATCTGATTTTGACTTACTATAAATTATGTAATCAGGATTGTGTGGTATTAGTATAAGGTTAGGCAAATAGGTCAGTGGAACAAATTAGTGAATTCAGAAATCAACCCACATATGTATGTTCAATTGATTTTTTTTAACCAAGATTCAAAAATGGAGGAATAGATGGTCTTTTCAACAAATGGTGCTGGGACCATTGGATATATATATATATGGAAAAACTGTAGTTTGATCATTACACCATTGAAAAGTTCTATATGAAAGGCATCATAAACTTAAAAGTAAACATTAAAACTTGTAGAAAAAATATAATAGATGAAAACAGTAGAAAATTTTAGTAACTTTGGAGAGGGAAAGATATCCTAGATAGCACAGAAAGCAATAAGTATGCAAGAAACATTCAAACAGACTTTATGAAAATTACAAAATTTTGCTTATTGAAAGATAAGAAAATGAAAAGTAAGTCACAACTGGAAGAAAATATTTGTAACTTACATCTTTGACAAATGACTTAAAACCAGATTGTATATAAAGTACTCTTGCAATTTAAAAAGAAAACAACCCAAAAATTTTTATAAGGGCAAAACATTTGAATACACACTTTACTAAAGGAAATAGAAAAATACCTAATTAGCATCCCCCAGAAAAGTTCAACATCATAAGTCACCAGAGAATTATCAGTTAAAATCACAATGAGATACCACTGTACACCCACTGGAATAGCTAAAACTAGACTAAAAATTCTAATTGTTTCTGAGGATGCAAAATCATTTCAACTTTCATGTTGTTGGTAGAAGTATAAAATGGTACAACCATTTTGGGGATCTATTTGGTTGTTCCCCTGTGAAATTAAAAATATACTTACTACACAATTTAATTTCTAATTAAACAAAAGCAAATGTACCACCAAAAAAAAAAAAGCTTCTACTTCTACTAAGAATGTTCACAGAGGTCTTACTTATAATACCCCAAAATTGAACATAATACAAATACCTGTCAACAGATGAATAGATAAATACACTTGGTATTCTATGCAATGGAATATTTCTTAATGACAAAGAAAAATATCCTATTGATACACATAGCAATATGGATGAATGTCAAAAACATATTCTAAACAAAAGAAGGCATTGTGGGGCATGATTTTGCTTTCTTCATTTACAGTGTTGAATTTTGCAGACAGTTAAGTTTCTTGCAAATCATTTTGATCCTTTTGAGATAGCTTTTAAACTTTGTTGGTGGTGGTCTAGATAAAATTTTATTATAAAACTCTTTTAGCCCTTTCTAAGGCATGACTGTGGGGTATCCACTGAAAGCCCAGCATTTTTATTGAGGCCTTGCTACACTGATATTGAAACTCAAATGTCACTCAGCTATGCTTAAGCTTAGCAATTGTTCAATTAACAGTTACCTGGTAATTGCTTTTTCTTTGTTTTTCCATTTTTTATTGGTGCATTATAGTTGTACATAATGATGGGATTCATTGTTGCATATTTGTGCATGCACATGATATAATAACATAATTTGGCAAATATCTTTCCCCAGTATTATAACCCTGTCCCTTCCCTCTTATCTCCTGAGTCTCTTCACTCTTCTGATCTCCCTTTGATTTTCATGAGATCCACTCCCACCACCTTTCTTTTTCTTTTTCCTCTCTAGCTTACACCTATGAGAGAAAATACATGACCACTGACTTTCTGAGTTTGGCTTACTTCATTTGACATAATGTTCTTGAGTTCCATTCATTTTCCTGTAAATGATATAATTTCATTTTTCTTTATGGCTGAATTAAATTCCTTTGTGTATACATACCACATTTTTTTTATTCCATTTATTTATTTTTATATGGTGCTGAGGATCAAACCCAGTGCCTCCCACACGTGAGGCAAGTGCTCTACCGCTGAGCCACAATCCCAGCCCCCATACCACATTTTTTTTAATCAATTCATCCATTGATAGATACCTAGCCTGGTTCCACAGTTTGACTATTGTGAATTGAGCTGCTGTAAACATGAGTATGCATGTATCACTATAGTTCACTGATTTTGGATCTTTTAGATAAATACCATAGAATAGGATAGCTGGGTCATATGGTGGGTCAATTCTTAGTCTTTTGGGGAAACTTCATGCTGTTTTCCAAAGTGGTTGGAGTAATTTACAATCCCATGAACAGTGTAAAGTGTTCCTTTTTCTCACATCCTCTCCAGCATTTATTGTTTTTATTCTTGATGGCTGACATTCTGACTGGGGTGAGATGAAATCTCAGTTATATTGATTTGCATTTCCCTAATTGTTGACGATGTGGATCATGTTTTCATATATTTCTTGGCCATTTGTATTTCTTCTTTTGAGAAATGTCTGTTTAGTTCATTTGCCCATTTATTCATTGAATTATTTGTTTTTCTGGAGTTATATTTTTTGACATATTTATATATTCTGTACATTAATCTTGTCAGAAGAGTAGTAAGCAAAGATTTTCTCCAATTCCGTAGATTCTCTTCACATTTTTGTTTCCTTTCTTGTGCAGAAGCTTTGTAATTTGATACTATCCCATTTATTAATTCTTGGCATTATTTCTGGAGCTTTCAGGGTCCCACTGAGAAAGTTGTTGGCTGTGCCTATACATTAATGTGTTGATCTTATGTTTTCTTCTAGTTGTTGCAGAATTTCTGGTCTATTACCTAGATCTTTTATCCATTTTGAGTTGACTTTTATGCAGGATGAAATATAAGGATCTCGTCTCATTTTTCTACATGGGATAACCAGTTTTCCTGGCACCATTTGGTAAAAAGGATGCCTTTTCTCCAGTGTATGTTTTTTTTTTTTTTTTTTGGTACTGGGGATTGAACTCAGGGGTACTCCACCACTGAGCCACATCCCCAGCCCTATTTTTTGTGTTTTATGTAGAGACAGGGTCTCACTGAGTTGCTTAGTGCCTCGCTCTTGCTGAGGCTGGCTTTGAACTCGCGATTCTCCTGTCTCAGCCTCCCTGAGTGCTGGGATTACAGGCTTGAGCCACCGCGCCCGGCTTCCAGTGTATGTTTTTGACACCTTTGTCAAGGATAAAATGACTGGTTCTTTTTCAATATCTCTATCTCCTTATTGACTTTCTCATTCATATCCTGTATTGACTTTGTTAATTTCATTTGACTTTTCTCATTCATATCCTGTACTGACTTTGTTAATTCAATTTGGTTGTTTTTTCTGTTTTCTTGGAATTCTTTCATCACTTTTATATTCATCTTATTGAATTATTTGTCTGATATCATTTACTTTAATATCTTTGGAGTCAGTTTCTGGTGAATTCAGATCTTTAGGAGGTATTGTGTTACCTTGTTTTTTCATATTTCTTGTATTCCTATGTTGGGTTTTATGCATCTGTTGGGATGAATTTCTTCTTCCATGCTTATGTGTGGACCTTTTTAAGTAACAGCCTTCTCTTGCCAAAGTGTCCTATAGATTCTAAATTGAGAACCCTCATAGGTGTGGTATCAATAGCCATGGTGTTAATTTCCTGTTTTTGCTGCAGCAGTGGATGTTCATGAGTGGTACCTGGGAACCCTCTGCAGCCATTCCTATTTGGGGCTTGGCCATTAGTTTGGGATTTTTTGTCTCTTCTCTTCTTTATGTTAAAGTATAGCTGAAGTTTGAGTGTGGACTAAGGTGAACGGTCTTTTGCTTGAATTTAGTTCAGCAGCCGAGCCTACCCTGTGAACTTGTATTGACCCTGTAGATTCCCAGCCCTTCACAGAAAAGTGGGAAACAAACAATAGCAACAACTGAAGGAAATAATATACAGTGTTAAAATAAATACCCAGTGCCTAGTATGATATCCACAACACTAATTACCACAAAAACAGGAATGGTGGGGATCAGTGGTTGCCCATAGTAAGGTCAATAGCCATGAATTAGATCTGGCATTAAAGTAGACAGCAGGTGTCAACTAGGTCATTCATAGCACTAATAACTGAAACAACATGAATGGCAGGGGCAGGAGTTATCTAAACAAAATAGTTCTGAAAGATGGTAAAAATACAATTCATTAAGAGAAAAGAAAATGTGACAGGAAGTTAAAATGAAATTTTGAATGTTCAAAATGTAAACAGAAGAGAGAGAGAATGCAGAAGAGATGTAGCAAATGATGGCTATAAAGGAGAAGGGAGAAAATTTTTTTAAAAAGTAGAAAGAACAAGAATTTGGCTGTTAGTGGAAAAAAGGGGAGAAAAAGAAAAACAAACAAAAACAAAAACCCCCAACCCTCAAAAGACAAGGAAAAATGACTATCATACAAAATGCTAAAAAGAAACACACACACACATACACACATACATGCACACACACACATACATGCACGCACACACCAGTCAGCACAGAAAAAAGAAAAAAGGATTCTTAATGAAAAATGAAACAAAATTGTCTCCATAGAGGTAGTCAAAAGAGTTGAGGAGGTGGATGGTCACTGCCTGTGTCCAACTATCCTTCCTTGGGTGATTGACCATGGTGGGGCAGGTGGGATTGTTAACCCTTGCTCTTTTTGTGTTACTCACCAAGCTGCCAGCTGGAGTGGCCTAAAATAGAAGTTGGTTGAAACAGCTCTCAGCTTCCCTTCTGGATAATATAAGGTAGGACAGAATGGCAAGTGTCGTTGATTGGAGTTTTGTCCAGATAGACCAGACAGATGCACTACTAGAGTGGGGCTGCTGCAAAGTTCTGTGAGGGGAGTTCGGGTTCTTATCAGACCTTAGGGTCTTGTTGGGTGGTATCTGTTCTGGAAAGATTAGATCAACACAACCCTAGGGCCATGCAGATACAGATCTCTGCTGGGAGTCTGGCTCTCTGGAGCCTCCCAGGAATTCTATTCCAGGGCAAGGGAACCAACCCTCCACAGGCCTCACACACTCCGCTGCCCATGAATATGGCCTTCCTAGGTTTAGTCCCAGAGTGTATTCACATCGCCTGTTCAGTGTCGCCTGACACTCTTCAGCTGGTCACATTAGCTGTCAGTCTCCAAGGGAAAGCAAGTTTCACTCCTGTTTTTCTGACTTGAGTCCCCTTAGGTACAATCTTCTCTGTGCCTATTTCACTCCCATTCTGCCAGGTACACCCTGGGACACACAGTAGGTGATTGCAGGGACCGGATGGCAATGTTTGACTCCTGGGCTCCTGCAGCAGCAAACTGCAGTGTGGACTCTTCAAGAGAGCTCCCTCAGTTCCCCACTTGCCAGTTAAGAAACAGCACTTTTCAAATGCTAGTTCACTGTGCAGCCTGAGTCAGCTAAGCTTAGGTTGCTTTTCTGATCTACAGGTTTTCTCATGCTGAATTTGTCCTTTGTGTTTCTCTTTGTTTTCCGTCCTCTGTATGGTGAACCAGTACTGCTACCACTGCTGCTTGGCTCTGAGGTACTCTTTCATTCTTTGTTCAATGCACCAAAATTTCTGAGTCACTAAGAGGCTCTATCTGGTATTGAATTTCAGTGAATTCCGTCTTTCACCCACCTAGCTGAGAAGCTGTACTTCTGCTGCTTGAATCATGAGCCATAGAGCATCTGGAAATGTAGCCTTCCTTTTATCTGCCATCTTGAATCTTCCAGTAGTTGGCTTTTGGTCTAATCTTCATCAATGCAACCCTATGCAGATTCCTGGAGCTTCACTGCATCTCTAGCTCCCACATCTCTAGTGCTAGGTTTTGTAAACTGAAGCTGCCACAACTTTTCCAAAATCTGTCAGTCTCTTCTCCATAGGAACTTCCATGCTCTTGCTGGTTTTCTGCTTTCCTGTGATGGTCTGTAAAGCGACTCTGGACAGAACGCGGAGATGTATATGTCTCGTCTCATTGGTTTTCATTTATAAAGAAAGTACACACCTACATGCAATGCATGTTTCCCAATTTCAGAAAATAGTTACTTCATATATTCTGTCTGGTCTTCTAGTTTACAGGTAGAGGTCAAGTCTGGTCTAAGTTACTTCATCATGGGCAGAAATAGAAGCGAGAATTTTTTTCATCTACTTTGGGTTTTTTATGTGTTGAGGTTCACATAGTTACCCTAGTATTTATGATAACAGTTTATTACATTGATACTGTATTCGTTTATAAGGTTTCTTCTTTCATTTACTGAAGAAACCTTATAAACTGATTTCCTCACAATACTGGTAGTTTAAAAAGGTGACTTTTAATATGACCATATTTTTAGCCAAGGAGATTGAGGCTTACAAAGGCCAGTGTTTGCTTGGGTAGCAAAGCAAGGCTAGAGTTGGTAAAGCTAGAGTTGGAACTAGGTCCTCCCTTCCATCCTCCTTTCCCCTCAGGTTTTAATTACCTTTTATTTTAGATGTTAATCATCAGTTCTATCATTTGCATGGCCAAAAATTTTAAAGAAGTAACTCATCTTTTAGTTTTCCACTTTGAAAAAACACAATTCCTAATTCACTACTACAAATAAGTTTTAATTAGAACTTCAAGTGACAAACTATTATCATTCTATAATACATCATAACCAATACATTCCAGAACCTTACAGACCTTTGAGGTTCAATCCTATGCTAGCCCTGACCTGTCAAGATCATGTTTAATCTTGTATTATCTTTCCTTCCCTGTCAAGTTACTTCCCCTAAATTACTTTAACCTATGAAACCATAGCAACCATCTCAGAATTTTGCCTAGTCCAATTTTTTAAATGACAAGAAAATGAAAACAAAGGAAAAAATTTAAAAGTAAACAAAACCAAAGCTAACTTCTCACTTTTTTATAGCTCTCTAGTAATGAATCACATTTTGGTCACTATAATTTAGGGCCAACCAACAATGGCAATACTTGAGAAAAGTGTAAGACTCAGAAAATTACATTGTACCCTGAGGTACAGAATGAAAAAGACTGATGGACTGATTCACTTAGAAAAAGATTTATTTGTCAATATTGGGATTGAACCCAGGGTCACTCTACCAATGTGCTACATCCCCAGCCCTTTTAATTTTGAAACAGGATCTTACTAAATTGCTCAGGGTAGCCTCAAACTTGACATCCTCTAACAGTACTCTCCCAAGTCCCTGGGATTACAGGTGTGCACCACAGTGCCCGGCTGAAAAAGTGTTTTAATCTTCCACCACATTTCTAACCGAGAAATGTAACTGTGGAGTATTGAACTGAGGAGGAAAAAACCCTCACATTGTATATTTCATGTGTATTGAAATATAACCTTGCACCCCATAAATATGTATAATTATAGGTCTTTTTTTTTTTTTTTTTTTTTAATTCTGATACCATGTAGAAACCTGTGGGAAGGCTTTTGTGACCCACAGACCCATCTGTCAAGTGCCTGGTTGAATGGGGGATGGTAGAGCACAAGCCATGAATTTGCAGTTTCTGCTCTACATTAAGAGCAGTAATACTTGAAATTGCATAATGTACCAGAAATATAACTGTAAAAACTTACGAATCTCATTTCCCCAAATACTGGAGTACAGATATAAAGAAAGGGTAATGCTCAAAACCAGATCCTATAGTCTGGGCATCCTGACCAACTTGACAAAGAGCTTTTCATTCATAGGTTAATCCAAACAAAACAAAACTTGTTCTCCAAATAAGACATTAACTTGTTGGAATTTCCAAATAAGACATTAATTTCTTCCATCTCAAGCCTTTTATTTTTCAGTGACTTCAGTGAGTCCCATAAAACTCTAATCACTGTTATGGTTTAGATATGAAATATTGTCCCCGAAAAGTCCACGTGTGAGACAATGCAAGGAAGTTTAGAGGTGAAGCGAGAGGTTTATGAGAGACTTAACCTAATCAGAGCATTAATACCTGACAGGGATTAACTGAGTGGTAACTGTAGGCAGGTGGGGTGTGGTTGGAGTAGGTGATTCATTGAGGGCATACCTTTGCAATTTGTATTTTGTCCATAGTGAGGGGAACTATCTCTTTACTTCCTGGTGCCACATCCTGAGCTGCTTTCCTCTGCCACAGCCTTCCACCATGATGTTCTACCTCACCGTGGGCCCCAAAGAATGGAGTCAGCCGTCAATGGACTGAGATCCCTGAAACCGTAAGACCCAAATAAACATTTTGTCCTCTAAAATTGTTCATATCATGTTTTTTGGTCACAGTGATGAAAAGACTGACTAAAACAATCACCATATTACAACTATAATCAATGAGGTGATATACTAAATGCTGTCTCCCCAACTAAAGGGATTTAGAAATTCCCCAAACATTACTAGACAACGTCACATTCAGCAAAATCATTAAAACAATAAATAACAAGCCAATTATCGGGAAGGATATAGAATATCTATAAATTCAGTAAGCTGTATGCTGTTAGTTCATATTTTTAAATTTATGCTGTATATCAATAAAATACTTCCTTACGGGGCAACATCAATGATGTATAGCTGCATAACAGTTGGGCTCTCAAGTGTGTGCTCTGTGTTCTTAATCACTACAACATACTATTTCTAGTAATCTACCTTAGAGAATTTCTTGCTCATACTCATGAAGAAACGTATAACAATTATGTTAAGCAAAATTACACATTGGAAAAACCCTAAATGTCTCTCAACAGAGGACTGATAACACATAAATCAGGGTATGGGGTTAATATTTTGAGTGCAATACCACATACTCTTGACTTCATGGATTCATTAAAGTCATTTAATAAATATTCAAGGAATAGGTGGGTCAGAGTGTTGTTGACTCTCCTATCATTGTTTCTAATGAAATGGTAAAATCATTTCATTATTCCTCTGGGAAATATATTCTACTCTACTACAAGTATTTTTCTTGAGATTATCTTTTTTGCCTTTTCCTACCAACAACTGGGCATGTAAACTAGGCCAAGTGGACTCTCTTTTAATAGAATTAAAATATCTTTGGGTTTGTTTGTTTGGGTTTTGCGACAGGCTCTCCCATGTTACATTGCCCAGGCTGAACTTGCATTTGCAATTCTCCTGCCTCAGGCTCCCAAGTAGCTGGGATTACAGGCATGTCACCACTCCAGGCAAATTTAAATCTTGGAGTGACACAAAGTCAGAAAAGCGAACTGATTCACAAAAAACAGTTACTCTTTGAGGAGACATTCCACTGGCTTCTCCAAGTTAGATCTCTTGGGCTGCTTTGCTTCTTGCACTTTCCAAGGACCAGTTGTTTGGCTTTCCTTTGAGTCTGTGACACTTCATATCCTTGTAATACGTTCCTTCTCTAGTTAAGTCAGCCAATTTCTGTGGATGAACAATAACTGATTATGTCGAATACAAATACACTCAATACAAAGTTCACTTACTATTTTGCAAGAGTTCACAGCATTTTTCCCTTAGTGCCAGAATTTATTTTCCTATAAGGTCTATATTAGTACTGCCTACCTCTGCTTCTGAGTCTTCATAGTATAAACACATTCTATTCTCTAAATGGCACATGCTTAAAACCTACTATCATATTTCAAACAGTAAAATAACTTGTTTTCTCTAGTAAATCTCATGTGACTATTAAATACCCACTAGAATGGCTAAAAGACAATTTTAAGTGTTGACAGAAATGTATAGAAACTAGAATACTCATGCATTGTGGGAGGGAATATAAAATTGTATAGCTCCTTTGAAGTTTGGCAGTTTATATAATTTACATATTTATATAACATTTTTAAAATAAATTAAGAAAAACATAATTATTTACTACAATGTCATCTCAGACAATAACACTGTTTTAGTTAGCTTTCATTACTATGACCAAAAGACCTGACAAGAATATTTATGGCTCCATGATTTCAGAGGTTCAGTCCAAGGTCACCTGACACCAGAGCTCTTGGCCCCAGGTGAGGCAGAACATTATGGTGGAAGGGCATGGCAGAGGAAAGCTGCTCAGTTCATGACAGCCAGGAAGCAGAGAGAGCGAGCTCTGGTCACCAGGGATAAAATATAAACTCAAAAGTCATATCTCCAATGACCTACTTCCTCCAGCCACATTATACCTGCTTACAGTTACTGCCAGTATATCCATATCAGTGGATTAACCCATTAATTAGACTACAGTTCTCATAATCTAATCATTTCACCTCTGAACATTCTTGCATTGTCTCACACATGACCTTTTGGGAAACACCTCATATCTAAACCATATTAGATACCCACTGAGATCATGGTCTTTATGTGCAGGTTATATTTTTTTGTCTTAGTCAGCTGTTGCTACTGTGACCAAACGACCTGAAAAAAACAATTTTAGAAGAGGAAAAATTTACTTGGGGCTCACAGTTTCAGAGGTCTCAGTCCATAGGTGGCCAAATCCTTTACTCTGGGCTCAAGGTGAGGCAGACTACTTTTAGAATACATAGGTTAAGCAATATATATTTGCTTTAATTACTGTAGCAGGAATTAAGGGTGGTAGGTAAATGGAAGGAACTAGTGAAACTAGAACAATAGCAGAATGTTGTTGCAATGGTGGAAGGGTGTGGAGGAGGAAGGCAACTCAGGTGTTTGCACCAAGAGAAGCAGAGAGAGCTAGCTCTGCTCACCTAAAACAAAATACATACCCCAGAGACATGCCCACAGGAACCCACCCTCTCCAGTTGTACCCCACCTGCCTACAGTTACCACCCAGTTAATCCCTTTCAGGGTTAAGGTACTGATTAGGTTAAGACTCTCATAACCCAAACATTTGACCCCTAAACTTTCTTGCATTGTCTCACACGGGAATTTTGGGAGGACATCTAATATCTAAACCATTAACATTTTTCTATAATACATCAAAGACCATACTTAAGTATTTATTTATCTACTTATTTTGGTACTAGAGATCGAACTCCTTAGTCTCTTTACTATTATTTCAAATGTGATTCACTTCTTATCTAAATTCATTTTTTATACCACCAATGGTATGTATTACTCTGTGAGGAAACACTAGGTTGTTGTATTTAAGCTATGATTTTATATGAGTTAATTTTCATCAAAGCAGCAACCAACCCAGGAAACAATAATACAAAGTTTTATGTAGCACAAAATGAGACAAACAAGTGTAGACTTTTTGTTTAGCAAATAGCTTTTTTTTTCTTCTGTCAATCAATAGCGACCGAGGAGCTAGAAATGTGAGAATCCTCCAGAGCCAAGATGACTCCCTTTCTACTCTATATCTAACATTATCATAAACATATAACTTCAGGAGGAAAAGAAACCTCCACATAGGGAGAAGGAAAAAGGGAAATGTAACAAAATGCTAAATCATCATTTTTAGGGGGTTAAGTCATTTGACATAGGGGTTCTATCTTTAAATCTTTCATTATGTTCATGTCTCTATTTGCCAAATTTTATTTAATGTGCTTCTGTTTTTTAAAATAAACAATATAGTAAAATCTTTGCTCTTTTTAATACTATTAGATGAAAAGATACCCAAACATATCTTTTATTCCTTATTAAAAAAATACCTAATTTCATATTTTGACTTAAAATTTTAAATACCAATTTCTCATTTTTTTATTGGTTACATACCTTTTGTCATTAATTATTAATACACACTTTAACTTTAAAAGTGCTAGAAGTAGGTATATTGTCATTACGTGAAAAAATAATCCAAAGGAACTAAGGATCTAGCTTGGCATGGTGGTATGCGCCTGTGTAGTCCCAGCTAGTTGGGAGGCTGATGCAGGAGGTTCATTTGAGCCACAAGTTTGAGAACTCCTGCATAGCAAGACCCCTTCTTAGAAACAAAAACAAAACAAAAAACATACTCCTCAATAGCCCAAGCAGAATACAAAAGCAATGGGTGTTGAAAAATGGACCCAAAATCTTTTTTTAAAAACAAGTACTCTTTATTTTTTTAGTTGTCAATGGACCTTTAATTTTATTTGTATGCGGTGCTGAGAATCAAACCCAGTGCCTCACACATGCTAGGCACGCACTCTACCACTGAGCCACAACCCCAGTAATTAAAGCTAGTATCACGTAACATTATGTGGTATTAGCTTTAATTACTCTAGCAGGAATGAAGGGTGGTGGGTAAATGGAAGGAACTGATAAAACTAGAACAATAGCAGACTGTTGTTAACTGCAGAATCTGGGTGATATGTACATGGGTATTCCTTACTTAATTATATTCTGTGTATTTGAAAATTTCTGTACTAAAAACAAATTTTTAAAACTTCTGAATATACATTATTAGAAACCTAAAGCAACCTCTGTAACATGCTCAAAATAGTAAAATATGAAGACAAAAGTTCACTTCAAAACAAAGCTCCCAAGTGGTCTATAAAAAGTGCTTTTGCTATTTTATCTGTAGAGTTAAATGAAAAATCAAGAACCTAATAATAGGGCTGAGGTTGTGGCTCAGTGGTACAGCGCTTACCTGGCATGCGTGAGGCACTGGGTTCGATCCTCAGCACCACATAAAAATAAATGATTAAAGTAAAGATCCATCAACAACTAAAAAAATAAAGTATTTTTTTAAAAAAAGAACCTAACAATAAATTCACAACTATTTAAAAGTTGTATGAAAGGCAATTATCGCCATCTGCTGGACACTACTTGCTATAAAAGTTAAGATTTGAAAGAGAAAATCACTGAAATAAATACACCCATTCTACTCAAAGCATCTAGTTTTTAACAAGGTATTAAATAATACCATCAAATTTATGTTTCACTGTGTGCCTATATTAGTAACAGTACTTAATAATGTCTTATTATGTCATTTCAAACAGTGTAAAATGCCACTTGCTAAAAGATGTACACTAAAATTTTGGTTAGAAAGTACACTGGTGCCAAAATATGATGTCTTTGTCTTACACCAGATCACAGAACTTGAATTGTTTGCTCACAGGGTTAGAACTCAGAATTAAAACTATTTATACACAAGGATAGACCAGAAAGTTAGAAACCAGTTTTGGCTCTTAAGCTCAGTGCATTATCCTCCCCCACCCCCAGCTCAGTTTTAATAAACCTTGACTTATATATATTATAATTTGGCTGATAGCATACAACAGTGATTCTTAACCCTGGTGGTTCGGAATCACTCGCAGAACTTGTAAATAAACTGATGCTGCCCCAAAGACAGAAACGTTTTTATTTAATCCAGGGTTAAAAGAACTATCAGTGTATACCAACCTCAAAGTATGGTCCCTAGACCATCATCAGCAGAAACAGCCAATTAGAAAATCAAATTTTCAAGGTCTACCCCCTACTGCTGAATGAAGCCCAGCAATTTATGTTTTGTAAACCCTTCAGGTGATCAAAATGCAAACTAAAAAGTGTGAGAATCACTAGTATTTCCTATAAAAAAAACTTTGTCCTTTTTTTTATATAAGATTTAACTTACTGTCCTCTAAGAAAATATTTAAAATGGATTTAACTTACTGTCCTCTAAGAAGTAAAAATGTTTAAAAGATCTGCATTAAGAGTAACATAGTGCAATTCTGCTATTTTTCCAGAAGCATGCCATTATTAACATTCAACAAGATTCTAGTTAGGGGCTGGGGTTGTGGCTCAGTGGTAGAGCGCATGCAAGCATGAGGCACTGGGTTCAATTCTCAGCACCACATATAAATAAATAAAATGAATAAAGATCCATCAACAACTAAAAAAAAAATTTTTTTTTAAGATTCTAGTTAGACAATTAAAAAAAAAAAGCTCAAATGGAAGAGTAGGGAATGTTCCTGTTCAAAGAAAGTTTTCCAACTATATTTTATTTTTATGTTTATTCTGATCCACATGACACTTTTCTAAAGACATAATGAGATCTTTATCCACATAAGACCTTTTCACTCTGGAATGCCATTTCTAGAAATGAAGAGGAAAATAAATTATATTCCAAAGCATGGCAAATAATGGAAGGGGGACTCTGAAACCAGTTAAATGCTAACCAATTGGGGGAATGATTCCATGAATCAGGATATCAACAGAATGAAATGTTGCTCAATCACCGAAATGATACTTTCATATGAAATTTTAAATAATATGGAGAAATGACTATAACAGCCCATGAGTCTGAAAGCATACACACACACACACTCAATTGAAAACAACAAAGAAAGGTACTAAAATATTAATGCTGATTATCCCTGGGTAGTAGTATTATGAATGATATTTTTTCACATTTACTAGTATTTTAAATTTTTCAATAATATGAGTATTCTCCATTGATCAGAAGAAAATCTACAAATAAAATAACAGAGCTCTTGGGGTGGGGGGTAAACTTGGTAATAGAGTCTTTGACTATCAATGCACAAAGCCCCGAATTTGATTCCCAGAACTGCAAAAAAAATAAATAACATAGCTCCTACTTTGTGATTTAGGACCTTTAAATAATGATTAATCGAAGTTCTCTGAAGATGGTAACCAGAGCTGGGGATGTGTTTAGTGGTATCGAGTGCTTGCCTAGCATGCACAAGGCCCTGGGTTTAATGCCTAGTACTGACAATAAACAAACAAATAAAAAAACAAACAAACAAATAAAAGAGGACGAGAAGAAGAAAAGAATTCCTTAAAATGAATACTTTCCACATTTTTTTCTTTAAAACATAGTTATGTTTGTAATGTAGGTCATGACTCGGCCATTCTCTGCCTTGTGAGAACCAAGGACATTACTATTCCCACAGACACTTATGGTTCCCAAAGGAAAGTTGTTAAGCTAGAAATTGCTGCTATATCTACCAATATGTAGAATGTGACAGGCTAAAAAGTAGGTTCAGAGAAAATATTTTCTTAATTTTGAAACTGTATATATTTTCAGTGTTGAAATTCACTTCAATGTGCAATGTTCAAGAAATCATAAGACATCAAATGTAGAAATCATGCAATTTTATAATTTTCTTTGTTGTTTCTTAATCCATTCAAAATAATTTCATAATTCAATACTTTTAGGCAGCTTCTTGGTTACTTTCTTTAGTTTCTACTTCTTTGGGAAGCAATGGATCAATCTTTAGTAGCAAACCTTCACTTGTTGAGCTACGAAGGAAGGCACGTACCACAAAGGGACCTGGAAACAAAGAAAGGAATCAATTTTGATTTTATTCCATAGATTCCTAAGGAGCAAACAGAAATACACAACAGGAAACTTTGTAGGACTCATATCATATTTTCACTTGAAAAGTACTAAATTGCTGGGCTGGGGTTGTGACTCAGCGGTAGAGTCACTTGCCTAGCGCAGGTGAGGCACTGGGTTCGATCCTCAGCACCATGTAAAAATAAAAAAAATAAAGGTTATTGTGTCTACCTACAACTAAAACAAGATATTCAAAAAAAAGTACTAAGTTGCTGATTAATATTTTAAATTCTAACAAAGGAAAGAGAGATTTATTTCTAGAGTAGAAGACAAAACTAGCTGTACTAGAGGTTTACCCTTAAAACCACGTACTCACTGGGGCTGAGATTGTGGCTCAGGGGCAGAGCGCTTGTCTCGCATGTGTGAGGCAGTGGGTTCAATCCTCAGTACCACATAAAAAAATAAACAAAATAAAAACACTGTGTCCATGTATAACTAAAAAATATTTAAAAAAAAAAAAAAACCACGTACTCACTAATAAATCATTTCTTTCTTCCAGAAGATGATCACCTAGAATTTATTTTATTGCAAAGTCAACAATGAAGGGAGCAGGTGGTGATATTTACATTTGATGAAAATACTCTAAATATTTAAAACAGTCTGCACAGATGCTACTTTGTGTTACCAAACAGTTGGTAAAATTCTCTCAAAATTAAAAAGTTTTTCATAAGAACAATGTTAAGAAGATTCATTTTAAGTGGCACAAAATAAAAAACAAAATAACAGCACTACTTAGATTTACCATCCACCGTCCCACTCCTGCTATAGTCTCAGAGGATACTATACTGAAATCGAAGTTTCTGTGGAATATAAGAATCCTTACACACACAATGACTAAGTACTATGGCCATAGAAAAAATGAGTGTTTTAACTGCCAAAGAACATAAAAAAAAAAAAAAGCTTAGGATTATGCTTTAGTTATTAATGTAGTTATGACACTAAACATGACAAATTTCTGTCATGGTTAACCTATTAGTGAATAGTGAATTAACTAGCCAACTAACTATAATGGAACCTGGCTTGACTTCGGCTGTCCATGAATGAAGGCTTGTCTGAGGAAGGAATCTGAATGAAACAATGCAATGATCAAGGTGCCAGGCTAGCTGTGTTCTAGCCTACTACACAGTTTACACACCTTGACTAAGTCAGTGATTCTCCATGAATCACCTGTTTATAAGAAGTGACTTTCATGACATGACAAAAATGATCTTTCTTTTCTAAAAATAAGATTAAGAAATCCATGTACTAGTGTCAGGGACAAAGTGAATGATCTAGCTTCAACATATCATTTCATAAATGATCTTTGTTCCTATTTAATACCATTATAAGTTTAAGGCAATCTGTTTTCTTTCAAACCTTATTACATTTAATGATAGAAATAACATGGAAATGTACAAATATATTCTTTATAAATGATAAAGAAGTCCCTCTCTAAAAATTAAGACTCATTAATAAGATAATCAGAAATCCTTTGAAGAGTTAAATTTTATTTATTTAATTCCTAGAAATGCTGTTGCTTTATAGGTACTTGCATGTTAACCTAGTTGTTTTCCTAATATTTTATATTTTTTAAAGTACCTCAATGCTATAGAGGGAAGTCTACCCTCAGCACACCACTTACCCAAATTCAGAGGTCTATGCTTACAAACTTCATTAATAACTGCTTGCAGATTAGTAGCTATCTGGTCACTTGACATATCCAACTGAAAGAAAAAGATATGGTATAACATTAATGATATAAAAGTGAGAAGATGACACCATTTGAGTATTAATATTTATTCTGGATGGTGCTTTTCAAATATTCACCTAATGCAATTATCTTTTCTGGGTTTGTTGTTGTTGTTGTTTTGGTGGTGCTGGGGATACACCCCAGGAACACTCTATTACTGAGCTCTATCCCCAGTCCTTTTTTTTTTTAAACATTTTTTTTTAGTTGTAGATGGACACATATCTTTACTTATTTTTATGTGGTGCTGAGAATTGAACCCAGTGCCTCACACATGCGAGGCAAGTGCTCTACCACTGAGCTACAGCCCCGGCCCCCCAGTCCTTTTGATTTTTTTAATTTTGAGACAGGGTCTCATTTAGTTGCTGAGTCTGGTCTCAAACTTGCAATCCTGCTGCCTCGGCCTCCCAAATCACTGGAATTACAGGCATGTGTGGTGCCCAGCTGCAATTAGCTATTAAGAAACCCTACCTTAAAAGCAAAAACTTCCATAATTATTTTGAAAAGCTACATTTTACATGTTATATTTCAATGTATAATTACCTTATAGAATGTATTATAACAAAGTATTTTAAAGTTTTTTCACTTGAGGTTCCTTGATTTTCAAGTAATTTCCACAAAGCATATCTTGCACACCTCAAGAAATTAGTGTTATTTTCTTAAGGTTATTTGCTGATTTATTTACAAAAAAAAATCTAAGAAAATGTTTAGAAATCGATGCATTCATGAGTTCAAAATATAGCTACTTTACTATATGCATCCATGAAATAGATATAGAGACATTTTCAGGATGCTGTGCTAACATTCTAATTTTTACAACACTCTAACCAGGCAATACCAATTATCTTGCCATTTAGCAAAACTACAATAAAATATAATGAATACATCCTATTCATAAAATTCCTAAACCCTACTTGTATCTTTGAAAAGCCCACGTTTCAACAGAATTTTATTTGGCCATAAATAAAAATGAAATTTATGACCTCTGCAGGAAAATGGATGGAACTGGAGATCAATATGTCAAGTGAAATAAGTTAAACTCAGAAAGCCAGGGTCATATGTTTTTTCTCATGCAGAAAGTCCAGAGGAAAAAGGAAAACAAAGGTGAGGACAGATCTCCTAAAAATCAAAGGGAGATCAGTAGAGGAAAGGGACCAAGGGGTAGGAGGCATAGAGGGAAGGGGGAAGTGGTAGGAAGTGTTACTGGGCAAATTATTATATTGTGTGCATGTATGAATACGTAATAACAAATCCCACCAATATGTACAACTATAATGCACCAATAAAAATGTGGGGAAAAAGTCCATGTTTATTGATCAAATTCAATGAATGTTATCCATCTTAAATATACCAGTATAAACTCAATTACAGTACATTCAAATGTTAAGAGGATTTGGGTTGTGCCAAATGAATTAATTTCTAATATTTCACCAAAAACTTATAATAATAGTGTAACTAACAAAACCATACAGTAAAAGAGTTCAAGTTTAAACAAGATTTCTATTTTTCCATGATTCTGAAACCACTATGAGAAATGTACCATGTAAACATAAAGAGAATCCCTACTGGAAAAAAATTTTCTCTCATCATCATCAAGCAACACTTATTCAACACGCACTTGGCCCTAAATGAAAGTTTAGACATTACTGGAGGAATTCTTACTTCATCCCAATCCACTAGTGGGAGTTCTGAGAGGAAAAAATCAAATCATTGGTTAGTTTATCCTGTAAGTCCACAGACCTTTCAGACTTTAAATACAATGAAGCAAGTAACTCACTAGCAGAGAAGGCATCTTACACACTCTACATGAAATAAAAGAAAAGGAAAAAAAAGGCTAAAAGCATCAACAGGAGTCCTCGCCTCCTTTCAGTGTTCTCTTGATTTTCCTCTTTACCTCAAATTGTCCTTCTTCCTATTACCAACTAAAGAGGCCACCACAGCTTAGTAAGTTCCTTTATTTTTTTGTTAAAGACCTATAGCAGCTACCTTAAATTAGGAAAGAGATAGAAAAGGCAATTATGTCCAACATATCTTTCTAAACTTTTTTAAATAATTATGGTCTATTATACTGTATATACTAAACTTCTCAATTTTTTTTAACTATACCTTTTACAGTCTTATATTGCCATTCCTACAGAAAGCTAAAATAACATATGCTATAGAACTACAAAACTATTAATTCCCTCTGCAACTTTCATTATTAAGAAAGATTCCCTTGGTAACTTTTAAGGGTTTTTTGGCAGGGTCTAGGGGGCTGTGCTGGGGATTGAACCCAGGGCCTCCATAAGCTTTGCCCCTGAGCTATACACCTGTATCCTTAATTTAAGTTTTAAAAAATATAAAAATGTTTTAAAATACAGTTTACACTTTTCTCCAAATGTTATTAGCACAACTGATCTTTAGTACTGTGCTCTCTACTTAATTTCAACATATATTTATAAACATTAATACTTCATTTTAACTTTTGTTTTAAGTACTGTGCAAAATTATGGAAAATTTACATATCTTATGGGTATTATTATGATGATTTAATTGGCGACTGATGGAAATAAGTACTGATAACTTAGGTACAAAAATAATATATATCCCTGCATTAGTTTCATCAAAATTTACACAGGAAATTTATCTGAGCTGACCATAACTCAAGAAAATATCTGCAAAATTCTCTGTCTACATTTCAATTATTCTGCATTTCCAATAGTGCTCCCCTATGCAATAACATTTTGTGGTCTTAAGAAAGGTGGGAAGACCATTTTTTGAGAATGTTTATCTGTTAGATTCTCAATAACAAGAGTATATGACCTGACAGGGAAAAAAGGGACAGGGGATCAAACTGACCTTCAGGTACTTCTACTAAGTACCATATTTGAATATGTAATAGTGGCAATAGGCGGGGGTGCAGTGGTGCATGTCCGTAAATGCCAGCAGCTCAGGAGGCTGAGGCAGGAAGATCCAGAGTTCAAAGACAGCCTCAGCAAAACTGAGGCACTAAGCAACTCAGTGAGACCCTGTCTCTAAATAAAATACAAAATAGGGCTAAGGATATGGCTCAATGGTCAAGTGCCCCTGAGTTCAATCCCCCGCACATCCCCCGCCTCCACCAAAAAAATAGTCTCAATACTAGTTATGTTTAACTAAAGTGATTGTCCACTGCAGGACATAATCATTATTTCTCACTCTGTAGCACAGATTTTTTAAGAAAAGGCTGTTTTTTAGTGAATCCTACATTCTGCTTAACATTTTTTAAAATACTTTTTTAGTTATAAATGGACCTTTACTTAGTTTGTTTATTTATATGTGGTGCTGAGACTCAAACCCAGTACCTCATGCATGCTAGGCAAGCATTCTACCACTGAGCTACAACCCCAGCTTAACATTCTTTAGAAAAGATTTTTTTAGCAAAAATGCAAGGGTAGAAATTCTGGATACAACTGAACTCTGCCTCTATCTCTTTGCTTTTAAACTCAGTTTCTTCCCTTTCCATGCAATTCGTAAACTTTACCTTCAATAAATTTCTTACCATTGTAACTAAAAATTGGTCATTCTTTGTCCCTTTGAGATGCATGTTGTATTTCATCTCATGGCAAAATTTAGTCATGAACATGTTGAAGGCAGTGATTTTCAAACTCTTTAGGTCATCAAACCTTGCTGCAGTAGAATGCACATAAAAAAATTAGCCTATACTTTTAGTGTTCACAAATTCTCTGAAAGAAAAGTGAAGAAAAGAAAAGTGAAGAAAGAAAAAGACTAATAGGGAAACTTTCTCAGTTAAAAGGGATCCCTGGGCCAGACTTTGAGAACCACCAATACAGAAGTAAGTTTGTTCAACTATTTTGGAAGACTATGAATTACAGTGTAAAAAAATTGCTTTTTAAATTGTACAGAGGACAGAACTTTAAAAAAAGAAAGAATATATAAATGATTTTTAAACAATACATGTTCCTTCTAAAATGAACAGCTTCTGTCACTGTAATATCTTAATAGTCTTTAGATGACTAATCACCTCTAACTGGAAACTACAGAGAGGGGACTGCTGCTTTTGACAAGTACTTGTTTAAATACCTGACCTTCAAAATCCCTTCCAAATACAATATTCTAAATTATATAAAGTATGGCCTAGCAGATGGTTTCTGCAGAGAGGCCAATACTAGCCTCTCTAAATCAAGAAAGGGAAGAATACCCATATGTCTCCCACAGAACAGTAATGAATTAGTAATAATATTAATAATTTATTATTGATAAGTAATCATTATAATTACATATGAAATAATTATAATTGATTATGTGACTGTATTGATTGGGGTATTTACTCTGGATCAAACTCTGTTCTAAGCATCTACATAGATATTCTTTCATTTCTCCCAAGACCTCTATAAGTACCTATTATCACCCAGCACTTATAATTAGAAAAAGGCCTAGAAAATGTTCCATTATATCTAAAAGCATATGTATGGTAAAAAGTGTTTATGTTCATAAACATCAGCTATGTTTATGAACTCTTCAGGCAAGCAAACACTAACTCCACTTTCATCACTTGCTAGCTTGTGACCCTGGACACAGCTACAATGTGTTAGGATCCTTATGAGAAATGAAGATTGGTTGTCTGAGAAACACAAATGACTTTGTTATAAGCTTAAAGGGAGGAAAAGAAACTATATTAGACACTGGGACAAGAATATTCACTTAAGAGGGAAGAATATGAATTTTTCTCTCTGCCTAATGAATCATTTACTACTTCCCTAATTTTTTGATGTTAAGACCATACAATTCAGCACACTTATTTAGCTCCCACTCTTTGTCAAGCAACATGCTGTAAAATAGACACAGAAAGAAGGGAAGATTCAAACCTTATCGTCAGGATCTTACTGTGTAGCCACTAAAATATAACACAACAGGTGCCACTCCAAATGAATAAGCACTTACAAGAGCACAGAAGGAGGAGTAATTGGCTTTGACTAGGAGGGCCTCACAAAGAATATTTAAGCTGAATCCTAAGAGGAAGAGTATTGAAGGACAAAGAAAAAAATTTCTTTTTGTGGTACTGGGGATTGAACTCAGGGGCACTCGACTACTGAGCCACATCCCCAGCCCTATTATTATTGTGTTTTATGTAAAGACAGGGTCTCACTGAGTTGCTTAGTGCCTCACCGTTGCTGAGGCTGGCTTTGAACTCGCGATCCTCCTGTCTCGGCCTTCCAAAGTGCTGGGATTACAGGTGTGTGCCACTGCACCCAGCTGACAAAGAAAATTTTCTAGGTAGAGAAGCCAGTGGGAGGTAACATGAGAACAAGGTGGATCAGGTGACCATGAGGTAACACATTGTACTGAGGGAAGAGCATCACTGGAGAGTTCTGGATTTAAGTGCATACACATGTGCCACTTTCATGATACTACTCATGTACAAACGAGAGCAACCACCCTGTGTGAGAGAAGCAGTGGCTACTCAGCGCTAATAGAGAATTATGATGAAAACTGTGGGGCTAATGTCATAATTACTCCTGATTTGTCAAAAATAGGCTGAAATTTGGATTTCTATGTGATGTTGTTCAGTTTTTAAATAATGCAATAAAACAAAACAAAATCACTTTTTGGGTCCAACAAAATAAGTCTGGGGGCCAAATACAGCCTGCAAGCTGCCAATATGTCAATCTGATCTTCAGGTTGCACCACTAAAAATAGCAGAAAATACTGAATTTGAACCTGAGACAGCGATTTAAGACTAGATTGCAAGGGTTTTAAACGTAAAGACCTTAGCTTGTATTCCATCAGCAATGAGAAGATATTAAGTATTTCCTAGCATATAAATGGTATATTTGGCCTGTTACTGAAACAATTCTAGAGAAAGGGTGTAAAGCAGTTTTCTTTGTAAATGGCCAGAGAGTAAATATTTCAGGCTTTGCAGGCCAAATGAGCTCTGTTACAACTACTCAATTCTGCTGTTATAGTACAAAAGAAGCTATAGACAATACATAAATGAATGAGTGCAGTTGTGTTCCAACAAAGCTTTATTAAAAAAAAAAAAAAAAAGTGGAAAGCTGGATTGGTCCACCGTCCAGTTTGCTGACCTACAGGATAGTAAATAGACTAAAGGATGTTTAAGGAATTGAATGAACAAAACCATAATTTTTTGCTAGAGCAAAAAATACTTTTGGCTTGGATTGTTTCATTTAAAAGAAAGCTTTGTTGGATGCTGATAGACTTTTAGTTTACTACTCTGCATCTGCTATGCAGATGAGGCAAAATATGTTTTGTGAGGCTAAAAATTGCATTGCCATTTAAAAATAACAGTAGGAAAAATGCTTAGCTACAATTTCAACAGCTGTTGTAAATTTTATATATGCATTTGAAACACGTTTCTTTAGGATTGGTGACAGGGTCTAAATCAAAAGCAAAAAAAGGTACATTTAGTGTCCTATATTCTAAAAGCAGATGTCAACAATTAAGGCCATTAAAAAGGTCCTACTGTAATTAACACCCTTTCCAAGTAGAAGCAGCAAACAAGAGAGAAGGCAAAGTTCGAAAGGGCTCATATGTAGAAACTGGGGGAGGGGAAGGGTACCTGTAAGAAGGGGAGATTGGCTGGTGAAACATATGCTATACGAAGAACATCTAACCCGTAAGACAGAGCCAGAAAAGTAGAAACAATCCTAACAGTGACCACAAATACAGACAGGTAAGCAGATGCATTTGCATTTTTCCTCTTATTCTCTTTCCTAAGCCTCTAAGCCTTGGAGGAGTTAGCACTGGGAAAAGCACTTGAGTGAAGGTGCCTTAGAACTGAGCGTTCCAAGGCCTTAGAGTAAGAGAAGGTTGAAAACCAAGTAAGTTCTCCCCACTCTGGGTCACATGAGCCATAAAAACCTGGCTCCAAATTGGAAAAGGGAAGGCCTTGGTTATGAGATTAGCATTTTTGAACTGAATCGGCTGAACTTCCAACTACTAACAATCACGGGAACTATATGTGCTAACAGGCCTGTGTCTAAGAAAGAAGGGAAGTTGTACAAGACACCGTTGAAAGCAGAAAATGGAAAAACCTATTTCAAGGTTTTACCTCACTAAATTCAGACTTTTCAATAAACATTTATACATTTATACTCAAGGAGAGAATGCTTTCTCTGTATAGGAGAGATGTGGATTTTTGTTCATAGGAATAATGTTTAGAGTAATGAGATTAGAATGCCCAAAAGGTATAAGGTTGAATAAATTATGATATATCCATATAGCCTACTATAAAATAGCTATTAAAAAGACACTTTGCAAGAATTCTAGTAACATGAGAAAATGTTTAAGATACAGTGTTAAAGGAAAAGGAATACAAAACTGAAAATATAATAGCAATTACATAAACAAAAATGCATGCACAAAGAACAGCAATGAAAAGTACTGCAACATCACCATGATTTCAGGAATTCTGAATGACTTTTATATTCTTAACTATACTATTCAGAATCTTCCAAACATTTTATTATGTGCATTTATTACCTCAATTAAAACATTACTTTCAGTTTAGCACTCAAATTTACAAAACCAGGGCTGAGGGTGTAGCTCAGTGGTAGAACACATTTGCCTAGCATGCACAAAGCCCTAGATTCAATTTTAGAACTGTCAAAAGAAATTTTTAAAGGAAAAGTACAAAAACCAAGATGCTATCAACTACAAGGCATGCTTTATTTCTTCATAAAGAACCAAAGCAATAGGACTTAATCTCACTGTTGGTACTGGGTGACAGACTCAAACTCTTACCTGACCACCACCACAACCCATAACAAGCTAATTCTGTTATTACATTTTCATACTTTTTTTTTTTTTTTTTTTGGGTACCATGGATTAAACCCAGGGCACTTAACCACTGATCCAGCCCTTTTTATTTGTTTTTTTAATTTTGAGACAGTCTTGCTAAGTTTGCTTAGGGCCACACTAAATTGCTGAGGCTGGCTTTGAACTTGAAATCTTCCTGCCTCATCCTCCCGAGTTGCTGGTATTATAGGCTTGTGCCACCACACCCGGCTGTTTTCATACTTTTTAAATTATACTTTTTTCCCTTTTTTTATTGGAGCATTATAATTATACATAAGAGTGGGTCTCATTTTGCCATATTCATACATGCAAATAATCAATCTCATTCCTCAGTATATCCCTTTACCCTTCCTTCTTCCCTCCCCAGTTCTGCTTGTTCTACTCCACTGATCTACCTTCTATTATTTTAATTGGTGTTATAATTACTTATATATATATACACAAATATATACATATATATGTGCATACACACATGATTCATTGTGGTGTATTCATATATAGACATAGTAGTATTTGGTAGATTTCATTCCCCAGTACTTCTCAATGCCATTCCTGCTTCCTTCCCTCTCAATCCCCTTCTTCTACTCTATTGGTCTTCCTTTTATTTTTGTGAGATCCTCCTTTCCATTTTTTTAATTCCTCCCCACCTCCACTCTCTAGCTTCCTTTGGCTCATGGTTTCAGAAGCTCATGGCCAACTCCAGAGCTCTGCGACCAAATGAGGCACAACATCATGGTGGAAAGGCATGGCAGAAGAAAGCAGCTCAAGACATGGCAACCAGGAAGCAGAGAGAGAGTTCCACTTAGCAGGGACAAAATATAAACCCCAAAGTCATGGCCCCGATCACCTACTTCTTCCAGCCACACCCTAACTGCCTACAGTTGCTGTCCAGTTAATCCATGTCAGTAGATTCATCCACTGATTAAGTTGCACTTCTTATAATCTGATCATTTCTCTGAATATTCTTTTTATTTTTTAAGTTGTCAATGGACAATTATTTTATTTATTTATATGCAGTGCTGAGAATCAAACCCAATGCCTCACACATGCTAGGCAAGCACTCAATCACTGAGCTAAAATCCCAGGCCTGAACATTCTTGCACTGTCTCACATGTGAGCTTTGAGGGACACTATTATATTCAAACCATAACAAATTATGTTTATTGATTTATGTATATTAAACTAACCTTGCACCCTTGGGATGAATACAACTTGATCATGTGTACAATTTTAATGTGTTTTTGAATGCAGATTGCTAATATTTTATTAAGCATTTTTTAATCTAATGTTCATCAGGGATATTGGTCTATAGTTTTCTTCTGATGTGTCTTTATCAGGTTTCGGTATCAGGGCAATACTGGCTTCATGGAATGAATTTGGGAGTGTTCCCAAACCTTCTTTTCTTAGTTCCCTTCCTTTCTATTTCGTGGAATAATTTGAACAGCACTGACATTTGTTCTTCTTTAAAGATCTGGTAGAATGTGGATGAGAATCCATTGGTCCTGGGCTTTCCTTTGTTCAAAGGCTTTTTATCACTGTTTCAATCTCATTGCTTGTTATTGGTTTCTTAACTTTTTTTTCTTCTTGGCTCAATTTGGGTAGGTCATATGCATTAAGAAATTTGTCAGGGCTGGGATTATGGCTCAGTGGTAGAGCGCTTGCCTCGCATGTGCGATGCACTGGGTTCGATCCTCAGCACCACATATAAACAAATGAATGAATAAAGGTCCATCAACAACTAAAAAAATTTAAAAAAAAGAAAAGAAATTTGTCAATATTGTCTATATTTATTGGATTTCAAGTTTTCAAAATAGACCTTAATGATCCTGTTTTTTCAGCAATATCTGTGGTGATATCTCCTTTTTCATCTCTAATTTTGATGACTTAGGTCGTTTCTCTCTTTTGGTTTGGTTAAGAGTTTATCAATCTTGTTGATATTTTCAAAGAACCAACTCTGTTGCATTCATCCTTTGTATTGCTTTTATTCTCTATTTCATTAATTTTGGCTCTTAATTATTTCTTATCTTCTACTGGTTTATAATTTTTCCATGCTTTTTTAGGGTCTTGAAATATAACATTAAATTGTTTATTTGAGATCTTCTTTTTTAAAATGTAGATATTTAATGTTATGCCTTCTTCTCTTAGAACCTTCTTCATGGTGCCCAGAGATCCTGGTACATTGTATCACTACTTTTTTTTTTTTTTGAAACTTTTTTTTTTTGATGTGCTATTATTTCTTTATATCTTTATTTATTTTTTTATGTGGTGCTGAGGATCGAACCCAGTGCCTCACATATGCGAGGCAAGCGCTCAACCGCTGAGCCATAACCCTAGCCCCTGTATCACTATTCTTGTTTGATTCTAGAAATTTAAATTTTTTTTATCTCATTTACTTTGCTTCATTGTTCATTTAAAAGAATACTGCTCAATTTCCATGTGTTTATGTGGTTTCTATTTTTTTCTTGCTGTTGATTTCTAATTTCATTCCATTATAAAGTTATAAAATATAAAGGATTATTTTAATTTTTTGTGTTTGCTAAGACTTGTTTTATGACCTGAAATATGGTTTATTTTGGAAAAGGTTCCACGAATTGCTGAGAAGAAAGTGAATTCAGTTGTTGGATAAAATATTCTATAGATGTCTGTTAGGTCCATTTGATTTATAGTATTATTTAGATAAAAAGTGTCTGTCTGGATGACTTGTCTATTTTTGAAAGGAATGTGTTGAAAGTATCCTGTATTACTGTACTGCTGGGACTGAATATCAATAAGTATTTGTTTTATGTAATTACATGCACCAACATTTGGGACATAAATGTTTTCTATCATATCTTTTTATTGGTTGTTTACTCTACTAGTGTGTAGTGATTTTTTTTTTAATATATTTTTTTTTTTAGTTGTTGATGGATCTTTATTTTATTCATTTATTATTTATATGTGGTGCTGAGGATCGAACCCAGTGCCCCACGCATGCTAGGCAAGCGCTCCACCACTGAGCCACAACTCCAGCCCCGTGTGTAGTGATTTTGTCTCTTGTTATTAATTGTTGCTTGAAATATGCTTTATCAGACATCAGTGTAGCTACTCCTGCTTGTTTTCAGACTCCATTTGCATAGAATCTTTTTCCATATTTCTACTTTCAGTCTGTAGATGTCTTTGTCTATGAGTCTCTTGCAAATTGCATATAGTTGGATCTTGTTTTTTAACCCACTCCATCAGTTTGTCTTTTAATTGGAGAGTTGAGCTCGTCTGCATTCAACATTATTATGGAGAAATGTTTATTATTTCCTGCCATTTTAGTTTGTTTTATATATTTAATTCAGTCTTAGTTTTCATTTATTTAACTGCTCTTCTAGAGAGATTCATCCAATTGAGAGCTTGGGGTTTGATTTTGAGTTCTTCAGTGTGTAATGTATCTTTAAATACTTTTTGTAGTGCTGGCTTAGTGATCAAGAATTCTTTTAGTTTGTCCTTATTATGGAAAGTTTATGTATTCTCTTCAATTCTGAATAACTTTGTTGGAAATAGCAATCTTGGTTGGAAATTTTCTTTTAGAGCTTGAATTATCTCATTGTAAGCCCCCCTGGGTTTTTTTTTTTTAAGCCCTTTATTTTATTTATTTATGTATTTTGTATGTGGTGCTGAGGATCGAACCCAGTGCCTCATGCATGTGAGGCAAGCACTCTACCACTGAGCCACAACCCCAGTCACACCACCCTGGGTTTTAAGAGGCTGAACTGAGAAGTCAGAAGTAAGTCTTATTGGTTTACCTCTAAATGTGACCTGACATTTTTCTATTACAGCTTTTAAAATTCTATCCTTATTCTGTTAGGCATTTTGATTATAATGTGTCTGGGAGAGGTTTTTTTTTGTTTTTTTTTAATCTTGTCTATTGGGGGTTCTATATGTGTCCTGTATATGGATATCCACCTGATTCCTAAGACTTGGGAATTTTTCTGCTATTATTTCACTGAAAAGGTTCTTAATGTGATTAGTCTGTATCTCCATGTCTTCTATCTCAATGACTCTAAGTTTGGTCTCGAAATGTTGTCATAGTATTCTTGTATATTCTCATCATGGTCTTTTTTTTTTCTTTACTGCATACTGAGTGTTAAAAGTTCACATACCCTGACTTCTAAGACTGAAGTTCTGTTTTCTACTAATCTGTTAGTGATGCTTTCAAGTGAATTTTTTGTTTGATTTACTGTGTCTTTCATTTCCAAGAGTTCTGACTGGTTTCTTTTTAGAATCTCTTTTTACCGAAATAAGTCTCTCATCTTTTAATTTACTCTTTTCTTTCTTGGGTTTTCTTTTAGCTCATTTATCATTTTAATAATTTTTTTTGGTAGTCTTTCTCTGGAATTTCATTCCCTTCTGTATCCGTGAGTTCCTTTTTGGGGGGTTATAAATGTTCCTTCGTGGTGCAGACTTGTTTGCCTGTTTCCTCATGTTTTCAGAGGTCTCAGACTTTTTCATATGCTGAGATGGATTCCTCTTTCCCTTTTATAAGTGTGTCCTTTGGTAAGTAGTTGTGTCTTTTGTAATAAGTCCTGTGTTGTTGGTTATCTCAGCTTCAATACATACACTCAGCATAATCCAAGTGTTAATTTCAACCACCAGTACCCTTCAGTTTGCTGCTGCATAAATGCTGATTTAATCCAGTCTTGGAGAGCTGCTGCAACACTCTGGATTCCTAAGCCACTATCTTAGAACCTTGGTTTCTGCCATAGGGGCATATGTCCAAGTATGGAACCACGGTCTCACTCTAATCATTGCTACTTGGGCCCTGGTCATTGGTTTGGGGTTTTTGTCTTCCCTATTATATGTGTTAAAGTATTACTGAAGTTTGAACAGGGTTAGTTTGTGTGTGGAACAAGGTGTACTGTCACTTGGCTGATTTATGTGTATAGCTCAGCAGCACAGCCTCTGTGAACCCTGTGAACCCTGTTCACAGTTCACCCTGCAAACTTGTAATATTCCAGTCACTTCTCAGACCCTCTCAGAAGAAGGGGAAATAAGCAACAGCAACAATAACAGTAACAAATACATGGCATTAAAATAAATGCCTGGTGCCTGCTATGATATTTGTAACACTAACTACTACAAAAAGAGGAATGGTAGGGTCATCAATTAACAACAGCAATAACAATAAATAGCCAAGAACTAAAGTAAACAGCAAGTGTCAACTATGCCATCCCAGTACTAAGTAACTACAACAACATGAATGGTGGGTCAGGGATTATACGAACTAATAGTTCTAAAAGACAGTCAAATTACAGTTCAATAAGAGAAAATAGGGTAGAGAGGCAAAAGGCTTAAAATATTCACAAAGTGAACACAAAGTGAAAGTCAGGTAACAAGTGACAATTAAAAAGAAGAAGTAGTAAAAAATAGCTAAAGGAAATAGAGAAAGAGAAAAATGAGAATTTGGGTACTAGAGGTGAAAGAAAGGAGAAAAAGAGGAAAAGAAGAAAAACAAAAAAAAAATCAAAACAAAACAAATAAAATCCTACCCTTCCAAAGTCAAAACAGGGCAAAATAACAAACAGGTGAAAAAAATGATAAAATGAAAAAAAAAAAAAAAGTATGTGTATGTGCATGTGTGCTATGCTGACTGGTTCATACACACGAATGAATCAACACAGTGTGCGTGTACATACATGAAGAAGAAAAAGAAAAAAGATTCTCAATGAAAAATAAAGGAATTGTTTCCACTGAAGTCGTCAAAACCACTGACAAGGACAGATGTTCACTGTCTATGCCATACTGCCCTTCTGTTTCCTCTTGGGTTATACAACACTTAGTAAGGGCCAAGGGTTGGGAAACCTATACTCTTTGTGTTGCTCACCAAATTGCCGGCTGGAGTGGCTAATTGTAATAGCTCTCAGTTTCCCTTTTCACCTGTATATAGTACGACAGAATGGGAAGTACTGACAATTGGATTTTGTTCAGACAGACAAGGTCAATGCTCTCCCAGGGCAGGGCTGATACAGTGTTGGGAGCAAAAAGCCCTGAGTCACTTCCTGGTTAAGCAGGAGCGCCGAAAAACCCACGGGCGCCAAAGGAGTGAACCTCCCCCTTTTGATACCACCTGTTTGCACTGACCAATCGTCCTGCGACAGTTCTTTCCCCTCCCCTCCCCCTCCTGAGCATATATATATACCATTGTTCTTAAATAAAATTCGGAGGTTTGATCAGAATCCTGTCTTGCCTCCGTTCTTTCGCGCCCCTTGTTTGTTTCATTCTCTTAGGTGGTTCCCGCGTGTCCCCGTTGTTGCCCCGCGGGTCGGGGCAATACAGAGTTCTAAATGGGAAGCTCTAGTGGCTGATATTTAGTTCCCATCATTTTTGTAACTTTGTCAGGTGGTATCTGCTCCAGAGAGATTAAATTAACACAGCCTCTGGATAGGCAGGTGATGATCTCTGCTGAGCATCTGAATCCTAAGAGCCTTCAAGAGAATTCTGCTTGTGGGGCTAGATAACTAACCCTGAACAGGTATTATACACTCCACTGCCCACAAATGTGGTCTTCCAGGATCAGACCCTGAGTGCAAATATGCCTACCTGTCCAGCTTCTGGACACTTTCTTGGCTGATCTGTGAACTACCAGACTCAAAGGGAAAGCAAGGAACATTTTTCTCTGTATCTCCACACTGAATCCCCAGGGGGCACAATCCTTTCAGCGCCTGCCTTAACTGCACCACACCAGGAACAATCTGGACCCCATGGCAGGCACTTGCTGGGACGGCCTGGCAGTATTTTCTATGATCTCCTGGGTTCCCACAACAGAAGCCCAGCACTGCCATTTCAAGAGGGCTACCTACCTCAGCTCTCCACTCACCAGCCAAGAAATACAAAGCACTTTTCAAACATGAGCTCACTGCAGTGTCACTGGCTCAGTTAAGATCAGGCTGCTTCTCTGTTCCACAGACGCTCCCATGGTAAATTTGTTTACAGTGTTTCTTTCTGCCTGTGTCTCGCCTCCCTTCTAAGGTAAACTGGTGCTGCTGGCACCACCAACCACTTTCTTGCTTTATGTTCAAAGCACCTGAATTTTTCTGTTTCTATGATTCTCTTCTATCTTGTATTGAATTTCAATGAATTCCCTCTGTTGCCCACCCTGCTGAGAAATAGCACTCCTACTACTTGAATCCTAAGCTTTGCAGCAACTGGAAAATGTACCCTTCCTCTATTTCACCATCTTCACTCAACTAAGTTATACTTTTTAAATTGAAATGTATTTACATTGACCTTTTGGGCAGTGTACCGTTTCATGAATTTTAACTCATGCATACATGAGAGTAATAATCATCCCAATACAGGATACAGAACCCAACAAAACTTTTTCACATGATCTCTCTCAAGCATACACGCACCATCCACTCCAAACTCCTGGCAACCACTAATCTGTCACTAAAGGTTTGTGTTATACAAATAAAATAACAATATGTAAACCATTAAATGATAACTCTTCACAACCCCTTCCCTGAGGCTATGGTAATGACCATTCTACTTTCTGTCTCTATGAACTTTTTGGCTTGGGGAGCGGGGAATGGGAATCAAACTTAGGGGCACTTTATTACTGAACTGCATCCCTAGCCCTTTTGATATTTTATTTCAAGATGGGGCTAAGTTGCTGAGGGCATTATTAAATTGCTGAGGCTGACCTCGAACTTGTGATCCTCCTGCCTCAGTTGCCTAAGTCACTGAGATTACAGATGTGAACCACCACGCTCAGCTCTATAAATTATATTCCTTCAGGTACTTTGTGCAAATGGAATCATACAATATTTGTCCTCAATAATGTTTTCATGTTTCACATATGTCACAGCATGATATTATTCCATTCTATGTATATACATTTTGTTTACAAACTATTTGTTGGACACTTGGATTGCTTCCATCTTTTAGCCATTGAAAAGAATGCAGTTATGAACATGGGATCCAGTTATCTGTTTAAGTCTTTATTTTCAATTCTTTGGAGTATATATCTAGAATTGAAATTTCTAGATTTAGTTTTTTAAGGCACTGCCACATTGTTTTCCAGGGTGGCCATAGTATTTTATGTACCCACCGGCAATGCAAGAATTTCAATTTCTCTGCATCCTCACCAACATTTGCTATTTTATATACAAAATACATGAAATTTATATATAAAATAATTTTGAAACTCACAAATTGGAGTCCAGTCTGAGCAACTTAATAAGACTCTGTTTCAAAATAAAATAAAAAAGAGCTGGGAATGGAAGTCAATGGCAAAGTACCTCTGGGTTTAATCCCCAGTTCCCCATCAAAAATATTTATTTTCATTTTTATAAATATACATATTTCTTTGTGTTTTTGTTTTGTTTTGTTTTGTTTTTTTGGTACTGGAGATTGAACTCGGGGGTCCTCGACCACTGAGCCACATCCCCAGCCCTATTTTGTGTTTTATGTAGAGACAAGGTCTCGCTGAGTTGCTTAGCGTCTCACCATTGCTGAGGCTGGCTTTGAACTCGCGATTCTCCTGTCTCAGCCTCCCTAAGTGCTGGGATTACAGGATTGCGCCACTGCACTCGGCTATAAATATACATATTTCTGTGGGGCAAAACCTCAGAGTAAATAAAATTGCTGGGTATTACAAATATATGGTTATCTTTATAAGATAATACCAAACTGTCTTCCAGTAACTGTACTACTTTGCATTCCTAAAAATGAGAGTTCTAATCTCCCCACACTCCTTGTTGTTCTTGTTTTAATTAATTTTCTGTACCACACTTCTTCCTTTCCTTCTGGGTGTTTCCAAGGATATGAAACATCTTTTGTCATTGTCCCATTGGCTCTCTCCATTTTTCACCTAGTCTTTTGTCTTTCTGTTTTTCAAACTGAATAACTTCTGTGATCTACAAGTTTTCTCACTCCTCTGTCATCTCTATTAATTTTCTCTCCAGGAGTTCATAAAGAATTTTATGAAGTCATTTCCCCATGTTCCTCCCTTTCCTTGATCACCCAGTAATTTCCAGTTGCCTGGGGCTCTCCTTTTCAGTGCTCAGCCCCAAAGGTGGGATTTTATTAACCCTGTTCTGAAACTTACTTTCTACAACTGGTCCTCCACTGGAAGCCAACTAGAAAGAGGACAGGGGGAGGGGGTGAGGTGCCTTATCCTCTTGCTCTTGCTGTCATCATAACTCCTCAAATCAGATAGGAAAGTTCTCCATCCAAGACATATATATATATATACATATATGTACGTGTGTGTGTATTATGTATATATATATGTATATTCTCCTCCACAGATGATCTGACTACAAGGACACAAGTCTGTGACTAGAGGGCTTCTCCTGGAGCTCCATGCTTGCACTCATGCCCATTGCCTGGTTTCAAGCTATGTTGAGATTAGACCAGGTGACAATGGAAGGGGACAAATTGCAAACTCACTATCAATTTGGTGGTACTTCAACATCTAGGTTTTGTCCCCAATTTCCTGCTATTTAATTTTTCAGAGTCCTCAACTAGGTGTTCTATACATTCTGTCCATGTTTTACAATACCTGCATTCAGTTGAACAAAAGGAGTATCTTGTGATTATGCCATGTTACCTAATAGAGGAACTTCCCAGACTTCTTATGTGTTATGCATTTATATTTTAGGATTGGCAAACTCTTTCTGTAATGGGTTGGATAGTAAATATTTTAAGTTTCATGGGTCCCAATGATGATTCTTTTCCTCCCTCCCTTCTCCTCCCACCCCTTTTGTAAGGCCCTTTAATAGACCATTCTAAGCTTACAGGCTATAAAATACAGGACATGACCACAAATAAAACTAATGAAAGATTAGACAGATAGATTTGCCTATCTGTTTTTAGAAAACATTGTTTCTTTGTAAGTATTTGAAAATTTACTGACAGACAACTAGTGGTATGAGTTATGCCTTATATAACTAAGAAATTAATACTTTAAAAAAAATCTAAAATGGAGGAAGAAAGATGCTTTTAGAGAGAACCAACTTTTTTTTTCTTTTCTTTTTTGCTGAACTGGATATTGAACTAAGGACTTCACTCATACTGGGGATGGGCCATACCACTGAGCTACTTTCCCAGACCTTACAAGCAGTTTTGATAACTGCTTATGATAAGGCTGTGTGGAAAATGTTTAACTTTGTGTCTGTATTTAATAATTTATAGGGCCTTATAAACATTGTAGTACTTACTATACATACTATATTAATGAATGGTATAATTTGTTTAAATATAATACTAATGCACTGAGTTATCTTTCATATCCATTAAACTTCTCCTAGATTAAAAAAAAATCAGTAAAAGCTATCACATTTATCACTAGTTTTGTTTTTTTTTAATAAAACTAATGAAAGAAAGCTGTGTTTGCAGTACGTTAACAACTACTTATTAACAAGTAGATTGCCAACAAAGGGATTGGCAACCACTGGAAAACAAATTAGTCACTCTTCTTTTACATGTTATATGATATTTATATTTTTCATCACGTGCTATTCTTTTGATCAATGATCACCACATTGTTGAGTTACTGCATGGATTAATAAGAAAAGCTGTTTCTCTCCAATGGTATGGTTTTCCTTAGGCTATTATTTATACATGAAAAGGGGGAGAGTCATACTATTAATCCCCCAAACTCTGGGGAAATTATCATCTGATTTTGTGACACTATGGTAAGAAAAGTGGAAAAGAAAATAAACTATTTTTTATTCTAATATTCCTTCTGGCAATAACACTGGCAAAAAGCTATCCAAAGAATATAACCTAAAATACTATAAAGATGAGTCGCAGCAATTAAGTATCTCTCATGATAAAGCATCAAAGATGGTGCTGGAACATAATGATTCTGGATAAATAATAATTTCTCCTCTTGGCCCCATATCCCTGAAGATGTAAAATCTATTACCAACCTACTGCCTTTATCTTACATCTTACATTTTTTTTCCTCTCTTTTATGACATTATTTTCCTTTATTTATGACATAATACACCAAAAAATATAAGGAAACAGAGTTAATGATTAACTGGGAGGAATGAAGGAAAAGAGGAGGAAGTCACAGTAGGGCATGAGTTAATGGGCTGCCGCCTTATATTTAGCTACTTTTTATATCTAATTGATTTAAATAATATTTCTTACAAGCTACTATTTCAAATTATGGGCTTAGCTGCTTCAAAATAAGCCTTCAAATTCTATGTCCTATACTATCCATGTCTTGTTTATCTGAACTCTAATACATTCACTTTTCCCGTTCTAACATGTTCACTAAAACTGAAGGCCCTGATTTCAACACAAGATTATACTATGTTTATATTCTCTTGCCCTGAACTTGTTTATTTTTGTTACAATATACTTCAGCTTTTATCAGCTGCCAGGTTGACAGTATTCTAGCTTCAAAACAACTATTACACAAGCAAAACATAGTGACACTCATCTATGAATAGATCATGTCTACAACTTTAAAAAGAAAGAAAAAAAAAACGCATCAAAGACACTGCTTTAATTTTAAAGAGTTCAAAGCTCCAAATATATTTGAAACCCAGACAAGAAACACTGGTTATATCAGGTCTTGGCATGACTTGGTATAAACATACATTTATGTTGTCCTACCTTCTTTTTTTCCTTTTTAGAAAAACAAGTTTAGGTTTCACTTTCCAATAAATTATTGTTTACAAGTCCTCAAAATCTGAATATTTATATGACTGTAAAAGAGCTTTTTCCTAGTCAAGGCTAGGTTATTACATAAATGTATTCACAATTTCATATTAGGCGATGTTTCTGTAACTAATTTACTATCCTACCAACACTTCTTCTCAACTTCAATCATATTAGGTAATGTTTCTGTAACTCCTATTCCAACTGATTCAAGATTTTATGTTCTAATTACATATTAATAAATTAAAAATAATATAGTAGCCTTTAAAAAAAAATAGAACAGAACAAGTAGAACAAGTGACATCCCTATTTTAAGTCTATTGTTTTTAAATCAAAACTACACTGAGATTTCATCCCACTCCAATTAGAATGGCAGCCATCAGGAATACCAACAAAAATAAATGCTGGAGAGGACGTGGAATAAAAGAAACACTTGCAGCCGGGCGCGGTGGCTCAAACCTGTCATCCCAGCACTTAGGGAGGCTGAGACAGGAGAATCGCAAGTTCAAAGCCAGCCTCAGCAATGGCGAGGCGCTAAGAACTCAGTGAGACCCTGTCTCTACATAAAACACAAAATAGGGCTGGGGATGTGGCTCAGTGGTCGAGGACCCCTGAGTTCGATCCCCAGTACCAAAAAAAAAAAAAAAGAAAAGAAAAGAAAAGAAACACTTGCACTGTTGGTAGGATAGTAAATTAGCATAACTACTATGGAAATCAGTATGCAGGTTCCTCATAAGACTAGGAATGAAACCACCATATTACCCAGCTATATCACTTCTCAGAATATGCCCTAAAGAATTCAAGTCATCATACTATAGTGATACATGCACACAATGTTTATAGCAGCACAAATCGCAATAGCCAAACTATGGAACCAGTGTAGGTATCTGTCAATGTATTCATGGATAAAGAAAATGTGGTATATATACACAAGGGAGTTTTTATTCACCCATAAAGAAGAATGAAATTATGTTATTTCCAGGAAAATGAATGCAACTTGAGAACACTTACGTTAAGTGAAATAAGCCAAACTCAGAAAATCAAGGGTCCTGTGTTTTCCTCTCATATGTGGAAGCTAGAGAGGAAAGAGGAAAAGAAAAGTGTAGGGTGGGGAATATCATGAAAATGGAAGGAAGACCAATAGAGCAAAAGGACCAGAGGGAGAGAGGAGGAGAGGAAAAAGGGAAATACTAGGAAACAACATTTGCCAAATTATATTCTCACATTATGTGCATGAACAAGTATGTAACAATGACTCTCACTATTAAGTACAACCATAACGCACCAATAAAAATATGAAAAAAATTTTAAAGTATTGTTGTTTCTTCATAATACTCTATTCTTTGTTACTGACTTAACGATTTTATAGTATACCAGCAGGAACATGTTCTGTGATATATGAAAATGGGAAAAGTAGGATTCTACTTGCTCACGAAAGAAATCAATGTTTCATAACAAACTTACTGATGTTGCTAACTTGAAATTAGTAATAATCGAAAGTCTATGCTAAATAGGTTTTAAAAGTTTCATGACATAGTGAAAGAATAAAGTAAGATTAAGATGTTTAAACATCTTTAGAAATTAACTTTTTAAAATATATTAAAAATTTAATACAAGCAACTGATTTTTAATTAAATGGCATTATTAATACAGGCAGCATCTAGCAACAGTCACTAGGGATTGAACCCAGGGACACTTTGCTACTAAGCTACATCACCAGCACCTTTTATTTATTTATTTATTTATTTTTTTAAATATTTATTTTTTAGTTGTAGGTGGACACAATATCTTTATTTTATTTTTATGTGGTGCTGAGGATCGAACCCAGTGCCTCCCGCGGGCTAGGCGAGCACGCTACCACTGCGCCATAACCCCAGCCCAGCACCTTTTATTTTTGAGACAAGGTCTCACTAAGTTGCTGAGGCTGGCCTTGAACTTGTGATCCTCCTGCCTCAGACTTCCAAATTACTGGGATTATAGGTGTGAGCCACTACATTCAGCACCAAAGAAACATTTTTTATTAGATATCTTTAATTGAAATTAATTAAATTAGATGTCATTTAAAACTATTCTGTGATATACAACTTCCCACCAGTTCATACTAATTTTTCCATAAATTTAATCCTATTTTTCATGTCTTTCTGAAATGGAGGTAATAAACCAACGAGGAAAATAAGAGTAAAATGAGGAGAAAAAAGTAAAGAGAAGAGAAAGAAGAAAACAGAAAAGAAAAATTTGAAAGGTTATTAAAAGAAAAATAAAAGGAGGAAGGCAGGGAAAGAAGGAAAACCTAAAAACAAGTATCAAAAAAGAAACTATAAATTGTAACAATTATTTTTAATCATGTCACATAATTTCAGAGTCTAAGAAATGAACCACTATCACTTTATCCAGAGATAGAGGAAAGCTGGCATAAATGCCTTATTATTATTGCTATACTTAAATTAAACCTCTTCTAATCTCCTGCTTAAAGAATGAAGCCTGGCTGACAGAGTCGTGGGAGCTAAGTTAAGGAACAGGGATAGCGGTGAGGGATGAGACGAGTTTCTCAGCACTTAGTAGACATATATTCACTTAATTTCTCTGTTCTCAGTTCTTCAACTCCTTATCTCCCACAGTCTAGAAATCCTGTTTTAATCTCCCCAGTCACCTGATGTCATGTACACACTACTCACATATTTATCCCATGAAGACACGACTGCAGTCTAGTTTGGTGATGTTTATTCCCCCACTACCAAGAACAGTGTCTGTTCTTACTAGACTCTCAATAATAACAGTCACTGAATGCATGCATAAATCATGAGTTCCTAATGAAAAACACAACCACACACCCAAGAAAAATGTACAAATGCACATACACAAACACTGCATACAATTTGAGGAAGTTCACAAAATCTTCAAGTCCACTGTTAGCTCCATAGGAGTTTTCTGGGGTTAAGAACTTCTGCACAACTGTCTTTTTATTAGAAATAAAAGCAAGTCAAAACTGTATTATATAATGCTATCCAGGAATGTATTGCCAATAAAATACATGACTCAATGTTCTCCTATATCAAAATAGTTCTCCTCTGTGTATTTAATACTGTTCTCAGAATGTTTTCAGCATGTACTACTTTGAGGATATTTTCTAACCTTACAGAAGAGAGAAAAATGTCTTGAGCCCTTTTCTTCCTCAGAGCCTTGGTACATGCTGCCCTCTTCCACAAGAATACTTCACAATTTGTTCTCTGACATCATTCATCATTCAAAATGTCACCTCCTCAGAGAGGCTTCTCCTTACCAAACCTATCTGAAATAGCACCACCCCATACACCTGGGGGACATCACCATCACACTGTCCCTTTACCTGAGTACGTAAAAATTTATTTGCATATTATCTGTATTTTTAACTAGAAAAGTAAGCCATTTGAGGATAAGGACTTTGTGTTTTACTAAGACAGTATACCTTCAAAGTTAAGAACAGTTTGGCCCTCAGTAAGCATCCCGGATGTTTGAGTGTACTTTGTGACACAATAGTAAGAAAGGAACAGAGTATTAAAGGAAGAAGAATCAGCCTATGTAGGACCACTAAAAATATTTGTTTCTACTAGCTTTAGTGTACCAAGCTAAATTACTAAATTATGAGATGAATGGAAGGGAAAGGGTACTACAGAAGGAGTAAAGGCAAAATATCTAGGGAGGAATAAAGTTTGTTTGGGACATAACAAAAGCATTTGCTATTTAGTAGAAGTCAGACTTTCTGTGTTTGTACTTGAATTTTTTACTCAAAAATCAAAACCTCAGGTGCTCCCAGAGCCAGGAGCTATACATTCTCTGCTCAGCAATTTTCCCATTTTGGAGATTAGAGCCTAACCAGGCTTTATGAAGCAACAAATTCCAAGAAAGTGTGAGATGTTTCATTTAACTTTCTGTCCTGAAATGTTATGAATACAGGTTAGCTTTTCTTTAGATTTTATTTTGAAAAGTGTTGTCAGCAGGCCCAGTAGAACATATCTATAAATTCCAGTGACTCAGGAGTCTGAGGCAGAAGGACCACAGGTCAAGGCCAGCCTCAGCAACACAGTAATACCCAGTCTGAAAAAATAAAAAGGACTGGGGATGTAGTTCAGTGGTAAAGTGCCCTGGGTTCAATCTTCTGTACCAAAAAACAGAAAAGTGCTGTTGTCTATGGCCACACGACCTTGAATATACCCAATCTCATCTGAAAAGTGCTATGAAGACAAGAAGTCCCCAATGTTCTAAGATAAATGAAGATAAAACATCAAGATTTCTGATTTTTAATTTTGAAAAAACAAAAGTTATTTTACAAGTTTCACTTGTATGTGAATGTACACTAGAAAAGAATTTCCTTGAAATGAAAGATTAAAACCAAAAAAGTGATTAGAAATAAAGCAGTCCTTTACTAAACGCCTTTTTTAAGGTCATTTTTATCAAGTGTAGAAAATGCCAACAAATTACTGTGCAGATGGCCAAACACTTATAAAGGGGCCATAATTATTTTTAAAAACAATCTGAAACTAAGTAGATTTCATAGTACAGTGCATCTATCAAAAAAGGTCTAGGGCCGAAGTTGTAGCTCAGTAGTAGAGTGCTTGCTTAGCATGTGTGAGGCATTGGGTTCAAGCCTCAGCACCACATAAAAATAAATAAAATAAAGGTTCATCAACAACTAAAAAAAAAAATTTCAAGAAGTCTAATGTGCCTTGATAATGCACATGTTTTTATCCTGGACTTTCACCTAACTTTTTTAAACCCAAAGAATTTTCAGTTAGAATTGATTTGAAAATCAAAATCTAAAACCCAAGAAAACTACCATAAGTATTTTTACATGTGTGATTCAACTTGACTGATTTCAGACATAAGAGTTACTTGTTACTTGAAAAAATACATATAAAAACAGAGGTCTGAATATATACTAGGCAGGGAGTGTTATATAATTTATTATGGCATTAAACACTATGAAAGGTTAAATATACCAAATAAACACATTCCAAATTTTCCCTCAATTGAAAATCATAGTCCATGCCCTTTCCTATTGACAAATGCCTCCTACCACAAATCCTGTATTTTACAGTAATTTTTTTTCTACTAAAAAGTTCTATTCCTGGACCTCTACCACTCTCAGCAAAAGAAACTGCAACTACAATGCTACCACATTTGTTTGTTTTTGAAGTATGAAAGGCAATAGACACTAACAAAAAAGAAAAGTGAAAGAAGAGAGTGGGAAAAAAATCTTTAGTTTCTGACAAATATGAAAGTATTAAATATGCCACTTTGAAATGGAAGTCAATATTAATAGAAAATTAGAACTGTATAATGAAACAAGTCAAGAAAACCAATCAACATTGCAAAGTGGCCTTTAATTAAACTTTAGAGTGTGCTGGAAGAGCAGGCTGAAGGGCCAATATCTTAAATCACACAAGGAATCTATCATTGAGAAAAAACAAAGACTGTTCTAAAAGCCTCAGCGGATATAAGATAAATTTGTAGTATATTATAAAATACTAACAGACACCCTTTGAAAATTACTCCAAGGTATCTATTCTGACAGGTTTATGGTTCAATATTTGGACAGTTTGATTTTCTTATATAATGTCAAAACATAAATCTAGATAAGCATTCCTATAATAAACAGTGGACAAGATTTTTAATTATTTCATTTTGTTAAACTACAGCAATTAATATTTCACTTAGTATTACTGCACAAGGATTATTTGAAAAGTTCAGTGTAAATTGGTCAAATTTTGATTATTTAAATTGAAACATCTTTTAAAAACTTCTAACTAATATCAACTGGCATATTGTTTATTCATACATATGTACATCCACTCATTGAACAATTATTGTATGTAAGACATTACATATCTGCCAAGTACTCTTCTAGGAGTTGGGGGACATAGCAATAAACAAAATGAACAAATATTTTTGCCTTTTATTATTTTTCTTTTTGGTTTCCTGGTTCCTCCTCAGCTGTAATAAAACCTTAACTGCACCTCTTAAGCAAAATTTTAGCTCGGCACATGGTCATTCAGCTGGATGGTATATAACACGGATCTTCAGCTAAGGCATGTGACTATGACAAGGATGAGATCAAAAATGGTGAGAACAACATCTGCTTATTCTACCTCCTTCTGCCCCCTGCATCAGTCAGACATGGTATTCTGCATGCTTTAACCACACAGAATAGAAAGTCTGGGAGATAACAAAAGAACAAAAGAGAAGGAACCTTGATCCTTAAATAACCCTGCAGAGCAAAGCAGCACTGAGCTGGCCACTTCAGACTCTGGAAAAAATTAACTATCATGGTTAAGTCGATATTATTTGGTTCCTTTAAAATAGTTGAATCAATATAGTTGTGTGATAGCCCATTCTTCATCTTGAATATTATTTTGAAATATGAATAATGACCCTTATTTAACTGGAATATATTTGTTTAAGTTTTTTTATTTGTAGATGGACACAAATATCTTTATTTTATTTATTTATTTTTATGTGGTGCTGAGGGTCAAACCCAGTGCCTCCTGCATGCAAGGCAAGTGCTCTACCACTGAGCTACAATCCCAGCCCTGGAATATATTTTTAAACTCCTCCAAGAAGCCATCCCTGGCCTACTCCATGCCATGATTACATTAATCATTGCTTCTTTTCTGTAACTTCTATGTCTTACATACACATTTATATATACTATTGCTATACTTATCACATTCTCCTGTAATTTACTTTCATATCCATCTCCTCCACGAGATGTGTCTTTCTTGGATAAAAATGATCATGTCACCAGCAGTGAGTCTAGTGCAATCAGTACTCAGTAAACATTTGTTAAACAGAACTTATACATTAAGTTGTTCTTTGCTTTTTGTTAGATTATAAATGAGCTAACAATAATTATTCTTGTTCAGAAATAAAAGTTTATGAGAAGGCATTATATATGAGAATAACTTTTTAAATATATAGGATACAGTAAAAGTCTCTAATATATCATGGGTCAGACAAAATCAGTCCCAAATATGGGATAGAAAAGGCTTTATTTTCAGTAGTGTAGTAGCACTCCCCTTCCTTTTAACCCCTCCCTTCCCTCTTTTCCCATTCTATGGTGATGAAAGCATGCCCAGCAGAGCGTGCCTCATTAGTTATAACTTCAGGGCTATGATTGGTCCGAGGACCCTATATAAGCTTCTGTACTTCCTGGATTAAACAGGTTCTGCATCTCGCTCTGGCAGAACAGTCTTACCTACCCCCGGAGTCTGGGTGGAGTGACTCTGCAGATCTTCACCCCACTTCGTCTTCCCTGAAGACCCCTTTTTGTCTCCCGAGACCCGAAAGCCTCATCCTGTGAGACCCCACTTCATCTTCCCCGAAAACCCCTTTTCATCTCTCAGGACCCCAACTCCTGGAGCAGACCCACAAGGCACGACTTTAAACAATACAGTAGTTCACAAATGTCAAGGAATCCGTGTTTGTTAACACTTCAATGTTTACAACACTTCAATGCAGTCATCCTTCAGTGATCATGGTTCTTATCATTTTCACTCAGCAGGTACTAGTAAACAGCATATATGATACAGTTAAGTTATACAAAGGTACATAGTAAAGGGAGCCAAAAGCAGACCACCCCCCAAAAAAAGAATGGTGGAGGATCAGAGTGAACAGGGCTAAGAATGAGAAAAGGAATAAGAATAGCAAACAAGCCATGCACAGTGGTGCATGCCTGTGATCCCTGTGGCTGAGGAGGCTGAGGCAGGAGGATTGCAGGTTTGAGACCAGCCTCAGCAACTTAGCAAGGCTCTAAGCAACAGACTAAGACTCTGTCTCTAAATAAAATATTTTTTTAAAGGGCTGGGGATGTATGTGGCTCAGTGGTTAAGCATCTCTGGGTTCAATCCCAGGTATCAAAAGAAAAAAAAAAAAGAATGATGAAAAGATGAGACTCAGAATGTTAAGAAGAACAAAATAGATTTATATAGGTATCTAAAATATGCAGGCATTAAAAAGAACATGGCAGCCCACATTAAAGCCCAGGAAGCCTGGGGAAAAAAAGATGATGGTGTGGGTCGATTCCCTGAACTCCTCCCTCAGTCGACCCCCCGAAAAAAAAGGGAGAGAAAAAAAAAAAGGAACCATGGCAGGTAGATCTTTTCACATCTTTGAAGACACTCATACTGTATCTGTATTTTCGTCCACTGAACAAAAGGTTACGGAACTGTAAATGTGACATAAGATTTTGCACATAAGTTACTTTTTTAAGGGTATTTATGTTTTATGCCTTAACACTTCTAGAAGGACAAAACAACTATTAATAGATGTTCCACAGGAAAACAACTGCAGAGAGAGATTTCAATGTTTCCTTATATACTTTCATGAACTGTCTAAATTTAACCATTTCACATATTAACCTGAATTTTTTAAAAAATCAAGTTATATGAATAATAGAATTGACTATTATATTGTTTTCTATAGTATAAACAGATTGATACTTGTTAAATTACACTATTTAGATTATAAACATTGACCAGATAGATACCTGTATTTCAACTTTGTTTTCTGAGAATCCATATTAGTTTCATTTCCATTTCATAGAAAGAGCCACTGAGGGAAAATGTTGGAAAATATATTTTTCTTCTCTGTAGCTCTTTTAGTGTTATGCTTTAAGATCTTTCCTTTAAATCTGATCACTTAGCAACTTACTTTTATTTCAAACCAATTATGATTCGTGCCAAGACAGAAAGTAAATGTTAACATGATAGCAATATAACTGGTTAAAAAACAAAACATGCCCATAATAACTTGTTCTGTCTTCATGATGTTCAACATATTGTTTGAATAATCTTCACTGATAAGGGTATTTGATTTGAGAGCACACAGACATAACCAATTTCATGAATATGTACACTTCAGGTACAAATGGTAGGAAAAATTAAAAACTAAATGAAACTAGCTTATCTACAATTACTGGTGACAAATGTTAGATACTAGCCATCTAAAGGAGCACTTGCAGCTGGGGATGTAGCTCAGTGGTACAGCACTTGCCTAGCATGCACAAGGATCTGGGTTCAATCCCCCAGCATTAATGGCATAAGATACCCATTACATACCCATTAATCTGAGGCATAAGATACCCATTACATACTAATCAAGAAAGATCATTCAACTGATTGTATTTATCACTCTGATACAGAAGACAATCTAGCTGAAACTACTCAAGATTCACATTACACTGATACTAGTACTAGATCTTGAAGCAATGTGGCACTAAGACCCTTTGCACAATAATAACAAGAGATACCAAGATGATTTAGCTAGAGTCAGTATGTCCCATATGGGCAAACAGAAACACAAAAATAATCCCTTTTGTTCACTCAAAAAATATCTTTCTAGATCAGGGTTCAGCAACCTTTACTGCAATGAGACAGTAAACATTTTAGGCTTTGCAAGTCACATCTAATCTCTGTAGTATATTGTTTATTTTCTTTTTTACAACCCTTTAAAACCATAAAGACCATTCTGAGCTGACAGGCTATACAAAAGCAGGCCATAGCCATGACCAAATTTGGCCCACAGGCTGTTGTTTATTGATATCTTCCTTTCATTCAAAATGAAGAAGCCCTTTAATAGGTATGTGATGTTGTCAGTACCCTTATTATGCACTCATTCTTAATCAAATTCTCATGAACACAGGGTGAGAAACTAGCCAAATAAAAACCTACATCTTCAACATTCCCAATTGTACAATAAAAGTAATATCACACATGAAAACCTCATTATTCTGCTTTCTGCTTTAAACTTTTTTTAAAAATTTATTGTTACCTCTGATAATTATAATAACAAAATTTATTGAATACTTATTTTGTATTAGATACAATAGTAAGTAGTATAATACTTTTTAAATAACTTATTGAGTTATACTTGGCATACTGCACATTTTTAATAACCTTATGAAGGCATAATTTGCATATTACTTATCATTTTCTAATGTACAATTCAATGATTTTTAGTAAGTTTATCAAGTTGTACAACCATCACCATCAATCAGTTTTCTTCTACATCTTCATCACCCCAATATCATCCCTCATGCACATTTACTGTTAATACCTATTTCCTCCCACTCCCTACCCAGGGAACTACTCATCTTTCTTAAGTTCTTCTTCCTCTGGACATACCATATAAATGTTATCATGTAAATGGTTTCTGTATCTGTCTTCTTTCCCTGTGTATAATATTGTTAAGGTTCACTCATGCTGTAGCATGGACCATAGATTGTTTCTTTTTAGTATGAAGTGGTATTTCATTAGATGTGCTGCACACTCTTAAAAGATGCAATTTATTTTTGACATGTTTACAATCATGATACCACCCAGTTAGAATAATCATTCATTTCCACAATGTACTGTGCCCTTTAATAACCCTGCTTCCTGCCACTCTCTATCCACCACTGTCCCCAAGGCAAGCATAAGTCCACTTTCTGTCACTATATATGTTTGCATTTGCAGAATTTTATATAAATAGAATCATACAGTATATATTTTTTCTGACCTTTTACACAGCATAATTATTTAAAAATTCATCCATATTGTTGCATGTATTAACTTTATTATTATTGCTAAATAATATTTTTGTTTATGTATTCATCTATGACAACTATTTAGAATGTTTCCAGTTTGGGACTACTACAAATAAATCTGATATGAACTTTTGTTTCTTAGTCCTTGGGCATGTTTTCAATTTTCTGGGTAAATATCTAAAAGTGGAATGGTAGGATCATATAGTAGGAACAAATTTTTAAAAAAAGGAAAAACTATTCAACAAAGAGACTATGGGTGCGATGGCACACACCTGTAATCCCAGCACTTTGGGAAGCTGAGACAGGAGAATCGTGAGTTCAAAGCCAGCCTCAGCAACAGCAAGGCGTTAAGCAACCCAGTGAGACCCTGTCTCTAAATAAAACACAAAATAGGGCTGGAGACGTGGCTCAGTGGTCAAGTACTCCTGAGTTCAATCCCCAGTACCACCAAAAAAAAAAAAAAATTCCCACAGCATATGAGTGATCTAGTCCCTTCACATCCTAACCAACACTTGGCATATTCAGTCTTTTTAGTTGTATTCATTGTAGTAGACCTGTACTGATAGTTCTTTATGGTATTAATATATTTCCCTAGTAATTAAAGATGTTGAGCATTTTTTCATGTTTGTGTTATAGCTTCGTGGTGGAATGTGTTCACATCTTTTGCCAATTTTTAAAAATTGGATCTCTTTAATGAGAGATCCAATTTGATAAGGTTTTTAAATATATCCTGGATTTATCAGATATATTCTGCCAGTCTTTGTCTTTTCATTTTCATAATGCTGTCTTTTAAAGATCATATTTTTAATTTTTTATAAAAGGGCAACTTATCAATTTCTTCTATGGATATTTTTGGTGTCACACTTAAGAAATCATTCCCAAACCCAATTTTTTCTTGGAAGTATTATAATTTGAGGCTTTATATAGAGATTTTTGATACATTTTAATTAATTATTACATAGGATTTGAAATGTGGGTCAAAGTTCATTCTATTATATGCAGATATCCAATTATTGTGGTACCTTTTGTTGAAGACTGCTTTATGTGATATATTCACTAAAAATGCCTTTATACCTTGCTGAAAATCAGTTGTCCATATGTGTTTTTTGTCTTTGGGGTGGGGGGCGCTCTATTCAATGGACTGTTTTCTCTTAACATCAATACCACACTGTCTTAACTACTGTACCTTTATAAATCATGAAATCATGTAGATCTCCAGCTTCATTACTTTTCAATGTTGTTTTGGCTATTTTAGATCCTTTACATTTCCATATAAGCTTTAGAGTCAATTTCTATTTTTAAATAAAAAAGTGCTAAGTGGGAATTTGAGAATTTAACGACTCTATTGATTCCCTTGGGGATAACTGATATTGTAACAATATTCATTCTACTGATTCATGAACAAAGTACACCTCTCCATTTATTGATATCTTTAATTTCTCTCTACTATATTTGAAGTTTATAGTGCATGAATCTTTCACATCTTTTGTCAGATTTGTCCCTCAATTTTCATATTTTATAGTATTACGAATGGCATTCACTGTTTTTCAATGTTTCTAAAGATTGTTACTGTTGTACAGAAATGCAAATAATTTTTATACATTGAGCTTATATCTTCAACCACACTTAACTCATTTCTTTATTCTACTAGCTAACTCATATATAAATAATGATAGTTTCAACTCTTCCTCTACTCTAGATGCTCTCTGTCTGTTTCTTGCACTGCCTAAAATCCTAGGTCAATGTTGAACAGAAGCATTAAAAAACACATACCCTAATATTGTTCCTAAACTTAGGAAGAAAACAGCATTTAGTCTTTCATCACTAAATATAATGTCAGCTATTGGTTTTTCTTAGCTATCCATTATCAGGACACTTGATTTGGTGGGGGTGGGGTCTAGGAAATGAACATAGGGTTTCATACAGGCTAACCACACACTCTACCACTTAGCAATAGGACTAACACCAAGGATACTGAATTCTGTCCTTGGTTTGCTGAGATTACTTAATCAGCATTTAGATTCTGTCAAATGCTGTCTCTGTATCTACTGAAATGATCATATGGCTTTGGTTTTGTAATTTGTTAGTCAAATGAATTATAATGATTGTTGAATTCTAAACTAACCTTGTATTCATACAGTAAACCTGACTTGATTATTGCTATGATTTGAATATAGCATGTCTTCTCCAAAACTCCAAGTTAAAACTTGACTGTCATTGTGATAGTGCTGGGAGGTGGAGCCTATAAGAGGTGATGAGGTCATTAAGAGGGATTAATGCCTTTCTCTTTGGAGTGAATTCCTTCTCCAGAGAGCAAGATGTTAAAAAGCAAGTCAACCTCTATTGTTTTGCCTCTTCAACCCATCTACTTATCCTTTCAATTTTCTGCCATGCTATGGTGCAGCATGTGGCCCTCACCAGATGCTGGCACCATGTTCTTGAACTGCTCGGCTTCCAGAACCATAAGCCAACATGAACCTCTATTTTATATAAATCACTCAGTCCCAGGTATTGTTTTATGGGGGGCGAGGGGCAGGGGGCAGGTTACTGAGGATTGAACCCAAGAGCAATTTACCACTGGGTTATATTCCCAGCCCTTTTAATTTTTGACACAGAATCTCACTAAGTTGTCCAGGCTGGACTTGAACTTCCTACACTCCTGCTTCAGCCTTCTGTGCCACTGAGATTACAGGTGTGTGCCTGTAATCCTGGCTCAGTCTCAGATATTCTACTACAACAATGGAAAATAGACTAAGGTAGCCACAATAAATTATCCTTTTTATATATTGTTGGATTTCATATGTTAAACTCAGTTTTAAATGTTTACATCTATATTCATGAATGATATTGCACTATAGTTTTCCCTGGTTTTGGTATCAAGATAATGCTCATTGTTTTTGGTTCGTAGGTAAATCAGGTCCCTGTGACACTTCTGAGCCAGAAGTAGTAGTCTGCTACAGAGTTATTATATTATTAATTCATCTATTCCTTCCTAGCCTAGATAGTATTTGTCATATAACCATCATATTACATAAGGAATAAGGGAAAAAAATCAAGATTGACAGCAAAATGGCATAGTTCTTTCTAAACTGGAATAAAGATTTAAATCATGACAGGGGCTGGGATTGTGGCTCAGCGGTAGAGCACTTGCCTCGCATGCGTGAGGCCCTGGGTTCGATCCTCAGCACCACATACAAAGCAATAAAATAAAGACATTAAAAAAAAAAAGATTTAAATCATGACAGCACGAATCTAAATCTACTCTCTTAGCCAGGCACGGTGGCTCAAGCCTATAATCCCAGCACTTAGGGAGGCTGAGACAGGAGAATTGCGAGTTCAAAGCCAGCCTCAGCAATGGCGAGGCGCTAAGCAACTCAGTGAGATCCTGTCTCTGCATAAAAAACACAAAATAGGGCTGGGGATGTGGCTCAGTGGTCGAGTGCCCCTGAGTTCAATCCCTGATACCAAAATAAATAAATAAATAAATAAATCTATTCTCTTAATCTCCTACTATATTATAATACTATACTTGTACTCAAGAAGATTCTCTTTAAACACATAGATTAATTTCTTTTCATTCAGAAAAAAAAAAGTCTCCAAAAGATCCAACTACTCTGATCTAAAGCCCATGTCTTATTCTCTATAGTATTTATTGAAAAAAAAAAGTACGAAATGCCATGGTTTCTTACACTTTAAATCAGGACCTATATAAACTACAGTACTGAATAAACACATTACTTAAGAAAGAGTCTTATAAGGACATTCCAAAGTCCCAAAAGACCAACCCAAACTATTAGAATAGGTACTACTCTTTTACAATTTTATCTAACGTTCAAAACCACACTGTGAAATACGAATTATCATATATATTCTACAGATGAGAAAAATTTGAAAAGCAACTTGCTTAATGTCTATTATCCCTTAAGTAGCGTGGCAGGTATTCAAACTCAAGTCTCTACAGCTCAAAAATAGCCTCTTAAATTTTGTATTGTTTGTTTTCCTTTAGATTCCAGTATTTTCAACTCTAAGAAAAAAAAAAAGCACTGCCAAGGGTCTTTGGGAACAAAGAAATTTCAACATCAGATTCCAGCAGAGCTCAAGTCAAGTAAATTGGATCTAAGCTTTGATGATAATGTGGCAAGTAGATGTTTCTCAACTTTTGACTGCATGAAGCCTACTTTACCCCCTTTCTAAGGGAAGTTTTCCCACCATAAAACTAGCTGAGTGCTTTTTCTTTATTTCTGAAGATCCACAGGTAGACATAGCTCAATTCACTTGGATCACTAGCTACTACATATGATGCAGAATTCCTCTTAAGAGTCAAACAGGAGGAAAAAGAGAAAGAACAGCCACTATTCAAATAATTCCATTCACAAAACAAGATAGAATTAAGAAACCTAGATTAAGAATATTGCCAAGGTCCAGATACCTACCTATTCTGCCTCATTTTAGCAATGAAATCTTGGAAAACTTTTCAGCCTCTGTGGGCTTCCAAGTTTTCATCTATAAAATAGGGATGATAATTTCACCTCCCATATACATAAAAATTAAAAGAGAGAATACACAAAATGTGTTTAGAATAGCACCTGATGCTTGATAAGCACTGTTCCAAATTATGCTATTTCAAAGTATTATTATTCCTATGGTTATGAACAGAAAAATAACTACATATTAAATAGACACCTTAGAGATTATTTGTGTTTGCAAATAACTTTAATGTTTCTAATGCCTATATATTGAAAAATACCATCCTATAATTCTGACAGGTCAATATTAGTGTCCTAAAAATGACATTGGAAGTTGATTTCTAGTATCTTCTATAAGTAGGCAAACAATTTTGAAAACACAAACAGAAATAACCAGACATAATTTATTAAAATATGGCAAATTACTCAATTCCTATTATATAGTATTAAATACTCACCATGTACTCAGCATTATATCATGTCCTACAGAATATACACAAGATCTAAACCCAACTCTCAATACGCTTAAATTATTAGGGGAAAAAAATACAAACTTACAATAAATGAATAAGGTAAAATACAAGCAAATTCTAGTAAATACCCAGTATCTCTGGATGGAAGAAATATCATTAAAATGTATAAGTTCAATCTACTAAATTAAAAAAAAAAAATTCCATGTGTATATTTAGTGCCATTCTTAATATTAATTCCAAAAGCAAGTTCAAATGACTGGTATATTACAATATTATAAATCATTAATAAATTAAACAAAAAAGAGGATTATTTGATGAATTTCCATCATAACTTACTGTGGCTATTCGGGTACTGAGAAAGTTCTCCCTTTTTTCATCTACATGAATTTCTTGTCCAGTTTTAAATAATTCAAGCATTTTGGGGATGTCACGGCCAATGGAATCTGGTTAGAAAAATTAAAAATCCAAATTTATCACTATATCTAGAAAAGTAGCAAAAGTTACTGAATATGATAACCATATATTCCATGTAATGATACAGTAAATAAGTTGTGACAGACAGACTTTAGAGTGGCCCTGTGGTCATGATTTCCTGTGCTCGTGCTCCAGTGATTTCCTCCCATTAGCTGTGATGAAGCCTACAACTTCTAAGATTATAATGTCACTTAAACCTCCATTCAAGCAGAGAGGCAACTAAGTATACTAAAGAAAAGAACAGAATCAAATTAAAAACTAAAAATGTTCAAATTATACAGAAGATTCCAAAAATAAACTATATAACCTCCTATGATTTAGTTATTATCATTTTAAGTGAGTTAACACACAAAATGCATATCTTAGTATTTCAGTATACCATAACTTAACTTTAATACTTTCAATGTCATGTGTAGAAAATGTGAATTATTTGAAGGGTAAGAAATACAGTGAGCAATGTGCCACTAAAGACACACTACTCCCTTAATGATGGACACGGTAACTTGGGAAGCTGAGGCAAGAGGACAGTTAAGTTTAAGGCCAGCCTTACCAACTCAGTGATACACTGTCTCAAAATAAAATTTGAAAAGGAATGAGAATGTAGCTCAGTGGTAGAGTGCCCCTGGGTTCAATCTCCAGTACTGCAATTTTAGAAAGAAAGGGAAGGAGAGAAACAAAAATTCCATGGTGCCTCAAGCCAAATGTTTCCTTCATGAGTCAATGTGAGGATTTCATTACGTGAAGAGCAAACATAACTTCACACAAGTATTACCATTACTCCCAAGTATTACATCAGAAGCTGTTCAGTATGGTTCAGGAGCACTTCAGCTATAAAGAAAAGCAATTATCCACAAGTAGCTTACAATCGAATTGAGAAATAAGGGACATGGAGATGGAACAAATACTGAAAAAAAGATACTCATTACATTCTGATGTAACTGAGTACTAAACAATATGAACTAGTTTAACAACAAACAAAGATGTTAATAATGGTGTACAAAAAAGAAACACCTGCTTAAATAACTATCTATGTCTATTTAAACTTCTTTATATTTAACATACATCTATACTTTTAAAGTTGTTTTCATAGGAACCAGGCTTGTACTTATAAGAGCTGAAGAATCATTCAGTGATACTTGAATATACCCACAACACTGCCTTCCTTCCATTACTACAATTAATTCTCCATGCTTCTCCCAACTGCTATCTCTCTTTATTTGTGCACTAAATTCCACTTCCACTCACCTACAAAAGGACACTGTTTTTCCTTCTACATTGTTCATTTTCTCTGCTTTCCTTGATAATTCCCCTTAGTTTACAAACTTGCTATGAAATTTCTCATTTCAGGAGAAAATCTTTGCTAGTTACTCTTACAACAAAGGATTAATATCTAGAATGTATAAAGAGCTCAAAAAACTTTAAAACAAGAAATCAAATAACCCAATTCATAAATGGGCAAATGAATTAAACAGACATTTATCAAAAGAAGAAATATAAGTGGCCAACAAATATATGAAAAAATGTTCAACAACATGAGCAATTAGAGAAAGGCAAATCAAAACTACAATGAGATTTCATCTCATACCAGTCAAAATAGCAGTCATCAAGAACACAAATAATAATAAAGGCTGGAAAAGATGTAGAGAAAAAGGAACACTTTTATACTATTGGTGGGACTGTAAATTAGTATAACCACTATGGAAATCCTCAAAAACTAGGCATGGAACCACCATATGACCCAGCTATACCACTTCTCAGTAATTATCCTGAAGAATTAGTCATCTTACTATACTGATACATGCATACTCATGTTTGCAGGAGCACAATTTAGAACAGCCAAACTATGGAACCAGCTAGGGTGTCTATCAATGAATGAATGGATAAAGAAATTGTGGTATATACACGCAATGGAGTTTCATTCCACTATAAATAAAAATGAAACTATGGCATTTGCATGGAAATGGATGAAACTAGATGGAACTAGAGATCATGTTAAATGGAAATAAATCAAACTCATAAGGTCAAGGGTCATATGTTTTCTCTCATATGCAGAAGCTAGAGAGGAAAAAGAAAACAAAAGTGAGGGCAGATATCCTAAAAATGAAAGGGAAATTAGTAGAGGAAAGGGACCAGGTGGTGAGAGACAAGGAGGGAGCAGGAAAGTGCTGGGGAGTGATATTGGCCAAATTATATTGTTATATTGTGTGCACATACAAATATTTAACAACAAATCCCATCAATATGTACAACTATAAGGCACCAATAAAAAAGTGGGGAAAAAAAGAAATTTCCTATTTGAAATTAAAATAAACAAGCCTCCTATGACTTTATATGGCCTTCTGGTTACTATATAATACTCTTATTAACTGCATTAAGGTCTCATAAAAGTTGTCTATGACCCTTCCTCCATATCCTTTTATGCGTGTTCAATTAGGATATCCTTCCCAGCATTCCACCAAGAATAATACTGTCAAGGTCACCAATAACTTCCATATGGGCAAATCCTTTAGCCATTTCTCAGTGTTCATATGACTTCACCTATCAACAGCAGGTCACAGAGCACCTTTCCTCTTTCTATAATATCTTGATTTATCCTCAAACGCACATATTCATTGGCTGGCCCATTCTCTTTAATCAACTGAGCCACCTTCATTTAGCTGACTTCTTTAACATTACTATCTCAGGGCTTAGTCACCTGACCTCTTATTCTATCCTAGCATACCTCCCTAAGTGATCTCATCCAGACATTTGGCTTTAAATACCACTTAGTCATTCCTAATTGCAAACTTACATCTCTAGGTGTAACATCACTCATGATTTCCAACCACCTACTTGATATCCCCATGTAGATGCAGACAGTTAATTAGTGAGGTATAAATGTGACAAACATTTGCTGGAGAAATGAATAAATAACTTCATGATTTTGAGTTTAATGTCATAGTGATAATTTGTGGTAATTAAGTAAGAAAGAATAGGGTTTAAGAAGGAAAGAATGCTTGCTTTCATGGCACATATATTAAAACTGAAATGATACAGAAAAAGATTAGCATGGCCCATGATCAAAGATGACATGCAAATTTGTGAAACACATTATAATGAAAATGCCCAACATACAGAATAAGGATAGAATTTTAAAGGCTGCAAGAGAGAGGAACCAGATTACATATAAGGGGAGACCAATTCAGATCTCAGATTTTTCAACCCAGACCCTAAAAGCCAGGAGATCATGGAATAACATATTCCAAGCCCTGAAAGAAAATAAATGTCAACCAAGAATCCTATATCCAGCAAAACTGAGCTTCAGATTTGATGATGAAATAAAAACCTTCCGTGATAAACAAAAGTTAAAAGAATTTACAGCAAGAAAGCCTGCACTACACAGCATTCTTGGCAAAATATTCCATGAGGAGGAAATGATAACCAACAATGAAAATTTACAAAGAGAGGAAAGACTTCAAAAGAGAAAACAACTCAAGGTAAAAACCAAAAGGACACCAAAATGACCAGAATTATAAATCATATTTCAATAATAACCCTGAATGTGAATGGCCTAAACTCATAAATTAAAAGACATAGACTGACAGACTGGATAAAAAAAAAGACCCAACAATATGCTGTCTTCAAGAGACTCATCTCACAGGAAAAGACGTCCACAGACTGAAAGTGAAAGGGTGGAAAAAAACATCACTCACATGGACCCCGCAAATGAGCAGGAGTTTCCATCCTCATATCAAATAAAGTGGACTTCAAACCAAAGATGGTGAAAAGAGATAAAGAAGGTCATTTCATACTTCTTAAGGGAATCATAGATCAACAAAACATAACAATCATAAATATCTATGCCCCAAATAATGGGGCTTCTATGTATACCAAACAAATCCTTCTCAAATACAAGAATCAAATAGACCATAACACAATAATACTTGGAGACTTTAACACAGCTCTATCACCATTGGATAGATCTTCCAAACAAAAACTTAATAAAGAAACCATAGATCTCAATGAAACTATCAATAATTTAGACTTAATAGACATATATATATATATAAAGTATTCCATCCATCAAGGAGAAAATACACTTTTTTCTCAGCAGCACATGGATCCTTTTCCAAAATAGATCATATGTTATGTCACAAAGCCAGTCTTAGCAAATACAAAAAAATAGAGATACTACCCTGCATCCTATCTGACCACAATGGAATAAAATTAGAAATCAATGACAGATTAAAAAATAGAAACAACTCCAACACCTGGAAACTAAATAATATGCTATTGAATGATGCATGGATAACAGAAGACATCAGGGAAGAGGAAAAAAATTCTTAGAGGCAAATGAAAACTCTGATACAACATATCAAAATCTCTGAGATACCATGAAGGCAGTGCTAAGAGGAAAGTTCATTGCACTAAACTCATTCATTAGAAGAAGTAAAAGTCAACAAATAAATGAATTGACCCTTCGTCTCAAAGTCTTACAAAAGGAAGAACAAATCAACACCCAAAGAAGTCGAAGACAAGAAATAATCAAAATTAGGGCTGAAATCAATGAAATTGAAACAAAAGAAACAATTCAAAAAATTGACAAAACAAAAAGCTTGTTCTTTGAAAAAATGAACAAAATTGACACACTCTTAGCCACCCTATTGAAAAGGAGAGAGAAAACCCAAATTACTAAAATTTGTAATGAAAAAGGAAATATCACGACAGACACTAATAAAATACAGAGGATAATTAGAAACTATTTTGAAAATTTATACTCCAGGTAAAAGAGAAAACCCTGAAGACACTGAGAAATTTCTAGAGGCATATGACCTACCCAAACTGAACCAAGAGGACATACACAACTTAAACAGATCAATTTCAAGCAAGGAAATAGAAGATGCCATCAAGAGCCTGCCAACCAAGAAGCCCAGGTCCAGATGGATTCTCAGCTGAGTTCTACAAGACCTTCAAAGCAGAATTAATACCAATAGTCCTCAAACTATTTCATGAAATAGAAAAGGAGGGAACCCTTCCAGACTCATTCTATGAGACAAGTATCACCCTGATTCCAAAACCAGACAGAGACACATCAAAGAAAGAAAACTTTAGACCAATATCCCTGATGAACATAGATGCAAAAATTCTCAATAAAATTCTGGCAAATCGCATACAAAAACATATCAAAAAAATAGTGCACCATGATCAAGTGGGGTTCATTCCAGGGATGCAAGGTTGGTTCAACATACAGAAATCAATTAACATAATACATCACATCAATAGACTTAAAGA
>CM053408.1:66209232-66254884 GCA_028644305.1 Xerus rutilus
GTGGCTCAAGCCTGTAATCCCAGCACTTAGGGAGGCTGAGACAGGAGAATCGCGAGTTCAAAACCAGCCTCAGCAATGGCGAGGCACTAAGCTACTCAGTGAGACCCTGTCTCTACATAAAATACAAAATAGGGCTGGGGATGTGGCTCAGTGGTCGAGTACCCCTGAGTTCAATCCCCAGTACCCAAAAAAAAAAAAAGAAAAAAAAAAAAAAGAAAATAAGTCAGGCAAATAATCAAAGAACACTGTGGACAGATAAGATAATAAACCCAAAGACCTGAGAAAGAATAGCACTTAGAGAGTAGTGAGGAAGAATAAGGTAAACATTCAGGCTGAAGTAAAAGAAACACTGGAAAGAGTGACAGAACCAAATGCAAGATATCTATAGTTCATCTAGAATTGTAACAGCACCTAATAATTTATGGATTCTTTCACACATGAATAGCTTTTAAATTAATACAAGGGGGGAAATTAGAAAAATTTCAAATTGATTACCCTGGTAAATTTGTTTTGTATTTTTCCTTATATAACCAAAGAATTCTACTTATTTCAATAATGTAAATGATAATCTGAAATACAACATGTTATTCCATGAGTTAAAAGTACTTTGAATTTTTGATATTATTAACATCCACGAATCTCAATTATGATACAACTTCCTTATCGAAAGCAGTGTTCTAATCAGTAGATGTGAATATTGTTTCTGAACAAGTCTACTGAATAGCCTCTGGACAAGACTCCAAGAAGGCACAGGCAACTAACTCTAAGAACTACATGTTAAGAACAATACACACTAGTGTAATTCTGATTTTCTAATTGTGTCCCTCTCTCTCTCTGATCTGTCAATAACTTAGTATGGTTCAAAATAATTCACCTAAGTGAGGTGTATAATTCAGAGATAGAGCACATGCTTAGCATGAGCAAGGTCATGGGTTCAATCCAAAACACCAAATAAATTAACTTAATTTAATAATTCAGTTGTTTCCATATATGCCATAGTACCTACCACAGGTTAATATACATAACAGAAAACAGATTCCATTAAGTCAAGGTATTTTTCATACTAGTATTTTTTGTTTAGTAATGCTAAGTAAAAATAAGTAAAAACAATAATAGAAATAAAACATTTTAGTATCAAGAAAACATCTCTTTTACTAGAGATAAAAGACTTTCAGAGGACATGGTTTGGGGGAAGCAAGGTGATCAGCAAAAGAAACCAAATTTCTTCCAGTAAATTTTAAAAAGCAAGTTTTAAATTTCTTTTTATGAAATAGAAATACTGCGAAAACAAGGCAAATGTACGTTTGAAAAATACAGAACATGCCTACAGTTATATAAGCAATTGAAATAAAATGAATAAAACCTCAGCATTAAACATGCTGCAAAATGTGTACTTTCAATCCAGACAAGATGGTTACACCCACTCCTATTAGAAAAACTGAGAGAAAATGGGAAACTGATGAGCTCAGCTGCAGGGGCCTGTTTGTTTGTTTTTAATTTCATCCACTTGCTCAAACGTAATTTCTCTTTTACCCTAACGTCTTTTGTTGGATATAAGGGGAATCAAATGTTCCCAAACAAGAATCTGAATAAGCTCTGAAAATGCACAATACAAGCTTCATTGTTCTAATGCACATCTGCTGTATTCTGTCTCAACATTTTTGACAGGTTAATCATTTGTCTTCATGTTCAAAGAACACAAATGTTTTGCTAGTGCTGATAAACAGATCGTGGCGGGTGAAAAGAAGTGTTGGGATGGGGAAATATCTGTTTTTTGATGGTGCCTTGTTAAGCAAATGTGGGGACATATACTTATGTACATGACCCTGGTATGTGGAAGATGTGGTTTATTATGAAAGGAGAAATAAAGAAAAGCCCACTGATCAAAATAAACATTTTAACAGGAAATTTGCTATTTGGAATAAGCAAATAAGTTATCCTGAAAACATTTCAGACCAAAAAAAAAAAGTCCTAAATGTTGTGCTAATTTCATCAATTAAAAAAAAGAAATCTCAAGGCTAAACAGAATCCAAAAAGGTTATAAGAGAATGGATAAAATAGCAAAGGTGACAAAATTAATGTTTGTGAAAAACCAGTTCACTGTGCAAAGCAAAGAGCTAGATGAACAAGATATATTTGGTATTCATTTTCAGTTTTAACTGGCTATATTTAGTACTGTTTGTTTTGCTCTGATTGGAGCTTGAATTTAATTAGAAACAAAAATATGAGTAAAATATTCATCAAATTCAACTGCAATTCTGGTTTAATTTTTAAATAATGTTCAATTCCAGGTCTTTCTTAGGATAAAATGTAAGTCTGATTCCATGACAACGAACAGTACTGTAATGGACATCATAATGAAAATGCCAAGCCTCAGTCCAATATCTAATACAGACATGTGATTTAATGCAGGTTATCAAACATAAACAAAACTACAGTACAACAAAAGAACTAGAGAGTCCAGTGAAATTTGCTTAAGTTACAGATCACGATCTAAAATTCAGACAAGTGTTAGTGACTAACATGTATAAACAAATCTAACTGGATTTTTTAAGCTTAACTAGAATTAAAATTTGAAGACAAATTTATGAAAGCAATTTTAAAACACTTCTACTTACTCTACAAAATTTTATTAAAAATAATTCTGATCTATACCAGACACCCAGTACCACCTAAAACAAGTGAACTTGTTTTTCTCTCACTCCATTTCCATTAATGATACCACTTATTAGAAGTTCCTAGACTTAAAAATTTCAGCATCAAATTTAGGCACTTTTTCCCCAACAACCTATTTATTCTCTCTTTTTTTTTTTTAAGGGAATATCATGCTCCAAACATTCTTTATTTATTTATTTGGATTTTTTGTTGTTTTTTAAATTGTTAATGGACCTTTATTTATTTATATGTGGTGCTGAGAATCGAACCTAGTGCCTCACACATGTTAGGAAAGCGCTCTGCCACTGAGCCACAGTCCCAGCCCTATTTATTTGTTTTTATGTGGTGTTGAGGATCAAACCCAGTGCCTCACAGGTGCTACCACTGAGCCACAACCCCAGCCCAACCTATCCATTCTTAACTCGTCACAAAGTCCTAATACCTTTGACGTTTGTCCTCTTGGCTCCAGTCTCATTATGAAGACATTAGTTTAAACACTGCCTTTATTTGTCTCCTACAATTGTATCCAAACTGGTCTCTGCCTCTAGCTTTAATTCATACCAATACATCTTACCAACTCTTGCCAGATTAAAGCTCTGAAGGAGAGATTATGTCATGCTACACCTCAAAACTTCTAAGGGGTTCCTAATGAACACAGAACAAAAGTGCAGGCTCATTAGTTCATCATTCAAAGTCCTGCTCAATATAGCATCAATCTACCTTTCCAACATCACTTCCCATTATTCTCTTCTATTTTAGTGTAGAGGTACTATTCCCTATGGACAAAGAAAACTAATTGTTATTTCTTGGACCTGGCCTGTGATTTTTCTGCCCTACTTCCTTGTCTCTGATTAATGAACTCCTTCTACTTAAAGTAATAATCCTAAACTTATCCAGTTATTTAGGGTACAATTAAATGTCACCTCCTTCATGATGCCTTCTCCATTCCCCACCTAAATGTGAACTCCTCCTTCAATGAACACCCACAGAACCTTGTAATTCATCAAGTAATACCTCACACTTTACAACATGGCTCTTTACAAAGAGACCTCTCATGAGATTTCTTAGGGGAGGGAAATAGTCACGAAGGGAAAATTCCTTAAGGTAAAATACCTGCAAAGTCATGCTGTCATATGTACACACACACATATATACTGAATGCTTAAATTAATGAGCATACATATTATATTAATAAAGAGGTATAAAAGTCAATAAAACAGCAGGATGACAACATATCTAGTGTAATATGTTCCACTAATTTGGAGCTAAACTCAGATCTAAATTTAAAGAACTCTTACTGTAAAGTAACTAGGTTCTCTATATTAGACTATCAATATTAATGCCAGAGGAAAAAAATCAAATCTACAACTTTTATAACACAAAACTTAAACACCAGGACATGCTATTTGTTCTACATATATTATGAGCAACTTTGTTTCCTAAATGAACTAAGTTGAGAAGAAAACTGTTGAGAACATTTTGAAATAACAAAAAGAATTCTTCCTTACTTCTAGTAAGCTTTGGAAACTTTTTTTTCAGTTTCTTCTTTAATGGATTAAGCTCAGACATTATTTCTGGAACAGCTACATAAAAGTCTACTTGAATTTCATCATCCAAAATCTGAAAATCAGGGAAAAAAAGAAGATAACCTCAGATTATCTTTTGGAAATCAAGTAATTTCCATTCTGGTTTAGAAAATAGACATTAAGCACAATTCTTTTCTTCAAATGCAAGGACCATATGAACACATTTACCAATTAAGAAAACAATCAGAAGCAAAATATTTTTTTAATTACAGACACATCCATTTTTAACAAAATATTTGATGGTTTTAATTTTTCTATGAAGATGTGTTAGGTAAAAAGGTATTATAAGCCAGAATATAGCACTAATATGTATACAACTCATATAACTTCACAAAGCAGAATTCATGTCTGATAAAATTGAAGAAATAAGCTTGTATTTTTGCAATAGATCACATGTAAAATTAATAATCACTAGCTGCCAAACTAACTAGCAACCACTAGCTTTATAAATTTAGAGCATAGAGAGAACTGAATCTATAATTATTTTCACAAAGAACTGAGCTAAAATTCTCCTTGTCACCAATAACTAAAAATAAAAGATGTGGGGGGGTAGTCAAAGACAAGTTCACTTACAGTTTATTATCCATATTCTATTTCCACTCTCAGAGCAGGGGATTAATATTCAATTTTTAAAGTTTTTTTATTAAATCAAGCAAACACCTAAAGTAACTATTACACTACTACACTCCACTTAAAAATTTTGAGCTGGGCGCGGTGGCGCACGCCTGTAATCCCAGCACTTTGGGAAGCTGAGACAGGAGAATCAAGAGTTCAAAGCCAGCCTCAGCAAAGGCAAGGCGCTAAGCAACTCAGTGAGATCCTGTCTCTACATAAAACACAAAATAGGGCTGGGGATGTGGCTCAGTAGTCGAGTACACTTGAGTTCAATCCCCCCGTACCAAAAAAAAATTTTGTTGTTCCACTTAAAACTTTAGTTGATTATAAAATGAAACAACTCTTTAGAACAATACTGTCTGGGCAACAAGTACTTCACCAATTTTTGTTTGTATTTTGTTTTTGCATAAAATCCTACCAAAATATGCTATTCAAAGCCTTGGTTTAGGGTTATATGGAGTCCAAAAAATTTGAACTTTGATAAAAGCACTCATTTTAGAATTTCATCTTCCTCTTACTATTGTTTCTTTTTACAAATTCTTTACTCCCTAAATAACATAGCATGCTCTCCTTTACAATAATAACATATTAAATGAGTACTTCTCAAGTGCCATGAATTCTGCTAAAAATATTACATGGTTTAGTTCACCCAATCTTTACAACAACCCTACCAGGCAGATACTAATATTGACCACACATTCCAGATAAAGAAACTGAGGGATTAGGCAGGACAAGTTAGTCTCCACACTCCTAAAGAGTCAGAGCCAGAATTCAAACACAGGATAATGCGATTTTAGAATCAGGGCTGCCAGTCTTGGAAATAGGAAAGCAGAGGCAATTTTAAAAATGTCTAAGAACTGTATGTAAGTTTTCTAATTAAAGACCTTCCAAAACTAATTCTTTGACATATTCCTTCAAATTAAATTAAAGTTATGTTTGAAAGTTACACTACAATTAACCTTAACTTTGAAATAATACAAATCTGTAGATGGAAATTATGCTCTTAGAGGCAACTAAAAACATGAAATTACTTTCAAATCTCTCAGAGCTAAGTATATTTGTGATATTTCAAAATAAAATTTAATCTAAGAAACAACTGAAAAATCATTAATTTTATCCTACTTTACATTTTATAAGAGCTAAGTAATTATAGTACACTAATTCAGAAATACAGGAAGCCGGGCACAGTGGCGCACACCTGTAATCCCAGCACTTTGGAAGGCTAAGACAGGAGGATCACGAGTTCAAAGCCAGCCTCAGCAACGGCAAGGCACTAAGCAACTCAGTGAGACCCTGTCTCTACATAAAACACAAAATAGGGCTGGGGATGTGGCTTAGTGGTCGAGTACCTCTGAGTTCAATCCCCAGTACCCAAAAAAAGGAAAGAAAGAAATACAGGAATGGGGTTGGGGATGTAGCCCAATGGAAGAACACTTGCCTAGCAAGCACAAGGCCCTAAGTTCAATGCCCAGGATCACAGAAAATAAATTAATTAAAATAAAAATACAGGAATGCATTTTTTTAAATTGCAGCCATGATACTATTTACACAACTATGTAGAATTCATTTCATAATCTGAATACTTTCTGAAAATAACATGGACAAGATTTTTTTTTTTTTAAGACACTATGGGGTAACTTGCAAGAATATACTAGTTAAGATTACTTATACAAGCCGGGCGTGGTGGCTCACGCTTGTAATCCCAGCACTTTGGGAGGCTGAGACAGGAGAATCGCGAGTTCAAAGCCAGCCTCAGCAATGGCGAGGCGCAAAGCAACTCAGTGAGACCCTGTCTCTACATAAAACACAAAAAAAATAGGGCTGGGGATGTGGCTCAGTGGTCAAGTACCCCTGAGTTCAATCCCCAGTAACAAAAAAAAAAAAAAAGATTACTTATACAAATGACAGTCCCTCTCATAACAGATCCACCACTGAGGTCCCTAAAAAGAAATGCTGATGCCTGGTTTTATATACCAAATAACTTCAAAGTATATTTGGTTTCCTTATTTGGGTTACTTTTTCAAATACACTTCCTCTGCTGAACTTAAGGCTATATAAAATACTTTTTGTTCCATTATCATTTCTTCTTTGATAAGTAATCTAACCTCTTACTTAAAATTTGAGAAATGCAAGAGTGGCTATGATAGTTCTACGAGATACCTTGTGCTTGCAGGAAGAAAACAGATGAAAGGCAATACACAAATGTAATATGAAGAGTTAGTTCTCTGACTTAAGAAACCAAGCTCTACTCTCAAACCCCAAGCATTCATGGTATTTTTTTAAAATAAACATACAAATTAAAATTGATAAACCAGAAAGAACTGGGTACTACCTGACTTGGTCTAGAACCTTGTTAAAGTAGATTCTCTTCCTAATTTCTGTTGGTTCTCCTCCCAAAACTCATTTTGAAAATTCTACTTAAAAATTTATAATCCCCCACAAATTTTTGGAATGGGAAAAAAATAAATTACCAGCACTGCCATATATTCCAAAGGATAAGCCCAGTTAAAAGTTCCCCAGATGAGGGCTGGGATTGTGGCTCAGTGGTAGAGCACTTGCTTTGCATGCATGAGGAACTGGGTTCGATCCTCAGCACCACATAAAAATAAATAAAATAAAGATATTGTGTTCATCTACAACTAAAAAAAATATTTAAAAAAAAAAAAAAAAGTTCCCCAGATGAAAATCTAGATATGGAACAAAGGATAAATTTTCAATTCACTTTTTCCTATTCTATCACCCCCTCCTCAAAAAAAAAAAAAAAAAATCCATAATCTAAATGATTATCTTTAGAAGACAAGCTTTTAGAGAACTTTAAAGAATCGTTTGCATTTCCAGAAATAGTTATGTGCTTATTTCCACTTCAAAAAAAAAAAAAATGCTGTTCTTTTCAAAAACTCTCCACAGGCTCTTATTTTCTACAGTCTACATAGTCATTTGTCAGCTACCATGCTGAGCCTCTGTCACTCAGAACTGAGTAGGGAGTAAAAGTTAAGAGGAACCAAAAGCATCATATTACAGAGGTCAAATACTATACTTTTTAATCTATCAAGTGAATTACACTTTCGCTCCAAGAAAGTAAAACAGATGAATAGAACAAGGCACAGTAGCACACACCCACAATCCCAGCTACTCAGGAAGCGAGGCAGGAGGATCACAATTCCAGGTCAGCCTGGGCAACTTAGCAAGATCTTGTTTTGAAATAAAACAATAAGCCAAATGCGGTAGCACATTCATGTAATCCCAGCAACTAGAGAGGCTGAGGCAGTAAGAACACAACTTCAAGGCCAGCCTCAGCAACTCAGCAAGGTCCTAAGCAACTCAGAGAGACTCTGTTTCAAAATAAAAAATAAAATGGTCTAGCTCTGTGGTAAAGCACCCCTGGGTTCCATCCCTAATATCAAAAAAGAAACCCTCATGGACAAAAAGGAAGCAAGGGGAAAAAAAAAAAAAGACCACAACATAAATCAAATATCTATCTCTATCTAAATCAAATATGATCAACATCAGACTGTTTTGTTTTTTCTTAGCTTGATTTTTTTTTTTTTTAAATATAGACAGGTATCTGGTTTTTTTTTAATTTTTTTAGTTATTGATAGATCTTTATTATTTATACGTGGTGCTGACGATCGAACCCAGTGCCTCACGCATGCTAGGCAAGCACTCTACCACTGAGCCACAGCCCAGCCCCTCTTGGCTTGATTTTGAGACTGAAAAAAGAAAGTTTATCCCTGCTCTATAAAAAGCCCTACTAAAAATTTATCAAAACATACAAGTCTGGTGATTATGTTCAACATGTAATAAATCAATGGATGGCAAAGATAAGAGAACAATCTCTATAACTAATGAAAATGAAAACAATACTGTACCTTCTGAATCAGATCAGTTCCTCCAACAAACGCAGCTCCATTTTCTTTTGCTATTTCAATTTGTGATGCATTCTACCAAAACACAATAGGGTGAACATCAATCTTTTTGAACAACTTCAGTATATTTTTGAGTATTCTGTCAGAAATAATCAGCATTCAAAATAAAAATTATGGTTTTATTTTAGCATCAATTTTCAATTAAATGTATCAGATATGTGACATTCCTAACAAGTTTAGTTTGCAGGCCTTTAAAGTGGTTCTTGCAAACATATGATGAAATACACAAAAATGGCAAATTAGAAACCTACTAAATGGTAGGTGTCCAGTTTTATCAATATATTGCCTTCCAAAAGTAAAAGGTTAAAATATATTTAGTTCTGCTAACTTAAACAGAAATATTTTATAAAACTAATATGAAGATGAAAGTTTTTTTCAATTTAAGAACTCAAAAAAAATATTACCAGGTGGCTGAAAATTTCAAAAGAAAAATAAACAGTATTAGTTTTTTGTTTTTTGATGTTTCATTTATACCATTTGGTTTAACTGTGAAAATGTTTCAATCTCTTAGGTATCAAAGTTTTGTGGCATTCCAGAAATCACATTCCCCCTTGTCTAGGAAGAAGTAAAGTGTCTTCCTTGAGAGTAAGGCAGAGCAAATGAAAAATGCCTCAAGTTTGAACTTTATATAGAGAAGGATCAAAATACAAAACACATATAAATATATTATAAACAAATTATTAACAAATCCATTATTAACAAAGAGACACAGATAGATTACTACATTTGTTATATACTTGACTTTCCAGACTTTTTAGATACTTTTAGAAGATGTGGTTTCTAAGACTCCCTAGCACTAAGTAGTCCTCTTGCTTTAAAATAATGCTATTGTTTAAAGGAGGAAATTTGAGTAATGAAGAGTTACACAAGATAAATTCTACATTTCTCTTCAGTTTCTTGTGAGAAATATAATGTAATGAATTAGTAATGATGAACAAAATGTTCTAGTTTAGCTCTTTCTCAAATTAGTATCATAACCTCAAATAAGTCAGCTGCTTTGAACTCTAAATGGGGGAAACAAAACTCCAGTGAATACCTAAATTTTCTCTATTTATTCAGTTATTCAAATCACTGATTAATGTGATTTCTAAAATAAATGAAATGATACAAACAGTTGACAAGTTACTCACCGCAGTAAATACAGCAACTTTATTGATTTCTGATGCAAATGGGTATGGAAAACTAATAACACTGGCAAATGGCTCCACTTTTTTCTAAACATACAACAGAAAAAATAATTATAAAAAGTTCATTTTTTTCTATTATCTCTCACTTTTTATAAAAAATAGAACTGACATGTTTTTCATTCTTTAATTCTATCATATGTCATTAGTCCAGAACCATTCTTTGATTACAATTTAAAGGTCAAGAAAATATATGCCCTTTTTAAGAAACCAAAATAAAAATCTAAATCTCTCTTCCCAGCTCCATACTCCCATGGCACTTGCTTCTATCTCTTTATCACTCACCATAGTGTCCCAAATACTAAGAGGTATGTTTGTATTATCTATAAGCCCCGAGCACCTAGTATGATGTTTACCATTTCACAGATATCAACAGATGTTTCCTATATTGACTTAAAACTGTTGAAAAACATCTAATATTCTGACATAGTCAAGAAAAACATGAACATGGCTATACAAAATGAACAATAGAAAATATCCAGTTCATCTGTTCAGTAAGTCACCCCTAATTGCCATCATTGCTCTAAATGATTAGGTAATATATATGGGAAGTTAACCAGAAAAACAAAAATAAACAATAGCATGCACTTGAGGCACTCTAATATGGATAGAGGTTCTACAGGGCCTCAGAATTAATCTACTCCCATCATTTTGGCCAAGGACACTTGTAGACCTAAGGCTCAGGTCTCTTAGGGAGACTACATGGAAATAAGTTCTAGGCCCTTCACAATTTTGTTCAAGCCTTAAGGTTTAGAGGGGAAAAAAGAGAGGGAGGATAGATTATTCTGCTAATAAAACTGAATGAAAGATTACATTCTTTTGAGTAGAGGTATCTTGGGGGGGGATTTCTTTTCTGATAAGAAGGTTTTTTTAAAAAAAAATTTATTTTTCTTCCTTTTTTATTTATTTGTGTGTGTATGTGTGTGTGTGTATACACACATATATATATTTGTTTTGTTTTGTTTTGCAGTTTTGCAGTGCTGGGGATTAAACCCAGGGCTTCCACATGCTAGGCAAGTGCTCTAGCACTGAGCTACATCCCCAGCCCTATTTAGTTAGTTAGTTAGTTAGTTAGTTAGTTAGTTAGTTAGTTAGTTAGTTTTGCAAAAGAGTGTCACTAAGTTGCCTAGGCTGGCCTTGAATTTGGGATCCTCCTTCTTCAACCTCCAGGGTAGGTGGGATTACAGATGTATGCCACTGCACCTGGCTAAGAAGGCATAAATTCTTAAGCACACTTTATATCAGTCATGTAAACTTATTATTGACTAGCATTCCTTTGCCATTAACATATCACAGCTGGTTTCAGTAAATTTTTCAACAGTAAGCAATCATGATAACAGCATCCCCTGGGGAATATTGGCTTGTTGTATACTCCATAAAAAAAGAAAAAAAGAAAAAAGAAACAAAGAAAAACTTTAGGATAAGGACAGTATCTTTTAAATGTCATTTATTTACAAATGACCTCCACATACAAAATGAAGCTTGTGGTCCTACAGGACATTGCTATGAACTATTTTAATGGTTGACTGAGAAAAGAATCATCTACATTACAAAACTTTCAAGATAAAGAACTAAGAGTAAAGCTAAGTTACCAAATAAATTTGTAACATGACTGATATAAACTGTTTCTAATGAAAACTAAGAAATGAGAGAAACCTTGGTTCAAATCTTAACTTGACCCCTACTCTATGACCTTGAACAAGATACTTCATGTTCTGTCTCAGTTTCCTCTTCTGACATCAATATAGGATTAAACGAGAAAATAAGTGAAAAACATTTATACTGACTGATACACATAAGATTTTTAGTAAATGTTATTAATAAGTACTAAGTCCTTTACATACATTATCTCATTTAATCCCCAATAGAATCAAACTAAATATTTTCTGTCTTCAAAAAGAGATAAAAAAAATTGAGATTTAAAGAGGTTAAGCAATAAATCCAAAGCCAAAAAGCAAAGTCCAGGGTCAAAATGTGGTGATGGCAGAATATGGGTCTATATACTGTAATTTGACTCCACAGCCTATACTCTTAAACATAATGCTATACTGCTTCCTCCTAGGTGCTTGCTTTCTGTTGCTGTGCAGGCTGTTAAATTGAATTAAAAAACTTAAATCTTCTACTATGGCCCAAAAAAGACATCCTAGTAAAAATAAATTAAATATCATTTCTAAAAATGTTAGATTTCTTAAAGAGAAGTTTATAAAATTTAGGGCTGTAACAGACCTCAACACTAACCTCAAGGTTTTCTCTTTTATACATAAGTCTTCTGAAGAACTCCAGTATATGAACATAAAACGCAGAGAGGCTCTGATTAAAGCCCGAGTGAGGAGCTTGATACCTCACCCATGCAAACCTAATCCCAACCTAAGACCCTAAGGAACACCGCTGGGCTAATGCAAAGCCCTCATTTATAGAAGGAACATGACACTCAGATACCTTAAGTCATTTTCCAAAGTTACAATAATATCTCAATTTTAACACTACTTTTGTTGAAAATTATACCAGTCACTCTTTAGGGGAACAGCAGATACATATTTATCAACTCTCCAGTGTCTTCAATATTCACATTTTCAATATTTCATATTTCACTATTCCATATCTGGAATTTTAAAACTAACATTTTTCATGACAAAGTATAGAAACAGCATGAGATTCTCTAAAAATCATTGGGGAGACAAGAATTTTAAAAACCAAGTAACATCAATTCATAGTCACTGTTCACAAATAAACATATTTTAATTGGTTCTACATACCTTTTTCCCCAATGCCATATCCAGTGTCAAATCAAGATAAACACCTTGCTTTACGCCGGTAAAGTCCAAAATTTGAAATTTCTTAAGTAACTGAATAGCTTTTTCCACCTCATATATCTGCCTTGGGTATAAGCGTTTTAAATAGACATCATCCTCAGGTTCACCTTCCATGTAGGAATATGACTTTATTTTTTCTATCTCATCCTTTTTTTCATCTGATGCTTTTCCTTTGGTATCTTTTTTTGTTTTCTTTGCAGGCCTTAAAAAAAAAGTTATAAAGATCATTTATATTAATATTTTAAGAGGGTTTTTTTGTTTTGTTTTGTTTTGTTTGTATAGGAAATTGAACCCAGGGGTATTTTACCACTGAGCTATATCCTTAGACCTTTATATTTTTTATTTTGAGACAGAGTCTTGCTAAGTTGCTGAAGACCTTGCTAAACTACTTAGCTTGCCCTTGAACATGTGATCCTCTTGCCTCTGCCTTTGGAGCCAAAGGGTTTACATGTGAGCACCACAATGCCTGGCCCTAGAAGATTTTTTTTAAAGACCAATCTACAATAGGACAGAGAAAACTAACAAAAAAATTTTTATTTAATTCAAAAGCATAGACTACTTTATAGTTTTTCTAACTGAACAAATATTAAGTGAACTTTTCTACTGTTTAGAGTCAGTTAAATTTAAAGCATTGATGTTGCTCTCCAGAAATTTACACAGGAATAAAGAAGACAGGCATGCAAACAATTTAATGTGAAAATACTATGAAAGCGTTATCAGGGTGTTAGGAAAAGAAACAACCCATTGTAGGAGAGTATAAAAGAGCACTAGGACAGATGACCTCAGACTCAATTACTGAGGAATAAGGAAGTTAGCCTGAATATACACCCTCCAAAAAAGAAAACATGTCCACCCAAAAATTTGTACACAAATGTCCCTCGCAATGCTATTCATTAATAGTCAAAAGGAATAAAGAACCCAAACATTCATCAACACTGAATGGATACATAAAATGTTGTATAACCATATAATGAAATGTTAATCAGCAACAAAAAGGAATGAAGTACTAATACCCTCTACAATGTGGCTTAACCTTAAAAACATTATGCATTTATACAAAATATCAAAAATGGGCATATCAGTAGAGATTAAAAGTAGATTTAGTGGTTATCTAAGCCTGAGCGGGGTTGAGGGAATGGAGAGTGACTCTTAATGGGGATGAAGTGTTTGTGAAGAATAACAAAAATGTTCCAAATAAAAGTGATCACAGCTGGGTGCATGGTACATACTTGTAATCCCAGCAACTTGGGAGGCTGAGGCAGGAAAATTGCAAGTTCAAGGCCAGCCCAGGCAATTTAGCAAGACCTTATCTCAAAATATAATTTTAAAAAGGCTGGAACAGCTGGGGCTATAGCTCAATGATACAGCACTTGCCTAGCATGCGTGAGGCACTGGATTCGAGCCTCAGCACCACATATAAATAATGAATAAAATAAAAATCCATCAACAACTAAAAAAATATTTTAAAAAAATGAAAATAAAAATAAAAAGGCTGAAGATGTAGCTCAGAGGTACAGTGCCACTAGAGTCAATCCCTAATACCGTTTAAAAAATAATAATTAAGTGATTCTAATGATGGTTGTACAACTCCATGAATATACTAAAAACCACTGACATGTAAATTATATCTTAATATAACTGTTATTTTAAAAATAAGAGCCATGCAAAGAAACAACATAATAAAAAGCATTGAGCCATGAAATAAAATGGTATACAAGGGGGGGCTGGGGTTGTGGCGCAGTGGTAGCATGCTCACCTAGCACGCGGGAGGCACTGGGTTCGATCCTCAGCACCACATAAAAATAAAATAAAGATATTGTGTCCACCTACAACTAAAAAAAATAAATAAATATTTTTTTAAAAAATGGTATACAAGGGAGCTATTATAAGTTCTGTATGACCAGAGCAATGGTTGGCAAACTTTTTCTATAAAGAACCAGAGAGTCAATGTTTCAGCTTTGTGAGTCATGTGGTCTGTCACAATGACTCAACTCTGCTGTTGTGCAAAAGCAGCCATGGGCAATATATGAATGAGCAAAGCTACATTCTAATAAAACTTTATTTATAGACAATGAATTTGAATTTCATAGTTTCCATGTGTCATGAATAACATTGTTCTGTATTTTAACCACTAAAACTGTAATAATCATTCTCAACTTGTAAGCTATACAAAAGTTAAGTGGTAGATCAGATCGGGCCCACTGGTCATAGTTTGCTCACTCTTGAACTAAAAAGGGCAAAACAGAAGGCAGAAAACAGTGTAAGATGAGGTTGGAAAATCTACATCACAAGGGCCTTCTCTAAAGGCAAAGAGAAGCCAGAGAACAAGAGGCTGAATTTCAAGGCTGCAATAAGAGAGATGGATCCAAAGGAAGCAGAACTGGAGACAACTGGGAAGCTACTATCTCCCTGTCTTCTCAAGGATACATGAGAGCCTAAATAGGAATAGTGATGGTAACAAAGCTAGAAAAGATGGCAGAACAGAAAAATATTTACAAGGTAAATATTGAAGATAGGAAAAGGAGAAAGACAAGATTAAAATACTTCTTAGGCTGAATGACTAGACATACTATACTATCATTAACTGAGACCAAAAATAAAGAAAGCAAAACAGGTTTCTAGTGAAGCAAGCAGCTACCGAGATGAGTGCAGCTTGGGCTATACAGAGTCTGAGGGAAGTCTAGATTTAGCATTTGCCCCATTTTTTTTACCCTCCTCTCCATTCAAGCCTCTTTGCTAAGTGACTTTGCAGTACATCCTACTGAAGGGATGGAATATATTTCCCAGTCCCTTGACTTAGTCGTGTGACTAGTTTTGACAGAGTAAAGTAGAAGTGACAGTTTCTCTGTTTTCAACTTAGGCCAGAAAAGGTTTCCTATGTTCTGACTAAGTTTGTTTTTCTGCCATTTTATTAAGAACATGCCTAAGCCCAAAGGTAGGAGGATGAGAGACAAGTAGAACAGAGCTGCCCCACAGAACCCCAGGCTTGGTTAGACAAGTCTCAGCTAACCTACAAACTCACAGATGTATAGCAAGCCCAGGTTCAGACACATTCATTTGAACCTAACCTGGGTCAGCTGACCCATACATGCGTGGGCAATGATAAATAATGATAAATAATACGTGGGGAGGTTTGTTACATGGCAAAAGCTAACAAGGTACTTATCAAATACCTAAGAAAGTACATTCAACAAGTAATTACAGGTAAGAATTTGAAGTTAAAAACAGAACTGAAATGACAGAATTTTTCAGCCTTACTTCAAACCATAAATTTTTAAATTAGTAAAATAGTATTCTAGGAAGATATTTGCCTTCTATGATAGGCAGAATAATGCCCTGCCAAAGATAACCAAACATTTTTGACATTTTGACATCTTAGACATTTTGTTTATTTTAAATAGGAGACATCATTACTAAAATAAGTTTTCCAGTCTCCCTCCTTCTGTTGGCTTTACTTCTCCCTTTCTAAATCTCAGGTAAAAATGTGGTTTCTCCAGTTTGAAGATATTAGGATTTTATGGAGTACTTCCAAGATTCTAATTCCTACAACCTATAAATACATTATCTTACATGGCAAAAGGGACTTTGTAGATGTGACTATGGTTAAGAATCTCAAGATGGAGAGATTATCCTAGACTATCCATGTGGGCCCAATCTAATCACATAAAACCTTAGCAATGGGAACCTTTCTCCATATCCAGCTATGGAAGACAGGTGGGAAGATGATGACACTGGAGAAATCAAACATAAATGAAATTCAAGCTGACGCTGGTTTGAAAATGGAAAAAGAGAGCACAAGCCAAGGAATGTAGGCAGCTTCCTAAAGCTGAAAATGGCAAGGAAATGGATTGGCCCCATAGCCTTGACTAAAAAACCACCAACACCTTGATTTTTGCCCAGTGCAACCTACAGAATTTTAGGTTAGAATTCTGACCTAAAGAACCGTAAAATGAAATTTTGAAAAAAATTTTGTTTTAAGTCTCAAAGTTTATAGTAATTTTTATGGCAATAATAAAATGAATACAGGGTCCTATAAAATTTATGTGAAAAATATGGGTAGTAAACAATTCTTTAAAAAATATCTCAAAAACCAGTCTAGCCAGGCGGGGTGGCGCAAGCCTGTAATCCCTGCATTTTGGGAGGCTGAGACAGGAGAATCACATGTTCAAAGGCAGCCTCAGCAATGGCAAGGTACTAAGCAACTCAGTGAGACCCTGTCTCTACATAAAACACAAAAATAGGGCTGGGGATGTGGCTCAGTGGTCGAGTATCCCTGAGTTCAATCCCCAGTACCAAAAAAAAATCTAACATAGTTCCATTCTCACTTTTAGCACTTAATAAATCCTAATTACCACCACTAATAAGAGTATCATCCCAGTTAATAAGCAATTCAACAGAATAGTGAATAAAGACCACCCTCATTTTAATGGGTGCAGGTGTACTTTTGGACTGAGGACAATTCTAAACAAGTGCCCAACTGGATGGATTTAACATGACTCAACAGCCACCTTAGAAGTACTCCATAAAATCCTGAAATCTTCCAAACTGAAGAAATCACAATTTTACCTTATATTCAGTAAGGAAGAAGTAAAGCAAATAGAAGGTAGACGACTGGAAAGCCTGTTTTAAGAATAAAGTCTCCTATTTAAAAACAAAATATCCCAGCTACAGTCTCCAGACTTACTTTACATAAATGCTGATTTCACTATAAATTTTCACAGTTGAACCAGTGCATTTAATCTGCAATATGAAATCTCCAGTGGCTGAAATATGACTTTCTAAATTAATAAATATTTACAGATAAGCACAGTGGTGCACACCTGTAAACCCAGTGATGCAGGAGAATCGCAAGTTCAAGACCAGCCTGGGCAACATAGCAAAACCCTATCTCAAAATTAAAAATAAAAAGGGCTGGAGATGCAACTCAGTGACAAGCACCCCTGGGCCAAATCCCAAGTACCACAAAAAATAAATAATAGATATTTACAAAAATCAAGAGTCTGATATATAATGAGGCTAAATGGTTATATAGCAATGTATTTTACAACTATAGCAATGTTTCACAAAACATTTGAAGTGGTTTGGTAAAAAGTTTTAAGTTTCAAATGGAAGATTGTTATAGTATAAACAAAACCAAATAGCATAGCATCAATAAATTAGATCAAATAGTACTCTCATAAATACACACTTGCTCAGTGGTAAAGCATGTACTTTGCATGTATGAGGCCCTGGGTTCTATCCCTAGCATAGAAAGAAAGCAGGAAGAGAAAAATGCATTATTCAAATATTTAAAAAACTTCAATTGAACATACTTCTTCAATAATAGTTAATCTTACAGACCTACTGCCTATTTTCCACAGTCCCACCAAAAAAAATGTTTATCTTTATTCAGAAGAATTACATTCAGAAGAACTTGGTTGTTAAGCAATTAGGTGAGGCACTATTTTATTGTGATTTTCACAATAAAAATAAATCACACTAGAAAGGTTTGGGGGAAGGTAGAGAAAAACACCTGGCAGTCTAAATCTAAAAGAACAGAATTTAGCTGCAGTTACCTGGGTAACTAAGCCACACAGATTAAATGTGTAATAAGAGATTGTACTCAGCTAATAACTTTCTCCCTGCCTCATCTCTTCCCTAACTCCAAAAACATGAAAAGAAAAATAATTCCATGGTCAGACCCCATAAAACAAGGGGAAATTTTTTAAAATGCTATAATAAAATTCACTGAAAGACTTTTGAACATCTGTGACTCCAAGAGGCCAATCTACTTCCTTCCAATGCTGCAGAATCCTTTGCATTAAAGGAATTCTAGGGGCAGGTGGGTTGGTGTGGAATTAACCTCTGTACAACTAAATTGAACTAAACAGAACTAATGGGAAAATTACTAGGGCAAATTAGTGAAATAAATTCACTAAACTCTCAGATGCTGGTTTATTCATTACCTTTGAAGCCAAGCACATAAGTTCTGCTTCTACTTAAAATGTTAAAGCTGGAAAGAGCATTAATAATGAGAAAAAAGGTGCATAAAATCAAAACTTTCCTTGATCTCATATCAGAGCTGAGATCATAGAGCTAGACTGCAGGCATTTTAGTAGCTTAAAATCCAAGAAGTCAGACCCACCCCCATCCCCACCCTCACTCTGCTGAGAGGAAAGGCAAGCAAGGAAGAAAAATTTTAGGGTTAGCATGACAGTATAACCCCCCTGGGAGATGCAGACACATAAGGGAGTTTACACTCAATTTGCAGGCCCTTTTCCACACTTCTACCAGGTGTTCCCGGCAAAGACGAGCAGGGCTGGAAACAGAAAGACTCCCCAGAGCATATAGGCAGGAGGAAAAGGTTCAGGTAAATATCCATTGTGTCTAAAGAGAGAAAGAAAAAAAAAACACACACACACACACACACAAACTTTCACCCCCAGAGGCAGGGTAGGGCAGAGTCCTAAGCCCAGTATCCTATATTGACAGCCAGGAAGCACCAGGAAACATCCCCTCAGGAGCTGCAACAGATACAAATCCTTGAAAAGAGGGACAATAATGCTGAAAAGGCCTCTCCCCAAGGTCCAGCCTTACTGGGCATACTGAACACTAAGACTAAGTTTGGACCACAGAGAATGCTTCCTGTCACCCATCATCAGCCTAGCAAGCACTAAGTAATAAGCAACAACAGTTTATGCTAGGAGAGGAGCAAGAATATAGAGAGTGAGCAGCTGCCCAGGGAAAGTAGAAAACTGAGCATGGAACAGAACACTGAAAAAAACTCGCCAGCAACCCAGCCCCGACCCTAAGCATAAAGAAATGGTTGATGGTAACCACAGCAACCACAAAACCCAAATGTTCAAGACCCAGATCAAACATTTCTTGCCTACCCCAGACTGACTCAACACTCTCGACAAATGAAAAGCATGACCATTGTTTTGGCATAAAGACTATTTCTTCAGTCTCTATAATTCTATACAGGATATTTGAAATTCAATAAAATATTTTGAGATACACAAAGCAATAAAAAAAGAACCAGACTCAGATAACCCAGTAGTCTTTTTTTTTTTTAAATCACAATCTGCAACTGGTAAATAGAGAATAGATGCTTATACATACATGATGGATTGGGGAGATCAAAAATGACAAAAGAAAGAAATAATAAGTAAGTATGTGCACCTCTATCCTATCCCAGATCCTAACAAAAAACAGCATGAAAAACTATTTTTAGTGTTAATTATAAAGCCTGTACATTAAAACTTAAAGACTACAACCAAATTTATAAACACTACGATTCTCATCTAGCTACTGAATAATGAATAACTCTCATTAGCAAATAAGAAAAAATTCATCTGCTTATAAATTTTTGAAGCTTTTTAAAATATGCATATTTCTTGTGCTCTGCTTGTTAGTTTGGTGAAAAGTGCTTTTACAATTGTACTGGAGTAAAATTTGGGAAAGACTAAAAACGAAAAATTTCTAGAAGACAAACGCTTGAAGATAAAATATTCTCAAAATAATTAATATTCCTAAAACCCAAATGCTCACAGAATGACAAACAGCCCAAAACAAAATGGGTAAAAGACATAAATTAGAAATACCCTGAAGAAACACAAATAAAAATTGATATCTAAGGTTGTTAGGAATGTGGAAAAGTGGGTGCTCTTCACTCATTGCTGAGTGGGGATGTAAACTGGTACAAGTACTCCTTCAACTTCTCAACAACATAGAATCCAGGCACCATTAGCAGTTAAATAAAGTCTCCTATGTCTGCTAGCTCCCTATTCTTTCTATATTCAAGCCATATCAGACTGTATTTATATCCATACCATCCACTTTCATGCCTCTGCACCATTGAAATACCTTTTTCCCAATTCCCCTACAAAATTCCCTCTTTCAAGACCCAGCTCAAACATTTCTTGCCCTACTCTTCCCCAGGGAGAATTAATCAACCTTTTATTTTAATCCCATAGCACTTGAGATTCCTCTTATATAAGAATTAAAATATTAAACTGAAGTTAGATCATAGATCTGTGCTAATTTATAATGTATAAAAAGAGCTCCTACTTATCAACAACAAAAATAATAGGACATGAACAGGAAATTCAAAGTAAAATTAAATGGCTCTTAAACATATGAAGTGGTATACAACTTCATTAATAATAAAAGAAATATCAATTAAAACCATAACATTAATTATCTATCAAATTGGCAAAGAGCAAAAATATTTGACTATACTAAACATAGGGAAATAGGCATTCTAATAAAATTTACTGCTAAGGATATAAACTGGCAAGAAATCTACAAAGACAATTGGTATTACCTATCAAAATTATAACTGGACACACTTTTTGAGCCAACAATTTGATTTTTTTGTATATTATAAAGCTTATACTATAAATACTTTCATTATATTTGATGAAATATATGATTGTACATTATTATTCACTTCAGGATCATGTGCAATGGCAAAAGATTAAAGATAAGGCCATTCTCCCGGACACACTCTGATGGATGGGACAGTTCAGCCCGAGAGCATGTATTTCCAATAAAGCTTTGCCCAGCGGTTTAAATTTGCCTCCTTTTGGTCATCTGACTTTACAAATGGTGCCGAAAACCCAGGAGGGTTTTTCAGATCTCTTCCATAGGAGTCAAGATCCAACCTCTTCTCTGAACCAGGAGAACTCCTGAGCCACTCTCTCTATTTCCCTTCTTCCAGACCGACAGAAGTGAGGTACGTTCCCAATCTACCCTGACCTTCTGGCTCCCTCTCTCCCATTCTGGAGGTCTATCTGTAAGTCATTCGCGCGTGCCACAGAACTCCCCATTTAAGGCCCCAAAGGGCTGAGGAGACATCCTGGTCCTTGTGAGCCACCCGACTCTGTTGGGGCCCCCGGAGGGCTACAGGGACACCTGAGCCCCCGCCCAGCCCTCCGTTCCTCAGGTGGGTGCAATCAGATTTAGGGATGCCTTTTTCTGTTTCCACCCACCCTCACGGGCGCCAGAAAGTCATGGGAGATACCGAGTCCTCCCAAGACCCCAAAACTCCGTTGGATTGTCTGTGTTCCAAGTTTGCCAAATTAGGACTCACTCCAGACCCATGCTACATGTTAGCCTGGCCCCAATAAGGCCTAGACTCTGGGTCAAAATGCCCCCCAGAAGGAACTTTTGATTTTGAAATCCTCACTGAATTGGCAGTCTCTGTCGCCGGATGGGAAACGAACATACATTCCTTTCATTGAGGCTTTGTTGGAAAGTACGCTTTCGCCCCACTCCCTTTCCCATCAGTTCTGTCCTCTCAAGTTCTTCTCACTAGGGAAAATCCCAAGCCCCTTTCCCATTTGCTCTTCTGTATCTCCTTCTTCATTCTCAGATCTACACACATGGCCGAGTACAGCGCCATCTTCCGGGGCGGCGGCACCACAGCCCCAGCGCCAGAGGGAAGAGACGAGGCATTGGGCAGAGCCTGCCCGTCTGCCCCGGGGTCCCTGCACCTCTCACTGGTGCTCAGATGGGCTAGCTGTCTGAAACCCAAGGGGAAAAAAAAAGTGTCTTTTATTTTACTGGCCACATCATTTTTTCTAAGACTCTTGCTTTTCTTAAGTTCTATGTTTTTTAAGCTCATGACCTTAATCCTTCACATCTAGGATAATGTTTTCTGATCAGTCCTATTTTTATTCAACAATGGAGTTTTTTTAAACATCTAACATTGCAATGGAAATCCATCTGCAGGCCTTTACTATTGTTGTGTTGTACGTATATGTATGTGTGTGTGTGTGTGTGTGTGTGTGTACGTACCATGTGCATGGTATCAAAATTGGCACAGAAAATGAGCACTCAAGAATTAAAACCTAGCCGGGCGCGGTGGCTCACGCTTGTAATCCCAGCACTTAGGGAGGCTGAGACAGGAGAATCGCGAGTTCAAAGCCAGCCTCAGCAATGCCGAGGCGCTAAGCAACTCAGTGAGACCCTGTCTCTACATAAAACACAAAATGGGGCTGGGGATGTGGCTCAGTGGTAGAGTGCCCCTGAGTTCAATCCCCAGTACCAAAAAAAAAAAAAAAAAAAAGAATTAAAACCTAAAAAAATGGATCCAAATATTTTTAATTCACGTGATTTAAAAGGTTCAATTTAAATTGAGTAAACACAAAGGTTTATAGATTCCTACATGAAGTTTTAAAGGTTTCTACTGTTGCCTAAGTCCAGAAATTTACAAGGATTGCTTTGGAATATGAACAGAGGGAATTAAAGATTCTAGGTATGGTATTTATTGGAAGGAAAGAGAATATTTCTGATCAAAACTGTACTACTATAAAACAAAATCTGAAACATTGTTCTGCTTTTATCAAAATAATTTTCTTACATTTGTCAGGTTTTATCACTTGGGAAATTAACTCTTAAAGAAATTAAGGTTTATACAACTGTGATTAAACAAAAAGTTAGAATCTAAATTTTTCTTTGAGAACTAAATTTAATGCAATAACATCAATGTAATTATGGTTCTACTAGCTCTATTTTTATATTAAATGTGTTCATATCTTTCAGATACACAAGCTTTAAAGTAGAAGGTTTTAAAAGAGCATTATATCAAGCTGATGTTCTCCAAACTGAACTTGTATGATATCAATTTATATCATTTAATGTTTTATAACTGAACCTATCATCAATAAGATAATGCTTTAGGTTATTTTTACATCAGAGTAATCTTTTAAACAAATGAGGACCTAATTTATTTAATATTCTGCTAAGATTTTGCAAGGAGCCCTGTCTTACCTGAGATAGTTCTGTCTCCCAGCTTACTACAATGGCTTCAACGTAGGCCAGACTCCAGTTCATTTAAAGATATGTTCAAAGGATTGATTTTGTTGTAAAGATCATTGGGATCTCAAACAGGGATATAATGTGTAACTCAGCCGAAATTTGAGAAAGCTATTACACAAACTAAATATGTTTTTACTGTTGTTGATTTTATTTTGTATTTTCCTTAAATTCTATGACTATTGCCTGTTAATGTTTTACAGAGGTACTACTTCAAGAACAGACAACCCAATTTAAAATAAATAAGCCATCACCTACAGGACAAATAGACCTTAAAGTTAAAGCCCAGTACCCTTACTTTAAGACTAGTGAGATTGGCTTGCTCAGTGTTTAAGATCAAGACTTAAAAACTAAAATTAAATTAAAGGGCCAAGAAAACCAGTATTTGGCTCTTGCCCTCTGAGTCAGCCTGAATCCAAGGAATGAGGAAACTTCTCAAAAAGGCTCTAAACCTCTAGGCCACAGGACCTCCCAATCAGGAAGATTACTGAGACCATTAGAGAATGAAAGAGCTGATCAAATGCCTTATGATGGAGAGGAAAGTCATCTGTTGAGAGACGGAACCATCTCTCATGCTTCCCGGGGAAGCCACATGGTCAGCGCCAGTCTTCGACCTATCCTAACGCAGATGGCACTAGCAGAGCTAATAAGCTGCTCTCAAGTTCCTCAAGGATGCCTCCCAGGAGACCAAAAGGTGACTCTTAACGATAGGTAAGAACAAAAGTCAATTTGACTTGCTTCATCTTAAACACCTAGCAAAACAGCAAAACCAAGAACACAGCTATTCCTGGGCATTTAAAAATAGTATAAAGATAGACATCTGTGACATTAAAAACTACATAATATGTTTACATGCCTTGTCCTCTCCAGCCTTGTTATGAGGACAAATTCTCAACCCTTATACTTCCTACATTTCAGATTGTTTCCTCTGTGCAAGTTTGGATCATAACTGTAATTCCCATTGATGTTCCTCAATTAACTGTACAGTGAGGCTGAATTACCATGACTTGTCACCACTGCCCTTTCTAGGGCAAAAAAAAAAAAAGGGCCATCTTTCTATTGGTGATAGTTGGGCTCTCCTTGGCCCCCATTTGCTTCTTCTGGGCTGAGGCAGGAGGACTTGGCTATATGATAACCTCTACTCAGAAACTTCAACAAGTTTCATGACAGAACCAACCAGCCTTGGACTCTCAGCAAACTCAAAATTTCTCAGCAGCCCCCTTCTTCTTCTGCTAATCAGTAATCTCTCCCACGCCTCTGTTCCTACCCACAGGTGATGCTTCTACATTCGAGCAACATGACTGACAACCAGAGGCTCCCGCACCGCTGCGTCTGCCTCCCTGCCTGACCGACACCCAAGCCATCTCCCCCTCTCCGGTGCCCCTAATTCCGCAAGAAGTAGCCTAGACTGAATCTGCTGTCCTATATCATCAAAAAGGCCGGGATGTTACGTCAGTCCAGAGTGTCTACTTAGGGGCAGCCATGGAACAGTCAGATGCTGACGTCAGCAGTAGAGGCGCCTCCTATCAATCAGTGGGCTTTTCCTGACTTATCCAGGAAGGACTCTGACCTTCTCTTGCTGCCTTAAACCCTCCCATTCCTGACCCGGCCTTTTAAAATTTTCTGTACCCCAGAAAACGTGCCCCATTCTCCCGTACACACTCTGATGGATGGGAGAGTTCAGCCCGGAGCATATATTTCCAATAAAGCCTTGCCCAGCGGTTTAAAAAAAAAAAAAAAAGATTAAAGATAAACATGTGTCAATATGGGAATACTTAGACAAATTATGGTATATTTGGACAATTAAATGATTTATAGTTAAATAGGTCCATATGAAACTATTTCCAAGCTATATTTTTAAATGGAAGCAAGATGCAAAAATAAGATGCACTAAACACTTGTACAAGTGTATATAGTATACTACCACTTATACAAAAAAACATATAAGCATATACAAAAAATAATATATTCATGTACTCATGAAAGGGGACCATCACAACTGAATGGCTAAAGGAAAGAGGTAGGTAGATGACCTACTTTTCACTACATAACCTTCATACTTTAACTGCTTACATGGATACCTTAACTACTCACAAAAATAACTATTTTATTTAAATAATTTAAACAACAAAAAGCAATTATTTATATTGCTCTCAATTCACTATGAAATCAAGGGCAAAGAATAGAACACATGCCTCCTCATCATGTTCATTTCACCAACACGATATTTTGCACAGTGCCTAACATACAAATGAGAGATTCTTATCAAAGTATGCTAAAGTGACTAGTGCCATGGTACAAGCCTATAATCCCCACTACTTCAGAGGCTAAGGAGGATCACATGTTCAAAGCTAGACCTGACAACTTAGAGGTACTCTGTCTCAAAAATAAGAAATAAAAGGACTAGGGAGGTAGCTTAATAATAAAACACCCCTCAGTTCAATCCCAGTACCACAAAAAGGAGAAAGAAAGAGAAGGAGAAAGGGGGGGAGGGAGAAACTACTGTGGCAAAGATACCAGATAGTCAATTAATATTAAACAAAAAACATATTAAACAACCAGGAATTTACAAAGTCACCAAAAACTCTCCAAATTTTAGTTTTCATTTTGGGTATCCCATAATCAAAGGATTGCAGTCTATCAAATTTTGTCAAAAAGTAAGATTTTGTAGATTAAACTCAATTTGCTTTTGAGAGCATACTTTCCAAAACCACTGATTCCATCATTACATACCAGCTATGGAGAACAATAGCTCTGAAGTCAAACAATTTGGGCTGAACTCCTTCCTCTAGCACATTCAAGCCAGATAACCCTGGACACATTATTTGATCTTTGTTGGGCTTCCATTCCTCCATTTGTAAAATGCTTATATAAAATATCTGCACTTCATAGAGCTATTATGAAGATTAAATGAATAGGTATAGTGCACATAGTATTCTAACACATAGTAAGCATTCTGTAAATTTCAATTATTAATATATCTACATCTTCTTATAATTATCTCTGAGTCACTTCTTCAGCTTCAAAAATGGTAACATTATGGAGGGGGACATCTGGAAAAAGGATGCTAACTACTATCAGTTTCTACACTTCATTAATATCAGTGCTACTTGGAGGGGCTGAGGCTATGGCTCAGCGGTTGAGCGCTTGCCTCGCATGCGTGAGGCACTGGGTTCGATCCTCAGCACCACATAAAATAAATAAAGATATTGTGTTCATCTACAACAAAACAAAATATTAAAAAAAAAAAAAATCAGTGCTACTTGGAGAGAAAAACAATTAGTGCCATGCCCGACAACAAGACTACAGCTTGAAAGTTTAACAAAGATCTGCCTTTCAGTCCCTTGCCCCAGTAGGGAACAAAGCAATAATGCTGTTAGGCTATCATACTGTCATTCAGTTTAACAAGTCAGTGGTGGTATGAATGGAGCAAAGGACTAAGTTCTAATTCCAACATGAAACCAGTTCTTGCTCTTGGAAATCACAAGTTGGGAAAAAAATTTTCATTCTTTAGGTTCCACATGTTCAAACTCTACATAAAACAAGATAAATTTATATTTTAATACATATATTATGGAAATCTGAAATTCTACTATACAATAATGCTGGTAATCCTATAATGCCTGATTATACAAAGTTCCTAAGAAAAAATAATTTAAAGAGCAGAAATAAAAACATATACACACAGGGTATACCTTAATTAAAATTCATTAACTGAAACAGTGGGTGTGTTCTAAAACAGCAGTGAAAGCATATTGGAAAAGGCATAGGTTCTGGAACTAAACTTCTTGCATTCAAATCATTAGAACATATACTAGCTCTGACCTTGGGCTAGTTACATAATCTATCAGTGCCTTGATTTTCTTCTTTATAAAATAAGCATAATAACACTAGCTTTCTCATAGAGTTGCTGTGGGGATTAAGTTAGTTAGTGTTCAATAAATGTTAAGTATTACTGTAATAAGTCTTATCTTTCCTTAAGGACTATAAGGTCTAAGAAGTAGAGATGATAAACTTTTACAACTGTATGCCTCTGTGAATATTTATGAAACTAAGCAAGTTTTTTTTTTTATCAGACTTTTAAATAACAGTAAATGAAATAGTAAAAAACAAACTTACTTTGTAGCAGCAGCAGCAAAATGTCTATTGGGCACTTGAATGTTTAAAGAACAAGGATAAAGAGATGTCTGATAAACCATCTTGGAAATATTATATCTCTGATGATGTATCAAGACTTGAAAAGAAAAAACAAACTATTAACATTAATCATTATATCAAAAATCTTTACCTTATAAAAATCAGCTTTTCAAAATAAATCATTCAGTATCTGGTGATCCTTAACCATTCTACAAAAGCATAATAACAGAAATGACATTTTTAGAAACTAGGTAAACACATCTATTATTCACACATTTTGTTACTTATTTTTAACCTAATCTGATTCAGGCTCAACAAAGTATGTTGGCTCTATTTTTAAGAAATAAGTATTAAGTATCCCTGAATTTTTAAATAATTTACATTTTATTTATGCATTTAATAGATAATGGATTCACAGAGTTGTCCCTCTGAAGATCAGAACAAAGTGGGTGACATGCCCTACCAGAGATCAATACTTGTAAAGCTATAGTAATTAAGACACTTTAGTAGTAGCACTAGTATAAAAAGACAAATTAATTAAGCAACAAATCAGCTAAGATCCAGGGATAAATGGATACTTGAAATAAAAACAATGTTATTGCAAATCTCTGAACACAAAATTCAATAAGTTGTGCTGAAATAAATGATTATCCATAAGGAAACAAGTATATTTGGCCCCTACCACCATATTTAGATCCCACACCCTCCAACACACGCACACACACATACACACACACACACACACACACACACACACACAAATCAAATCTAGATGGATAGAAGACTTACATGTGAATGCCAAAACTTAAAGACTTTCAGAATATACGAAAATATGACCTTTGAGGAAGGAATGATTTCACAAAAAACACCAAAATATGGCTGCATTACTGTTAATAGCTTCCATTTATTAAATATTCTTTTTAAAAAACTGAAAAGATAAGCCAGATATATTGGCAACATGCATAATTAAAAGATTAATATTTTTAATAATAAAAGAATTTAATAATACAAGATCAACTCAATTGAGAAATGAACAAAACCGAGGCTTCTAATTGAAAAGGAAACACAAATAATGCATAAATATATTAAAAATGTAAAACCCCATTATTACCCAGGTAAATAAAAATTTAAAACCCAATAAATATCTTATCTTACATCAGTGCTACTTAGTAGTGATCAGGAGGATTGTTACAGTATGCAACTAAATTAAGATTACACCAACATATAAAACAACCACATCACTAAGTAACTGTTTAGTGTATTTGACAATATTTTTTTCACAAGATTTTCTCAATCAAGGAGGAAGTGCTTTGATCTCACTGTAGACAGTTAAGTTTATGATCAGATAATGTAAGTGGCATTGTTTTACATACATCAGATTGACAAAGCTTGAACAGAAAGGCACTGATAATGTCAAGCAGGGATAAATTTTAGATGCTGCAGATGTGTAACTGGAATACTACTTTGGAAAACAATATAGCACAACCCAATGACACTGAGCATGCACATCCCAATGATGCAGCAATTCCACTTCTAAGCATGTCCTTTGCACATGTGTACTAAGAGACATGCACAAGGATGATCATATCATTGTCTGTAACAGCAAAACTACAGAGAAGAACTCAAGCAACTACAACGGGATGAGTAAATACATTGCGGTATATTTCTATAATAGCCACAGAACTGCAAAAATAAACTATGCTACATAGTTGAGTTTCACAAACACAATGTTCAGCCAAAAAAAAGCAAGTGGCAGAACCACTAATGTTCAGTAGGCACAATTTAATCCTCAGTCATGAAAAACAGAAATTAAAATTTCCCACAGAAATCTGCCAAATTGCTCCAGACTAAGAGAAACCAAATTACAAAAAATAATACTATTTAAGTAGGACTACTAGACCATGATGTCTGTATTTTCAATTCCTGTTTAAAGAGTCTTTCTGTATTATTTACTCACCCTTAATAACCTCACTTGCTACTTAAAACAGACCTCAGAGCTGCCTCAACTACATATGAACCTACTCAAATCCACACTCATTCTCCAAAGTCTCCCCCACTCCTACCCCTCAGTAACAAAATGGAAACTAATCCACCTCCTTTGTTAGCTTGTTCTCTTTTAATTGATACTGAATGGTTGCATTCCCCAGAAATCAGTCCTAAACTGCCTTCTCACCCAACTCTCATCTTCACTCTCTCTAGATCTTATCCATCCTTCTAGTCTTTGCTTTCCCTTACAACCCCATTTTGATCAGACCACCTGCACTACAATAGCCTCCAAACTGTTCCATTATTCTACTTTTGGCCCTCTATGATCCCAGCAATTAGGGAGCTTAAGGCAGAAGGGTAACAAGTCCAAGACCAGCCTGAACAACTGAGCAAGACCTTGTCTCAAAATTTTAAAAAAAAATGGTTAAAGGGCTAGGAGTATAGCTCAGTAGTAGAGCACTTACCTACCATGCACAAGGCCCTGGGTTCAATTCTCCGTACTTAAAAAAAATAAAAAAACAAGGTATGCCATTTTGGCAACTACTTAATGGGAAGTGTGAGGGAAAAGAGAGGAATCAATGTTATCCTAAGATTTTAGCCTGGACAACTGAAAGGATGGAGTTGCCATCAAATGGGATGGGAAAGACTGTAGGCTATAATAATGCATTCAACTTTATACATATATGAAGTGCTCAGAAGACATCCAAATGGAGATCTAGAATACTCCCATGAGTCTAAGACTCTAAACTTCAGAAGGGTCCAACCTGTAGGTGGAAATTTGATAGTCATTAAGATATAGACAACAGGGGCTGGGGTTATGGCACAGTGGTAGCGTGCTCACCTAGCACGCGGGAGGCACTGGGTTCGATCCTCAGCACCACATAAAAATAAAAATAAAGATATTGTGTCCACCTACAAATAAAAAATAAATATTAAAAAAAAAAAGATATAGACAACAGTCAAGTAATAGTCATGAATAAGACCACTAAGGGAGTGAATTCACACCAAGTGTGAATTTAGATATAGAAGAGATGAGAATGAAGGAGGGAAGCCTGGGTCCTGGGACACTCCAAAAAATGAGACTGGGGAGAGGAAGAGGAATCAGTCAACTAATAAAAGAAGGAATGACAGGTGAGGAAAATTAAGAGAAAGGTGTCCAGAAAGCTAAAAGAAGAAAATATGGCAAGAAGGGCATAATAACCTTCAGTTCTCCTTGATATGTCTAATATAATGTGACTGCTGTCATACAGGGAAGATAATGCCAGCAATCTCTTTTCAGTAATTGCATACATTTTGATTTGCTTACTTAGTAGTGGTCTGGGCCTACTGTGATCTCTTGCCACCCTTGCCACCCCTAACTTTGGCACAACTATTCCAAGTAAAGGATGCTTGTGATGACACAGCTTTCCTGTAAGAAGTTCAAAGTGAAAACTAATGAAGTGTTTCAAAAAGCAGAGAGCTGGGGCTGGGATTGTAGCTCAGCGCTTGCCTCACATGCGTGAGGCCCATCCTCAGCACCACATACAAAGCAATAAAATAAAGACACTGTGTCCATCTACAACTAAAAAAAAAAAAAAAAGCAGAGAGCTGGACTGGAGTGTGGCCCAGTGGTAGTGCCTTACCTAGCACTGGTGAGGTCCTGGGTTCAATCCCCAGCACTGCAGAAAAATCACTGGGTTAGGAGTGCAAACTTCAGTTCTTCCCTTACCACTCATTGCTTATATAAATTTGGCCACATACCGAGAACTCAAAAAAATCATCTCCCCCCTCTATGAAATGGAGGGGTACACTTGCTGTTGCCTCTGCCTAAATACCCACCTTAATTGAATAACCATATATATATGAATAATCATATATAATTGAATAACTATATATATATATCCGTCATTCCAGCTAACAAATTGGACTTTATTCACTGCTGTAATAGCCTCCAAATGATATACGTTGGTCCAAATTAGATAACGTCTGTTAAGTTTAAAAACTGTAACCACCTAAATATATCTAGAAAAGCAACAAGCACTCTGAAAACTTAAAACTTACAGATGTAAGCCACGTAAGTGTGCCACCTCTGTCTTAGGAGAACTCACTTCTTCGCTTATCAAACTCCACCTACCCACTCCCCAGTACACACACTGGAGACAGAACCCTGTCCCTTGCCTTCCCCGCTGGTAGTTGTAAGGACTTCGATGATACATCCCCTTCCACCCTCAAGGTGACTGGCTTCAGAAAGGAACGAAACCTCTAAGGTTGCTCTGAAGTAGTGATGACCCTTCAAAGAACCTACAGCCCAAAACGTGCAAGAGGCATCTCGTGCACCTAGACATGATCCGTGCCTAGGAGACTCTGGCTTGCACTCCGCTGTAACCCGAGACTCAACGAGCTGTTTTCTCGGTATAACACCTGCATGCCTTACCTCTCGCGAAGCACCTTACGGATGCCGCCATGTTGAGCACCCCGGATTGTGTTGATGAAATTGGTCCTACATTCACACTGGGGAGAATGAAAAAGAGTTCCGTTCCGGAATTGGTGAAGAGGGAAGGGGTTAGAAGGAGCAAGAGGAACAGGGCGGAGACCGAAACAGGCTTTAGTGCTGGCGTGGCGGTGTTGCTGTCACTCCTCGGTGCTGCCTAGGACCCTCTGTTTGGAGGTTCCGGGACCGTGGCTTAACCACCTTCAGGAAAATACGATCTTATTGGAGATTCTGTAATTAGTTTATTTCATTCTTTTTTTTTTAAAATATTTTTATCCTGCAGATGTACAATAATTTTAATAGGTCGTGAAGGAACCTAGGATCCAGCCTAAAATATTTTAAAGCTGAAGATCCCACCAGTTTCCTCAGCCACATTTCCAGCCTTTTTTTTTAACCTGTCTGGCTGGGCGGGGGATGTAGCTCAGAGGTAGAGCGCTTGCCTAGCATGCGCAAGGCCCTAGGTTCCAGCCCCAGCAGCAGAAATAAAAAAAATAAATTCTGCCCAGCTTTTCGCCAACACCCAAGGGGAGGGAGATCCCACTCACTAACAAATTTCCTTTTTAACTCAGCGCAAAATCAGCCGTGATAGTTTTCTGTTTAACATTCAGTTTTCTGTCCTTCCCTTCCCCGCCGCAGCTGCCCTGCGAGCTGTGCCATTAAGATCAATTGAATAATAACACAGTACTTGACATTTATGTAACACGTGCAGTTCTAAAATGGCAGATCTGAGACCTACGCAGAGGTTAATTCTGACCAAAAAAAAACAAGAAAACAATGTCCTTTCCATTACGTCACAACTGTCGGTGTGGTTTATCAAAAACAAATCTAATCACTGATTATATCACTTCCAGTTTTAAATAAAACCCTCCAGTGACTGGCTATCTAAAGCCTTGCTTCTGACCTCTGCCTGTTCCCCCCACCCCACCCCAGCCAACGTTATACACACACGCGCACGCGCGCGCACACACACACACACACACACACACACACACACACACTCGGTTTCTCACCTCCGTGACTGTTCATTCTGTCCTCTTCGCTTGAAATATCTTGTTCCACACTATCAGGTAACAGTATCAGTTTTGTTTTTTTTTTAAGATTTCAGCTCAGACTTCACTCATTGATGAAGTCTCCCTCCTGACTTTGGAGGGTGAATTATAGCCACTTCTTCCTGGGTTAATGTAGTTATATCTAGTTTTGTTTCAAGTAATTTCAAAATATGATTTATATACCATACAATTCACCAATCTAAAATTATACCTTTCAATTTTTTTTCTTTTTTTTAGTAAATTCAAGAGTTGCACAACTATCCCAATTTATCTGTTTTTCCCACTAATCTGAGCACTTAGTGGGGAGAAATCTTGTCATTCATTTTTGTAACCTTAGCACCTACATAGGATGCCAGACACAGGAGGCCCTCAATAAATGTTTGTTGAATAAGGAAATGTATGTATGCATGAATTAGTGACTCAATTAGAACGACAAGCCTGCAAAATTAACTTGCTTCCATGAAGCTGTTTCTGAAAGACCGACTAGATCAAAGTAGGTATTTCCCAGGTGTTTTATTTTATGTTTATATAGAGTAATTTGCTACATAAAGAATAAGATTTCTAATTTATTGCCTTCTCTTGTGAACAGCTAAGCAGTTATTTCAAATATTTTACAACTATTTGTGACTATTACATTAAAAAAAAATTTTTTTTTCAGAGAATTTAAGTGGGAATGGTGGCTGGTGCCTGTAATCCCAGCAACTCAGGAGACTGAAGCAGAAGGATCACAAGATTGAGGCCAGCCTGGGCAACTTAGACCCTGTCTCAAAAAATAAAAAGGAGCAGCACAATTCACAATATCCAAACTTTGGAACCAGCCTACATGTCCATCAACAGATAAATGGATGAATAAAATGTGGTATATATACACAATGAAATTTTATTCAATCATAAAGAAAAATGAAATTATGTCATTTGCAGGAAAATGGATGAAACTAGAGACCATTATGTTAAGCAAAATAAGCCAAACTCAGAAGACCAAGGGTCGTATGTTTTCTTTCATATGTTGTAGCTAGAGAGGAAAATGGAAAAGAAACATGGGGGATGGGGTGAGGATCTCATGAAAATCAAAGGGAGATCAGTAAAGGAAAGGAACAATAAGGTGGGAAGCAGGGAGGAAGGAGGTAAGTACTAAGGAGTGATATTGGCCAAATTATATTGTTATATTGTGTGCATGTATAAATATGTAACAACAAATCCTATCATTATGTACAACCATAATGCACCAATAAAAAATGTGGAAAGATGGGGGCTGGGGTTATGGAGCAGTGGTAGCGTGCTCGCCTAGCCCGCGGGAGGCACTGGGTTCGATCCTCAGCACCACATAAAAATAAAATAAAGCTATTGTGTCCACCTACAACTAAAAAAATAAATATTTAAAAAAATGTGGAAAGAGAAAAACAAAAAAATTTGAATTTCAGGTAAACAAATAATTTTATAGTTTATGTCCCAAATATTACATGAGACATACTAAAAAATTAGTTGTAGTTTGTATGAAATTTAAATTAACTGAGAGTCCTGCCCTTTTTTTTTTTTGCTTAATCTGGGCACCCTACACTGGACATCTGGGGCACTAACCTTGACGAATGCCAGCCACTCTGGGACTCCCCAGAGAAAGTGATGTGATGACAGTGAGATCCCTTTTCAGAAAAGTGATCTGATGACAATGGGAGATGGCATGTTGCTGGCAGTGAAGGAAGTGAATAAAATATTTCAGGACCTCTCCTTCAAGTCTTGGAAGTCTCCAATTTCTTGATCTGGTCTTAAGGTCAAAGACAAGCCTTAGAGTTGTCTTCGGTTGGGCATAATGTGCTCTTTTAGATTCACATTCTGAAGCAATTTCTTTACAGGGGCATATACCAGGAAGTACAGAAAAATGTTATTAGGCTGATAAAGTTTTATTTACATTTTCGTTAATTGTTAGGTTTAAATAAGTCACTGCTGCTTTACAGCTATTAATATTATATTCTACATATTGATGAATGTTTCCCATTTTCTAGCTTCCGTCCTAAACATTTCACATGTTTAGGCATTTCATTCTTACAAGATACCTCTGGGTTGGGAGCGGTGGTGCACACCTGTAATCCCAGCACTTTGGGAGACTGAGACAGGAGAATCGCAAGTTCAAAGCTAGCCTCAGCAACACTGAGGAGCTAAGCAACTCAATGAGACCCTGTCTCTAAATAAAATGCAAAATAGGGCTGTGATGTGGCACAGTGGTCGAGTACCCCTGAGTTCAATCCCTGGTACCAAAAAAAAAAAAAAAGGATACCTCTGGCTTATTGGTTATCTGTGCTTTATGAATGGGGAAACTGAGAAACAGAGATAATGACAAACTTTCCCAAGGTCGCACCAATAATAAACAAGAGAAACAAGCTGCAAGCCAAGCCTTCTTACTACAGAGTCCTCAGAATAAAAATTTTTTAAAGTAAAATAAAGGGGACTGATGATGACTCAGTCATAGAGAGAGCCCTTGGGTTCAATCTCTAGTTACTTACACACACACACACACACACACAAATTCAAATAACTTGAATCTACCTTTATAACTTTCTTCCTTCTTGCCCGTCCTTTCCTCCTTTTCTTTTTTCCATAAACATATGAGCATCTGCCATGTGTCAAGCAGCATACTTGGCTATGCATTGATGTGGTGAAAAAAACTGACAGTCATCTGTCTTGTGATTCTTAAAAACTAATTAAATTTGAGGATGTATGCAAGTTCACCTAGACCATTTCAGACAAAGCAAACCCCAGATTAGGGATGCTGGTTCTTTGACTATACATGTCTTCTCTTTCTACAACTCAGGTCAGTTAGCCCCCGTCTACAGACCTCTTAATGTCTCCTAACAGGAGAAAGCTTCAGTATTGGAACTCACAGTGGTATGTAGTAGTCCCATCATTAAAGCAATGTCCTGGATGAATACAGCTTGACTGATTGCCCTCTTTGGACACTAGAACTTGGCAGCATTAGTCAAGTGAGGTATGAAGTCCAACTGTTTATATAAAACAATTCACAAAGAAGTTCTTTAGCTTAAAACTTTATAAAAAAACACAAAGACTTAATAAAAAACTACAAAAATTCATACTCTGAAATGGGAACTCCAAGCCTCTAAATATTTGATACATAATGAAGTTCTCCTCACTGAAGAGAGTCAGTGGAGCATTTTGTTTAAGTGGCAGTGCTCTGAAGCCAAACAACCTGGGCTTGAATCCCAGTATCATCACTTACTAGTTGTGTGAGGTGGGACAAGTTACTGTATTTCTCTGGACCTCAGTTTCTTCATTTATGATATGGAGCTAATAATGAGATAACTTACCAAGTAAGTTACTTCAGTATCTGTCACAGAGTAAGCACTCAATAAATATTAAGTGTCATTAATAAAGGACTGGTGAGATCTCTTAACCAGAAAAGCAAAATTAACTATCCATTTATTTATTAATATGATCCATGCCTCATACATGCTAGGATGTCATTTTCTTCATATCAGAACTTTTATTAGTGACTACAGAAAGTCTTCAGGCTATGTTTATTCACTTCCTCAAAGTTCACTTTAAAATACAACTTTTCCCAGTTAATCTCTAGGAAGATTTAGACTCTTCCAGAGTTTTGGCAAAATGCCAGCTGCCAGCCTGCTTGGCTAACTTCCCTGGGGAAAGCTTCTAAATCTGTGCCTAGCCCTGTAATCATGTTGATCTGTTCTTTGCCTTCTTCAAACATCTTCCAGTTGATTCTTTGCAAGAAGAATCACTTCCTATTTGGGACTCAGGTTGAAAATAGATTCTCTTATTGGACAAAAATAAGAAACTCTTAAGACATTTCTATTTTGGTAGCATCCATTAGAATCACTCAGGAGCGTATTAAACTAAGTTGGTGAGTTCCACCTCAAGAGTTTCTGATCCAGTTGCTCTGGAGTGATAACCTGTGAATTTGCATTCATAATAGGTTCTCAGGTGATGCTGACATATTGGCCTAGTGACTATACTTGGAAAACTTCTCATTATTCAATATCATGAAACATTTGCATCCATATCTAACATTAACTTGAGGATGAATTGTTTCATTTAATAATTTCATGCTCAACATAATAGGTTATAAAAGTTCCCCATGTGTTATACATCTAGGACCAGAATCTACTCTTACCTTCTGCAACTTTACAAAGAAATTGCTATTCCTGTCAAGATTTCAGCTTCAAAAAATGTCCACTATCAACAGGGAGTTCCAATGCCTGTCTGCCTACCTATCTGGATTTAAAGTATTACCAATTCTTAGAATCTCTCCCCTGCCACATGTGCTTATTTCAGATTCTTTTTTCATAAAGAAATAACGGTCTAAAATAATAGGTTGAACGTTCTGTGACAGATTTAAATTCATTTCATCTTATCCCACACATGTAGGAGCTTCTCAGTCTCCCCAGGAGACTAGTTTAATTCCAGATTGAATTAAGTGATGAGAACTGTCCAGCGGTATGCTGATAAAAGCTTAACGATGGGTTTTCCAGTACAAAAGAAATGAAATTGTAGCATTCACCAATTTCTATGCTGTACGCACAATAATTGAAGCCACCAAACATAAAATCAACCAGCTCACACAGTTCCCGACAATTTGTTACTTTGTTCTCACATGGCTGTAACATGGTGCTGGAACTTTCCTACTAAAAACCTTTCATAAACCAAACTAAAACTTCCTTGATTCATACTTCTCAAGATTTAACATGAATATAAATGACCTGGAAATCTTATTTAAATGCAGATTCTGATTTAATAGGTCTTCAATGGGGCCCAAGATTCTTATTTCCAACAGGCTTCTAGGTAACATTAATATTACTGGTCAATGGACTACACTTTAAGTAGCAAGGTCCTAGAATACATCAAAGAGCAAAATCTACTTAGTCACAATCCAGATTCTTTTGAGTAGACTCTCTCTTCTAAGAGGAAATAAGTTTAAGTGGATTCCTGAATTTCTGAGTATAAACTCTGGGACCTTCATCTTTAATTGTAGATAATAGAAATATCAATAACTTCATGCCCCACCCACAACTGCTTCTGTTGGAAACTTCTTCTCTCACATAAATAAAATTCTCTGGCTCCGGTTATTTGGATCTGTGTAAATCATTTTCTGTGATTTGCATATGTCTTATCCCCACGTAAATCATGATTAAGGCTTAATTCCTCAATGCAACAGTACTGGGAGGTAGGGACTAGTGGGAAGTATTTGGATCATGAGGGCAGAGCCCTCACAAAGGGATTAATGCTTTTCCTTTTCAGGGTGGGTTCGCTATTGCAGGAATTCAGCCCCCCTTTCTCTCTCACATGCATGCTTTCTCTTCTCTTTTCTCTCTTTTTTTAGGATCCTACTTGCCCTTCTGCCAGAAGCCAAGCAGATGCCAAGGGCATGTTCTTGGACTTCCTAGTCTCTAGAACTGTGAGCCAAATATACTTCTACTCTTTCTAAATCACCTTGTCTCCGGTATTCTGTTATAGCAACATAAAATAAATTAAGACACCATTTGTCCAAGGAAGGATTTCTCCATCCATACTATGGCCAGTAACAGTGGCTCAGAAAGAAAAGCTGAACCAGTCATTGCTCTCATGAAACTGGAATTGGAAAAATGACAGTCTGGAAAATGTAGGTGAGATGATTCAAGCTTTTAAAGTCACAGAGTAGACTGCAAATTAAAGAAGCCTTGAAGGACAAGCCAAAAGTACCAATGAACAGAAAGAATGAGTAGAGTTGAATGAATAAGTCAGTTGCAAAAATGGAATGAAGTTCTGAGAAAAGCAGAGATAACAGGGAAAAAAAAGAGAGTGGCCTTTGAGAGGAAGATAGCAAAAGCTGCCTTGGTTCTCAGTTTGTTGAGCCTGCTGTATCACTGTTCCTCCCCTTGCCTTCTTGTGAGATCTCTATCTACCATATGTATCTCTACAATAACTTCTGTTTTCTTGATGTAGCCACCAGTGAATTTCTATATCTTCTTTAAAAAAATAATTAAAACTGTAGGACTCTAGTTATTCTGGTCATAATGCATGAATTGGCAGTTTTATTCCAGAATTAGTAGCAAAGCCCTAATTAAGAAATCTAAGGGGCTGGGGATATAGCTCAGTTGGTAGAGTGCTTGCCTCACATGCACAAAGCCTTGCACCAGACACACACACACACACACACACACACACACACACACACACACAAAGATTTGGAAAAGTTTTTTGGATATCTTCCATCTACCTAGCTCTCTATAGTTCTCTGATTAATTTCTGATGACAAAGTCTTGAATATTATATAAGGTAGTTCACTCCACTGTTGGTCAACTATAATTGTTAAAAGGTTGTTGCCTATATTAAAGCTGAAATCTCTCTGAAATCTCTGTAACGTGGACCTAATTTTACCCATTGGGTCAATTCCATTTCCACACGGCAAATTTTCTGGAATTTGAGAATAGTTATCATGCTTTCCTTCAAATCTTCCCCTCACTTGGATAAATATGTTCCTATCTTTAACCACCCACAGTTCCTCCCTTCTGTGGCATGGAGATGAGAAATTCTCATCTTCCTCAGAGCCTTAAGTATATACTCTAGTGTGCTAGATAGCTCTCTCTTAAAATGTAGTCACAAACTGAACAAAACACTTTAGAAGAGGAAGGAACAGTAGTTCTGGGAAAATTAATGTAACCTAAAATCACATTAACTTATTTGACTGTTCTAGTGGCTTTGCTTAGTACTTGGTAATTTCCTTGCTTTTCCTCAATACTTTGATACTTATGACAAAAAATACACCACAAATATCTCAAATTTTGAACTAAACTAAAAGATAAAGCTTTTTTGATCAACTTTTTGCTTTAATATTTCTGTATTCTAGAATAGCACCATCAACGCACATATAAAACAAGTCATATATGTACTTTTTAATTTCCAGTGTCTACACTGAAAAAAGTAAAAAGAAACAAGTAAAATCAATTTAAATAACTTATTGAGTTCAATATATCCATGCTATCAAAGTATAATTAATACAAAAATTATTGATGTATTTTACATTCTTTTTACATTAAGTATTTGAAATTTGACATGTATTTTGCACTTGGAGCACATCACAATTAGAACTAACTACACTTCAGGGGCTGGGATTGTAGCTCAGCAGTGGAGCGCTTGCCTCGCATGCGTGAGGCCCTGGGTTCGATCCTCAGCACCACGTACAAAGCAATAAAATAAAGACATTGTGTCCATCTACATCTAAAAAAAAAATATTTAAAAAAAAAAGAAATAACTACATTTCAAATGTTCAGTATCTACGTGTATCTATCCTAATGGACAGCACAATTTTCTAATAATAATAACAGTACTTATTGAACTCTAACTGCAGGCACTTTTCTAAGACATTTATATAGTTAACTCTTTAAATCTTAACAACAACCCTATAAAATAAGGGTTATAATTATTCCCATTTTACAGATTAAGGAACAGAGTAACTGAGAAGTTAAGTAACTTGCCCAGCTAGTTAAGATTTGAACCCAGGATGTCTATCTCCAAAGTGTATGTACTTAATCACTTTTTATATATGTCTCATACATATGCCATGCTGGATACCATGCTAAGCACTTCATATATTGTATTGTGCTTTGTTCCCATTTTATAAAGAAACTGAGACCCCAAGGAGTATGTTTCTTGCCCAAGGCCAGAAGCTAGTATTAGATCTCACATCAAAACCAGTATATCTGACCTTTGTACCTCCTCCTGCTTCACTGCTACCCCCAAACTGTAGTGTTTATAAATTTTTCCACCAATGACTCAATATTTTTATGCTGATGTTTTAGAGAATGCCCAGATAACATCAGAGTGTGTGGGAGGAAAATAAGCAACATGTAAGCACATGTACACTACTTTTTGATCTTCAAAGCTAAGCATATAAATCACAAGCACCAACAAAACACTAATTAGAGTTAGCTTTTTATCTCATGCATGAGAAGGTAAAACTTGTTTGGATCAATCTAGAATATAGAAATACATTCTTAAAAAATTCACACACATGAGAAAAGTAGCAATATCAACAAAGCAATTCTCGGAAGGACATCTTATTTTTATAGCAGAGTGTGCATAACTCACAAGAGGAGGCTGTAAGTAATTGGAAGGATATGACACTCTTCCTCCCTTTTATACCGTGGAGCTTTGTTGTTTTGTAGACTTAGAAGTGAACTTGACATTTTGTTGTTACACTCTTTTCAGGTCTCTCTTTTAGATTAGGTCGATCTGAGGCTGAGTTCCTTGCCAAGTTCCAGCCTTAGGGGTTAATAAGTTCTTTCTCTATCTTTAGGCATCTCCTCTTTACTGCTTCAGGAAATGAGCTCCGGGTTTAGGGAAAGTTGGGAATTATTTCTTTATTATTTTTATCTGAAAATATTGAGTTCAAGTATTCCATTATTCATCTGTGAACAGTAGCATTGCATCTTTGTCAAAGTTATTTTATCCCATATACCAATTTTTTTCTGTTGTTGCTGCTCGGTTAACATTTTTCTTCTTCCTGTAGTTATTAAGTAGTAGAGTTAGAGGTGTAGTAGGGGAAATTAAAGGACTGGGAGGAATGAGACTGAGTGGTTGAGTCTTTAATAATCAGGAAGCTAGAGGTTCAAATCAAGCTTTTCTGGTATGATCAACCCCAGCAGGTTATGCCCTTACTCAGTGCTTCAATTTTTCCATCTGAAAATAGGAATGATAATATTTTTGTGGCATATGATTCTCCACTGCAATTCCTCAGCTTCAGTGACATCTTGAGAATTTATTCTAAGTAGGTATAGATATTTTTTAAGGATTAATATTTAACAAATTAATAAAGATGCTTTTTTGGCTTCTCTGGGAATAATGACGGAACTCTATATCCTAGCAAAAAAACAGACCAAAGGGATACAATGGGGTCCAAGGAGAGGAAATAATTAGCACCCTGAATCATCAGGGAAAATAGATTATATTTAGAAAGGGAAAAAAAAGATTTCTCCAAAGGTCAAAGGATAATAAGAATCAGGATAGGTATATAAGTAGAAGAGTCACTAAATACAATGTTTTTCAAACTGTACTAATCTAGGCCCTATATGTACTGTTAACTTCTTATCTTTTCTTAGATCATACCATTACAAATGGTATATAAAATATAATCCGGGCTGGGATTGTAGCTCAGCGGTAGAGCACTTGCCTCGCATGCGTGAGGCCCTGGGTTCAATCCTCGGCACCACATACAAAGCAATAAAATAAAGACATTGTATCCATCAACAACTAAAAAAATATTTTAAAAAAATAAAAAAATTGGGGCTGGAGTGGTGGCTCAGTGGTAGAGCGCTTGCCTAGCATGCGTGAGTCACTGGGTTCGATCCTCAGCACTACATATAAATAAATAAAAAAACAAAGGTCCATCAACAACTAAAAAAAAAATAATAATAATTAAAAAATAAATAAATAAAAAATAAAAAAATAAAAAATAAAATATAATCCATACAGAAAAAACACTAGAATGCATTGAGCTCCTGAATCCATCCTAGAAGGAGGGTAAAGAGGCTAGAGAGAGTAAGACAAATGTTCTGGTTCTCAGGGCTCTGCTATAGGAAGAAGCCAGATGCCTGTGGCTGACAGGGACGGTGAGGATTTTTTCAGGGTTACCATAAGCTCATCATATATACAGCACCCAGAATGGATTCAGAAAGTTGTAGTTATGTGATAGGAGGGTTACAATAAATGCAAGCCATGTGCACCCTGAGATATATGTTAGACAAAGTGTGTCCTGACATCCTCAAGGGGTCTTTGCATGGCTCTGAGGAGCAGTTCATCCTAAAGAAAGTGAGCTATTTTGAAGGGCACAGGATCAGTAAGAGAGGGAAAGCAACACTGAATATACTTCAGCCCTTTGCCTTTCAAGGATGAGTGTTAGAACCTGGGCAGGGGAAGTAATAGAAGAATATGTAAAAGAGCCATTTCTCTGGAAACTCTGAAAGGTTTGTGAACACAGGACTTCTTATTTATGGGAACTGAGGTAACAATGAGGACATGAGAGAATTTCTTGAGTGCAAGTGCTGCGGACTGGGATATACTTGGCACAGTGACAGCTTCCATGATCTTGGCACCTTTCCTACAGAAAGAAAGTAACAAAAAGCAGCAGAGGATGAAAAGGGCTGATGTTGTCAGTATCAAATGTGTTTGGGAACACTTAATGACACACTCCCTTAGTACATCCATCCAGAGCTAGGGAGACATTGGAGGTGAAGCATAGAGCCAATAATTATTGGTGGGGTCCCAAAGACAGAGAAATACAGAGCCCTAGTTCACTCTTGATTTGGGAATCATCAGTGGCATGGGGAAAACCATCTGAGAGTAATATAAGCAAGTATGATCATTACAGTAATTGTGAAGTGTGATAGGTCTTATTCAATGTTTAATTTCCTTATATTTTCTTTGATCAGGATTAGAGGGGTTTTATTTCTTCGCATCTTTTTATAAAATATTTATTTCCCAGTTATGAATTAAAATGTAACACATCGTAGTCCCGTATCATAACATATTAATTGAATTGATATGATACACTTTGCTGAATCATTATCTAGTTATCCGTAACTGTTTATCTCATTCTTTATTACATGAAAAATAAGTATCTTTAAGTATCTTAGCTTTTTTTTTTTTTTTTTTTTTTGGTACTGGGGATTGAACTCAAGGACACTTAGCACTTTAACTCTGAGCCGCATTCCCAGTTCTTTTTTTTTAAAAAACACAGGATCTCCCTAAGCTACCTAGGCTGGCCTCCAACTTGCCATCCCTCTGTCCCTCACCATTTTGCCATAAATTTATTGGCTTCATTATGTTTATTCCCTGGTTTCTAACAGAGTTTTTCCTTCTTTCTATATGCTAGTAAGTTACTGGTAATTTCTCATTTAATAAAGCATTATGAGGGGGCTGTGGTTGTGGCTTAGTGGTAGAGCACTTGCCTGGCATGCGTGGGGCTCTGGGTTTGATCCTCAGCACCACATAAACATAAAGGTATTGTGTCCATGTACAACTAAAAATTTTTTTAAAAAGCACTATATAAGGTCAGGCATGGTGGTGTTTGCCTATAATCCCAGATACTCAGAAGGCTGAGGGAGAAGGACCACAAGTTCAAGGCCAGCCTGGGCAACTTAGTGAAACCCTGTCTCAAATTTTGAAAAAATAAAAAGGAGTGGGAATGTAGCTCAGCAGTAGAGTGCCCCTGGGTTCAGTCCCCAGTACTGAAAGAATAAGGAGAAGGAAAAGAAGAAAAGGAGGAGAAAGAGGAGGAGGAAGAGGAGAAAGAGAAGGAGAAGAAGACACTGTATTGGTTATGCTCCAATCACATCTATCCTTTACCCCTGCCCACCCTGCTTTGCACCCACTGAGACTGAGCCTTTTAAACTGTACCACCCAGGCTCCAGTGCCCTCCTGCCTCTCACTGGGTTTGTCCATACGGAGCACCAGTAAGAGTTATAGTACAGGAAGAAAGAGAAGCCAAGGTGTTGTCCAGCTCCCTCCTATTGGGCTGCAGTCCTGGAAATGGGTGCATTCCTCAATAGCCACTGCTTTTGCCAGGCGGCGCCTTCCCATAGTTTGAGCTCTCACCTTGTTCCAATACACGATGTCTCCAATTGTTCCTTATGGCCTATGTGTGGTTGTAATTCCCACTCTTACTAGTCCATATTTATTTCAACATTCCTTCATGGTGCCCTTAATCCTGCCCACATTTTTGGAGATATCCTCCCTTTTGGACTCTTTTGAGTTAAAATCTTTGAGTTCATCATCTTCCTGCTTGGTCTCTGGCTAACATGAACACCTGAAGGCGTGGGATAAACAATGAGGATTATTTATGTTGGCAAAAGTAATTTTAACAGCCAGGCACAGTGGCGCACGCCTGTAATCCCAGCAGCTCTGGAAGCTGAGGCAGGAGTATGGCGAGTTCAAAGCCAATCTCAGCAACTTAGTGAGGCCCTCAGCAATTTAGCAAGACCCTGTCTCTAAATAAAATACAGAAAAGGGCTGGGGATATGATTCAACAGTTAAGTGCTCCTGCATTCAATCCCAGGTACCAAAAAAATTTAATAAAAAATAATTTTAACACTATACTACTAATAATAATTTCCATAGTCCAGAGGAAATGCAGGCAAGAAGTCAAATCATTTTTAGTAGGTCCTTTTATAATTGACTTTATTTCTTAAATCTATGCTGAGGTCTGTGTCTTACATTAAGAATGCCACTGTCAGCCGGGCGCGGTGGCTCACGCCTGTAATCCCAGCACTTAGGGAGGCTGAGACAGGAGGATCGCGAGTTCAAAGCCAGCCTCAGCAACAGCGAGGTGCTAAGTGACTCAGTGAGACCCTGTCTCTACATAAAACACAAAATAGGGCTGGGGATGTGGCTCAGTGGTCGAGTGCCCCTGAGTTCAGTCCCTGGTGCCA
>CM053408.1:66255384-66306301 GCA_028644305.1 Xerus rutilus
GCATGTATAATGTGATTCTACATCACATACAACCAGAGATATGAAAAGTTGTGCTCCATCTGTGTACAATGAATCAAAATGCACTCTGCTATCATGTAAACCTAAACAGAATAAATAAATTTTTAAAAAGTGGCAATATTTTATTTTTATGATAAAATTAATTATCATAAAATAATTATCATTTGCTAAATTCAAATGAGGGCCAGGTGCAGCAACACATGCCTGCCTGTAATCAAAATGACTCAGGAGGCTGAGGCAGGAGGATCTCAAGTTCCATGCCAGCTTGGCAACTTAGCAAGACTCTGTTTCAAAATAAAAGAGTAAAAAAAGGACTGGGGATATATCTTAGTAGTAAAATACCCTGGATTCGGGGCTGGGGTTGTGGCTCAGTGGCAGAGCGCTTGGCATGTGTGAGGCACTGGGTTCGATTCTCAGCACTGCATATAAATAAATAAAATAAAAGGTCCACCAACAACTAATAAAGAATTATTTTTTTAAAAAAATGCCCTGGATTCAATCCCTAGTATCAAAAAAATTAATCAGTTAATTAAATTAAATTTAATTAAATTAAATCCAAATTAGGCAGAGAGAGTAAAGTAAGAAAGAACATTGAAAAAGAAATGAAGATACATAAACAGTTGATAGCAGAAATGTTATTAGGAAAATAAAAATAGTAGTAACTAACAATTATATGTATGGTACTTAGTATATGCCTGGAATGGTTCAGGGTGCTTCACACATGTATGCATTTTATTTTGTGATAACATAATAAGAAGAGTACAATAATATTATGCTCATTTTACAGATAGGAGATTGACAGCTTAAAAAATTTTGCCCCAAGTCACACAGCTAGTAAGTACAGGAGGTGGCATTTAAACACAGGTTTGTTTGGGTTTTTTTGGTACTGGAGATTGAACTCAGGGGCACTCAACCACTGAGCCACATCCCCAGCCCTATTTTGTGTTTCATGTAGAGACAGGGTCTCACTGAGTTGCTTAGCACCTCACGGTTGCTGAGGCTGGCTTTGAACTCACGATTCTCCTGTCTCAGCCTCCCTAAGTGCTGGGATTACAGGCTTGCGCCACCGCCCAGGGTTTAAACACAGGTTTGACTTCAGGCTGTGCTCTCAATTATTATAGTATTATGCTGCCACTGAAATCAACAAGCATTTGCCAAGTACGTGCTACTCAGAGGGCATCATGTAAGAAAAATTAGGAGAGTTGTGCTCATAAAAAACTCATTAGGAAGCCAGGCATGGTGGCGCAAGCCTGTAATCCCAGCATTTAGGGAGGTTGAGACAGGAGAATCGCAAGTTCAAAGCCAGCCTCAGCAAGGGCGAGGTGAGGCATATACTAAGCAACTCAGTGAGACCTTGTCTCTATATAAAACACAAAATAGGGCTGAGAATGTGGCTCAGTGGTCGAGTGCCCCTGAGTTCAATCTCCAGCACCAGAAAAAAAAACTCATTAGGAGAAAAACCTATAGCTAATGCATTATGAAAAAAATTAAGTGGTAATGATAGAGAGTATTTCAAGTGTCCAATGAGAATTGAGATTTCATTAGTGGCTTGAGGAATATGTAGGTGTGGAAATTGATTTTTAAAAAAAGTAAGAAACATTCAAAGGAAGCTGAATTTTAGATAAATTGAACAAACGAAGCAATGATCATCAAGTAAAGCTTTGGGCAAACTGACCTAAGAATGATTTATTTTAGGCCAATATTTTTGTTTTGTTTGTATAAAACATCAGTTTTAGATGAAAACAGTATTGAGCAACTACTATGAAAACCAGTGAGTCAAGGCTGTTGAGATGGATGGATATGTTATCTCTGTCTTAGAGCTAGGACAAGTGGGTAAGAGGGTCCTAGGTGAGAGTTGGAATCACCCAAAGGACACATTGATAGAACCCACCCCAAACTTTCTAATTCCCTAGGTCTGAGGTTGGATCAGAGAATTTCTAGTTCTCTGAAGTTTCCAAATGCTGATGCTGCCTGCAGGGGACCACCCGTAGAGAAACAATGCCCTGGAGGAATCAATCCCAAGCTAACTGGGAAGGAGGTTAGTATTTGGGAGGCCTTCACAATAGAGTTTGTATTGGAAAGCCAAGGAGGGAGGGGATTCTGGGTGAAGTTTAGCATTTATAAAAGCCAGAGACCTTTAGAACAGTCCTAGGAAAGCACGTGGTTTAGGATGTTTGAAAACAAAAGACTCATGGGAGTCCCCGCAGGAAAAATAGCCTTTTCCTGCAAGGGTACGGAGCTTGACATATCACTGCAGTCTTTGGAAATTGAAGGATTTTAATCAAAACAGGTAGAAACAGTAATAATTTAACCAGACTGCTCCTTTGACACCCATACAAGTTAGTTACATCTGCTACATTCTTTAAGAAATGAGAAAACAACAACTTAATAGTGCAACAGAACTAAAAGCCATTATTTCTAAATGATTTTTTCCCAGACAAAAGCCCAGAAATGGGCTCCATCTTTGGCACAAAGGGACTTTTATTAGGCATTGTATATTAGAAACACAACACAAAGTTTTTTAATGCTGTCACAATTCCCCCTCCCCATACTTAGGAGGGAACCCAGGGGTGTTCTACCACTGAGCTACATCCTCAGCCCCTTTTTTCTGGGCCTTGAAATTTTGATTGTCTTTGCCTCAGCCTCCCAAGTTGCTGGGAGTACAAGTGTGCATCGCTGCACCCAGCTTAATGCTGTCACAATATTTAAATAAAAACATTTCAATTTTTTCTTCCATTTCTGGTTGTAACTATCTGGGAAGTTAATATGCTTGGCTTTTCTAGGCAGATTTTTACTTTTAAAGTAATATATAAGAGGCTGGGGCGGTAACTCAGTGGTAGAGCGCTTGCCTAGCATGTGTGAGGCACTGGGTTTGATCCTCAGCACCACATATAAATAATAAATGAACAAAATAAAGATCCATCAAAAACTAAAAAAAATATTTTAAATAAACTAAAATAAAATAATGTATAAGCCAGACTTAATAGAGCTCCCCTGGGTCAATCCCCAGTACCACAAAAATTGTTTAATTAATTAATTTTAAAAATAAAATAATGCATGAGCCCATGGGGTAGCAATGTTCATCCCTTAGGTTTACTTTCAGTAAATCAAGTCACTGGTTTATATAATGTTATTGGGCAGAATGTGTTCCATATTAAGAATCAAAAGAAGGGGCTGGGATTGTAGCTCAGTGGTAGAGTGCTTGCCTCACATGCGTGAGGCACTGGGTTCGATCCTCAGCACCACATAAAAAATAAATAAATAAATAAAATAAAGATACTGTGTCCATCTACAACTAAAAAAAATTAAAAAAAAAAAAAAAAAAGAATCAAAAGAAGCCAGGCGCAGTGGCTCAAGCCTGTAATCCCAGCACTTAGGGAGGCTGAGACAGGAGAATAGCGAGTTCAAAGCCAGCCTCAGCAATGACGAGGCACTAAGCAACTCAGTGAGACTCTGTCTCTACATAAAACACAAAATAGGGCTGGGGATGTGGCTCAGTGGTCGAGTACCCCTGAGTTCAATCCCCAGTACCAAAAACAAAAACAAAAAAAAAGAATCAAAAGAACACTATTAATAATACCTCACATATAATTAAGTTTCGTAGAGAATTAAAGCCAGAATGTTAATGTACATTTATCAGTGATGGTAAAGTGACATAATGCTAGTAAATACTTCAGTACAGAGAAGCAGATGAAGCTAAGAAAAGAAGTTTAGAATAGAAATTCAAAAAACAAAAACCAGAAATAATTTAGAGAACATACATGTTCTAAATACAACTATGAAACAAGAGGGATTTTGTGCCTTTGAGTCAAAAGCTATAATTCATCACTGATGTCAGGCAACCACCTGTATTAGGTGCTTAGGCTGGGAAAGACAGCAGTTATAACTGACACTCACTAAAGGTAGACTGTGTTCTGAGAATCTTAAGCCACAAAGGAAACTTATAGTTTCCAGGACACTTTGTAGATGCAGCTGTGAACAACTAATTCATTTGAACAATAGGTAGAAGGGAAAATGCTGTTCAGAACACAAGAGAGGTAAATATTCAAAGCTAAAGAAATTTGATAAAAATTCAAGTAAACATCAAATGAAGTGTGTGGGGTAGGGAGTGGGGGGAGCCTTATTTCTGCATACAAGAAGTTTTCCCTAAAGCAAGTGGCTAATTCTAAAAATAAACAAACAAAAAAAAAAAACACGGGCTGGGGTTTTGGCTCAGTGGTAGAGCACTTACCTGGAACATGTGACGCACTGGGTTCGATCCTCAGCACCATATAAAAAATAAATAATTGGGCTGGGGTTGTGGCTCAGTGTAGAGCGCTTGCCTTGCATGCATGAGGCACTGGGTTCGATTCTCAGCACCACATATAAATAAATGAATAAAATAAAGGTCCATCGGGGCTGGGATTGTAGCTCAGTGGTAGAGCGCTTGCCTCGCATGCGTAAGGCCCTGGGTTCGATCCTCAACACCACATACAAAGCAATAAAATAAAGACATTGTGTCCAACTACAACTAAAAAAATATTTAAAAAAAAATAAGAATAAAAAAAAATAAAGGTCCATCAACATCTAAAAATATACATATTTAAAAAAATAAAAATAGGGGCTGGGATTGTAGCTCAGTGGTAGAGCGCTTGCCTCGCATGCGTGAGGCCCTGGGTTCGATCCTCAGCACTACATACAAAGCAATAAAATAAAGACATTGTGTCCATCTACAACTAAAAAAATATTTAAAAAAAAAATAAAATAAAAATAAAAAAAATAAAAAATAAATAAATAAATAAAAATAAACAAATAAAATAAAGCTATCGTGTCCTCTACAACTAAAAAAATATTTAAAAAAATAAACAAGCAAAAACTAAAGAAACTCAACAAAAACGTATGAGAGAAGGAAAATGTATTTAGTATAAGTATTCCCTTTCTTTATTTGAAGTATAGCTATCGATAATTTTTTTTAGTAAGAAAAAAATGTTGGTTTTATCAATTTTAAAATTTGAAATTCAGTAGAATAAAGTCAAGAATCTAAGTATTTCAGATACATTTAAACTTTGTTTCTCTATCTCCCCCCACCCCCATCTTTCAATGTCTCCTTTTTCTCTGTGTCTTTCCAAGCACAGAACAGGGGGAAATTATCTTTTGGGATTGGAGGAGAAATGCTAATTTGTACATTTAAAAACTGAAATGCCTTATTTAGAGCCATCAGAGCATTATTATAGACAGGTTATAAACTAAGATACTAACCCATACCAGCAGTATGCAGACATTTCTTTTTTAAAAAAATATTTTTAGTTGTAGATGGACACAATACCTTTTATTATCTTTATGTGGTGCTGAGTGAAGATCGAACCCAGTGCCTCACACATGTTAGGAAAGTGCTCAAGCACTGAGCTACAACCCCAACCCCAGGCAGACATTGCTTTTCTAACTTAGTCTTTCATCTTTTCCTGCCAAGCATTTACTAGAATAAATGACCCACTTATTTACTGCCATAGGAGAGAAAACGAAACAAAATCATTGTAGTAATACTATCTCTTTGTTCTGGGTAGACAACAGGGCTGGGGTGGAGGGGTGGAGGGGTGGTAGGGTGGCACAAACAGCAGTCCAGAGAGACAAAGTCAGTGAATACTAAACTTGTCTTTGCCATTCCTTGCCTTTGGAAAGCATTTATTCCTTCATCTACTCATTTGTTTAATCATTCCCTTTGACCTCAGATAATAGCACCAGAGGAGCAGGTGTGAGGAATAGCTAAACAATATGATAGAGCTTTGTCAGCATAAAATGCTTTATTTAATAATTCCTTTAGAAACTGAAATATTATATCTGAAATTACTTGTTTACTCAGATTTTATTATATAAACGAATCCCTGAAAATAAGTAGGGAATTTTGTTAAGACAATCTTTAGAGATATTATAAAATATTTTACGTTACTAGAAGGAAAACCTGTCTCAGATCCCAAATTGGTATCCTTCTCTCTTAAAAGTTATTGTAGTTTCCATATAGAACACTTCTGTTTATTCAGTGCTTTCACTCAACAAATATTTACTGATCATGTATAATGTATCATGAATGCATGTTATTCCTTGAAAAAAGTGGTGACACAGAAATCTGGATCAGCCAGGCATGGTGGTGCATGCCTGTAATCCCAGAAACTTGGAAGGCTGAAGGATCACAAGTTCCAGGCCAGTCTCAGCAATTTAGTGAAACTCTAAGCAACTCAGTGAGCATCTGTCTCAAGATAAAAAATAAAAATGGTCTGGGAAGCCAGGTACAGTGGTGCATGCCTGTAATCTCAATGGCTGGCTTGAGAGGTTGAGGCAGGAGGATCACAGATTGGAGACCAGCCTAACAACTTAGCAAGGCCCTAAGCAACTTTGCAAGACCCTGTCTCTAAACAAAAAAAAAAGGGCTGAGGACGTGACTGAGTGGTTAAGTACCTCTGGATTCAATCCCTGGTACCTGCCCCTCCCCACCCAAATGGTCTGAGGATGTAGCTCAATGGTAAAGCACCCCTAGGTTGAATCCCAACTACCAAAACAAAACAAAACAAAACAAAAATCTCCTCTGAATACAATAATTAAATACTCATGAAAGCAGAGAAATGAATGGAAATAATTTTCTCCCAAATGCCTACAAACTTAAGCTGTGTTGATAAAATCTACTTTAGAAAGTAGAGAATGATTCTGTGTGTGTGTGTGTGTGTGTGTGTGTGTGTGTGTGTGTGTGGTGTGCTGTTAAATGTACTCTGCCACTGAGTTATTTTGGACCACCCCCAAGAATCTTCATTTTGTTCAGTCTGAAAATCATAGCCATTACCTAAATTGTCTGGATGACATTTAATATATCACACTTGAATTATTCTTTTTTTTTTTTTTTTTTGGTGCTGGGGATTGAACTCAGGGGTACTTGACCACTAAGTCACATATCCAGCCCTATTTTGTGTTTTATTTAGAGACAAGGTCTCACTGAGTTGCTTAGCACCTCGCTGTTGCTGAGGCTGGCTTTGAACTTGCAATTCTCCTGTCTTAGCTCCCAAAGTGCTGGGATTACAGGCATGCGTCACCACGCCTGACCAAATTATTCTTTTTGTAATAATTTAATTATTAAATTTAATTTGTAAATAATTCCAAAGAATGTAAAGTAAAATTGGAAGTCTCTCTCTAGTAATCCCATTGCCTAGGAATAACTACTGTTACCATGTTTATTTGTCCAGACTTTTTTTTCTCTATGTATTAAATTATAATAGATGATGCAAGAAAGTAGAAATTTCCAAAGCACTGGCAAATTTGACTCAAATTCATGAAAACCTAAGTGAATCTTAAGTTACTCAAAGAATGCCAACTATGTCTGCCTTTCCCAGACAGAGGAAAGTGGTCTGTTGTGCTTCCTTGCCACACTAGTGTGTGAGTAACAGGGACAGAGCACACATCTCTTCAATCCTTTCCTTCAAAACTGTCTCAGAATCAAAGTGTGGTCATCACCTTTCATAGGGCTTTATATCCTATTAATGATTCTCAGACTCAGATTTCATGACACCACATGTTAAGTATTTCCAACAGGAAGACCTTTAACATGTCCCCATTCCCAGCCAGTTCTTCCATTTGGCTGTCAAAGAGAAACTTACGATTCTTTCCTAATATGCACATAAACAACAGGCTAGTATTTATTCCTTCAATGTGTGTTTTTGAACACTTGTTTTATGTCATTTAATATTCAGAACAAATGGAGAGGACATCTTGTTTTGGTAAAAAGCTAAACTTCCCATTTTACCAAAAAGAAAATTGAGGTTTGAGAGGAAAAGAGACTTTTCCTGGTTGTTTAGGCAGAGTCAATTTAGGACCTGGGTCTGTGTGTAGCTTAGGGCAGTACAGCAGGGGGAAAAAATTCCAGGAAAAAAATGTAATTGCCCCAAGAAAATAAAACAAAATTGGAAAAAAAAAGACATTTTGAGATTAAACATATAAAATATTGCATGATTAGATGTTTAGTAATTCTTTATGACTTCCAAGAAATACTACTGATAGCATAAAAATAGAGCAATATACAAGAAACTTCAAAGACAAGGTTTACAATTTTGTCTCCTTTCTGAGAAAAACACTCTACATTCGTCATGTACGCCTCTCATAAGAGGTTTTAGATCAAAAGACTTCTCAACAGCCAGAACAAACCCAGTACAACATTCTAGGCATACAAGAGTCTGTTACACTTATTAAGTATCTTGGATTAGGCCTTATTCTGTGAAAGGATGCCGGTATCTCTGGATGCTCCTTGTTTTATGGCATATCTTGGTCTGTAAATGTAAAATCTTAGAAATAAATTATGATAGAAATAAGATCCAATGGAGACTATGATCCACATCTCAAGTGACCTTGCTGATTTCTTTTAATTTTTTAAAATTTTTTTAGTTGTAGATGGACACAATACATTTATTTTATTTATTTATTTTTATGTGGTGTTGAGGATCGAACCCAGTGCCTCACATGTGCCACGTGAGTGCTTTACCACTGAGCCACAACCTCAGCCCTGATTTTTTTAAACCTGATTTTGACACTGTCATACTTTCTGAATGACAAATAAATACTCAATTTGAAAACACCTAGGATAAAAATGGGCTGTTAGACAACTATCTTAAACATAAATTTTTGGAACAAATTTTTTTGTTTTTTGGCTAGTTGGAGTCTGGTCTTATGTGCAATCAGATAATAGAAAAATTAAAAATTTTTTTTTACTGTTGGCTAATTTACAGTTTGCCTATCAACATAAAAAGTAGCTAAGTGCATTGTGAGACCTGGTCTTATGTAACTAGACATGTACAAATAGTGAAGACTTTTGGAGGTAATGCATCATAAAATCATTTTCATGTCACTTTTAGTTTTCCATTTCCATATAATCCTTTATTAGAAAACTAATGATTTATATTCATTTACTTTGATTTTAAGAAATTATTGGGGGCTGAGGATTTAATTCAGTGGTAGAGAACTTGCCTAGCATGTGTGAGGCTCTGGGTTTGATCTCTAGTACTTAAAAAAAAAAAAAAGGCAGAGGCAGAGGAAGAAATTTTCAAGCTGCTCTGTATTGTTGCACTGAGACAAATATTTCTTAATACTTCATTTGATCGAAGAGTCAAATCATTGTTATATTCGCTTAATAATACACTAGCCCCTTAACTTTCCAATAGTTTGATATTTAGTGTTAAGTCATTTGGCTGAGACAATTTGGTAAGTTATCACTGAGGTAGTCCTTGAAATAGAGCACATTAGAAAACTCACTTTGGAGCCAATGCAATTATTGGGATTTAAAGGCCATTTCTTGGGTTTCTTCAGCTCCTGTGCTTCCAGCAGCATCAGCTGCACTAGTAGTCGCTAAGGTTTAGATTCTACATGATGAAAAGCTTATGGATAACCATAGGAATACTCTGTACTAATTTTCTATACAAAGGTTTAGTGAAATATAATTCTACAATAGAAATTATGGTTCAGAAATTTCAAATACGTGAAAGAACATTTAAATGTAAATATTAATGGCCTAATGAAATAACACAACATGAAGAAGTAAAAGGCTCATGTCCTAAATGTAAGAATGTCTGGATTTGAGACCTAGATTTGCCACAAACAGATCTTATGAGGCCTCATTTGGCTTTTCTAAGTTTTCACTTTTCTTTTTGGTGCTAAGGATTGAACTCAGGGCCTCACACTGGCTAAGCACTGGCTATATCATAGAGCTCCACTCCCAGGCCCCTCTAAGATAGCCTATCTACTAAAAATGACAGTTATAAGACTCTGATTTCTTCATGGCAACATTGTTGTGATGATCAAATGAGCTGATTGTACATGAAAAATGCTACATAGAATAGTAAAATATTTGTTATAATGCAAAGTAATATTTCATTCATTTTTTCCTGTCAAAACTGGAAAGGTTTTAAATGACATTATGCTTTTGCTTTTTTACTGGAACTTTATTACAGAATTTACTTAGAATTCAGGTAATTATACTTATTATCTCATTCAGTTTTAATGAGAAAATATTGTATATTAAGAATTATACAATTTTTAAGAATTTTAACCAGATTCTCTAATAGATTATGTGTTAAAGGAAAAACAACCCCAACATATTGGGCACAAACTTTCCACCTTATTTATAAAGTATTTACTAAATATTTTTGGGGTGAGGCTGGGGGTGTAGCTCAGTGATAGAGCTGGTGCTTAGCATTTGTAAGGCTCTGGGTTCAATCCCCAGTAAGAAAAAAGAAAGAAAAGGAAAAAATGTGCAGGATAAATATCTTCTGAGAAAAATTGAGAGACAGTTATTTTATTAAGAGTTAAGAACAGCAAGTACAAGAAACTTGAAATAAAATTAAAAAAAAAAAAACTTGAAAGGTAATCAAAGAAAAGCCTCCAGGGAAGTCTTTTCTTCAGTCAAGAAGGATGTACTCAAAGCTTATTTAAAAGAGAGCAGAAAGAGCTATTAAAGTAATAAGAATAGTTGATATGAAAGAATGTAAGAATGGTGTCAAGGGAGTGAATCAGGCGAGGAAGATGAGACACAAAAGCACAAGTGTTCTTAAGGGAAAGAGAAATTGAAAACTGCTTACAAAGAGAGAAAGGTAATAAGCTAAGAAACTTTAGACATCCCCGAGGTTACATTTTAAAAAGAGGGTTATTTATGTCCATGTCTCTCTGCCTGTAGATCTTTAGCTCCTTAAAGCAAGGTACTCTACAGTATTCATTCTTGCATCCCTTGCAGCAGTTAGCTCAGTTCTATCTGATAGAAGGTCCCCTATAGGTGTTGAGTTGAACATGAATAAAAGTTATCTGTACTGCAATTTAAATGTTGGCTATGAAACACAGTGCAAGGGACAAAGAAAGACAAAACTTAATAAATATACTGGCTCATCTATCCATTCTACAAATTCTTAGTGAGCACCAAGTGCTAGGAAGGATCTGAGGATAGAGCAATGAATCATATGTGGTTAGGATTCTGTTTTCTTTACAAACATACAACCCAAATCTTCTGAGTTAAGCATTCGAAGGAGAATTTCCAGATGACAGTTGAACCACAAGGTCTTTTATATTTCCCCTGGCTTTCCCTTGCCATTGGGATCTTTAAACTGATTGCCATTGAGATAAACATACTGGGGGATGCATCTCTTTTAGCATTTTAAACCAGTCATGAACAAATGATCTGATTTCCTGAAGTATAGCTAAAATAGTTTTTGAAAGATTGATGGAGATGGGGATGTATCTCTGTGGTACAGCACTTGCCTAGCATGCACAAGGCCCTGGGTTCAATCCTCAGCACTGCCAACAAAACAAAACAACAACAAAAAAGACATTAAGGAAAATAGTCAAGTGCAGGTGCAGTGGTATGCTCCTATAGTCTCAGCTACTTAGAATACTCAGGAGGCTGAGGCAGGAGGATTGCTTGAGTCTAGGAGTTTAAGACCAGCCTGGGCAACAGTGAGACCCTGATTAAAACAAACAAACAAACAAAAAATCAATAAACTTAAATAAAAGCATGAATTTTCATAATCTGGGTTGAATTTATGCAACTCTCCAGTGCCTCACACATGCGAGGCAAGCGCTCTACCACTGAGCTAGAATCCCAGCCCCCACAGCACTTTCTTAAGAATAGTTTCCAGCTGGGTGTGATCACTCATGCCTGCAATCCCAGCAACTCAGGAGGCAAAGGCAGGAGGACCATAACTTTGAGGCCAGCCTCAGCAACTTAGCAAGACCTGTTTCAGAATAAAAAAAATAAAGCCGGGCACGGTGGCGCAAGCCTGTAATCCCAGCACTTAGGGAGGCTGAGACAGGAGAATCGCGAGTTCAAAGCCAGCCTCAGCAATGGCGAGGCGCTAAGCAACTCAGTGAGACCTTGTCTCTACATAAAACACAAAATAGGGCTGGGGATGTGGCTCAGTGGTCGAGTGCCCTTGAGTTCAATCCCCACTACCAAAAAAAAAATAGAATAAAAAAATAAAAAGGACTAGGGATATAGCTCAATGGTAAAAAGCACGCCTGGATTTAATCCCTAGTGGAGAAGGAGGAGGGGGACAGGGAAGAGGAGAAGGAGAGAAAAAGAAAAAGAAAAGAAAGAATAGATTTCCAAACATTACATTTCTTGACCTTTGGAGAGCAAATCCTGTGTCTTATCAATTTTGGCTTTCTTCTTCACTTACTGAATAAAACTTTCCTGAGGACTAGCCTCTTTGGCAATTATCAACAAGAAAGACATAGTCCTTTAGACAAGACTCTACTTGCAGGTCTGAGGCTTTATGTCACGAACTCTTCAGGATATTGCATCATGACACAATGGGCTGATATTTCTCAAAGAGGTATACATGTATAGTAATAAGCAGTATGAGTGGGAAAGTTAGTTCCTACCATGAAGGCACTATTCTCCAGTTTCTGCTTTCATTTCTAATTAGAGAAGTATACTCTATTTATTTTTTCAAAATCATAGTTAAATAAGACTTAAAGATTGTTGAGATTTTATATTCAAATATCCTATCAAATTCCATGTGTATGTAATCCAGAAAGACAAAAAAAGGTAAGTACAAATGTTCAAAACTGAGTTCCCACACTTCTTCTCAAAGCACTTGTATCAGCCAGGTTTTCATTGCTATTAAAAATTACCTGAGGGCTGGGTTATGGCATAGTGGTAACGTGCTCGCCTAGCACGGGTGAGGCACTGGGTTTGATCCTCAGCACCACATAAAAATAAAATAAAGATATTCTGTCCACCTACAACTAAAAAATAAATATTTAAAAAAATTACCTGATGCAGGCCAGCTTTATAAAGAGAAGTTTATTTAACGCAGAGGTTTGGAGACTGGAAGTTCAAACAGCATTGTTCAGGTTGTGGCAAGTTGTGTCGTTTGGCTGCGTGACATCATGGCAGGAATGGTCTCTGGGTGGTCTCTCTCTCTCTCTCTCTCCTCATAAAGCCATCTATATTCAAACATGGGGGCCCCTACCCTAATCTGATCTCATCACTTCCCAAAGGCCTGACCTCTAAACACTGTAGCTGGATCAAGTTTCCACCCTCTTAATACCACGAACATAAAAGTTGGGGCATTACATTACTCCATGAGTTCACGGGCTGGGGAGGGAAACCATATTCAAACCACAGGAGCACTCATGAAGGGAAGAGGGTTGTGTGGAAAGGATAGAGAAAGAGAAGTTGCTTTTTAAAATGTGGTCGATGTGCTGATGTAATTCTAGCAATGCTCACAAGGGCAATCTTATTGAATCTTCGCGAGCAACTTCATAAATTAGGAGTTCTCATGCCCATTTTACAGGTGTGGAAAACAAAACACAAAGAGTCTAAGTGAAGAAATCTGTGTGAGTCAGCTTTCCATCGCTCTAACAAATACCTGAGACAATCAACTTATAAAGAGAAAAGGTTTATTTTGGCTGATTTTAGAGGCTTCAGTCCATGATTAGTTGGCCCTTTTGCTTTGCTTTGGGCCTGTGGTAATACATCATGGCATGAACATGTGGTGGAGCCAAAAACTCATGTCATGGCTGGGAAGTGAAAGAGAGAAAGAGGAAGAGACTGGAGTCTCATGGTTCCCTTTATTGCTTTGTTTTTGTTTGTTTGTTTTTGTGTGCAGGGGATTGAACCTAGGGCCTCATGCAAGCTAAGCACACTCTACCACTGAATTTCACCTCTAGTTCTTCATAACCCACTTTAAGAGCATACCTCAATGGCCTGCAGACCTCCCACTAGGTCCCACCACTTAAAGTTTCTACTACTTCTCAATATTACCATGCTGGGAATCAAGACTTTAACACAGGCCTTCGAGGGACATCCCAGATTCAAAATACAGTAAAGTCTGTTCAGTAGCTTATAATTGTTGTGCTAGATTAGATTGGATTCAGCTTAATGTAAATCACTCAACACAGTTTACTATGAAATTATTATGTGAAGCATTATAAATGTATCATAGAAGAAACAAAGTGTTATACATTTTCCTTCTTCAAATTAATTCCACTCTAGTAATGGAGATTAAAAAACTCATTCCACTAATGAGGAGGTCATTCATAACCATGGAAATAATATTTTCATATGACACTAGAGAGAGTAGAAGCAGCCATCCAATATCTTAAAAATAAGTACATAGCGTGAAGGAAAAGAAGCAGTATGAAATAGTGTACTCCCTAGACATGTTGACTCAGGTTAAAAATTCTCAAGTTCTTTTAAAAATTGAATTTGTTTAGTTACATTGAGTCATTCATTCAGAGACAGCCTTAGGGTAGGGACATTAATTAGAACCAATTGTAGCAGGTCCAGATCTAGCACAGATCTCTGCTTTAAAGGAAGGGGAAAGAGGGAATGAGGAACAGCCTCATATGAGTCCAGAGAAGAATTGTAAAAGATTAGAAAGTAAAGGCATTTACAAAGGGAAGGTGCATTAGAAGGTAACAAATGTATGAACAGAAGGGTCCAGCAACCTGAGAAGCAATGAAAACTATATTTGGCAATATATTCCCATGGCTGAGCACATAAATTTAAACCTCAAGAAGACCCAGGTTTGGATCCTGGCTCCCCTGAAGAAAGTTACTTGGCATCTTTGAGCCTCAGTTTTCTCATCTATATAATGGGGGGAAATAATAGTACCCTATGTGGTGGTTGTAAAGATTAAATAGTCAAATGTGAATAAAATGACTGGGGTGTTATGCATGCTTAATTAAGTGGTTCCAACTATGATTATTCAGTGAGTTAAAGAAATTGTGTTCTTGACTTTAATGAATAATTGGTTAATCTACTGGTGTCATATAATTTAAAGGAATATTAGGCAAACTTTATAGTATATTCTACAACACCAGTTCTTAACTGGTTTGTTCTCACTTATGGGTGGGACATTTTGAGAGTTGATAGGAAAGATTTTTAGACATTACAATCATGGGGAAGGAGAGGAATAAGGAAGTGATATTTGGGATAAGTGAGGATCACAGAATTTTCTGGAAAGTCCTGCACACAGCAGGATGTGTCCTGCATGATTTTCAAATATCTTTTTGGGGGCTGAGGGTATAGCTCAGTGGTAGAACACTACTAGCATGTTTGAGGACTTGGGTTTCATTCCTAGCACTGAGAAAAATAAAATGTTTTGTTGGACAAACATGAAAAACCTGTTTATAATGATCTGAACCTAGAACCAACTCCACTTTACTTATGAAGAGTTTGGGTGGTTTTTTTTCATGGTTTTAATATAAATTTTCTAAAAATGTAGCTATAGCCACACGTGGTGGTGTACACTTGTGATCCCAGCTACTCAGGAGGCTGAGGCAGGAGGATCTCAAGGCCAGACTGGGCAATTTAGCGAGGTCCTGTCTCAAAATTTTAAAAAAAAAAAAAAAAAAAAAAAAAGGGCTGGTGAGCTGGTTTTGTAACTCAGTGGTAAATGCTGCTGGGTTTAATCCTCAGTACCAAAAATAAATAAATGAATAAGTTTTAAAAAATGTGGCTATAATATAAATGAAAAGAAGGACATACTTTGTTTTTTTTGGAATTTTACCATTTTGCTGTAGATTGAACCCAGGGGCTCATGTGTAGTAGGGAAGCACTCTCCTGCTAAGATATATCCCTAGCCCTTTATGTCACCTCTAAGACACATCAACACATTTGTTGCTTTTATGGTCATGGGATTCATATTAAAGTTACATGTAGGTATGAGATTCTAACTTTGCTTTTAATTATCTTATATATTATAGATAAGGCATTATATTACTTTTTAAATAAATTGTTAATATACATAAAATATATTATTTATACATGTCAGGTCAGGATAATAAGGAAGGCATTACAAAATATTTGCTATTAAAAGGGAATGTTGGGTCTACAGGGGTTAAGTTATGCTCTAGGATTATGTTTAATAGCAAGGAGATATATTAGCAATATAAGACTGAGTGGGAAAAAAAGTGAATTTTAAAGTACTTTTAAAAGTACTTTTTATGGGTTTGGTTTCATTTTTACAAACAAACACCACAAAAACCTATACTTCTTCACCTGTAAAATAAGATCACAAAAACAAGAGAGCTAGTAACTCTAGAGGTCTGCTTTTATGTACATGACAGTTCTGTAGCATTTTCATCAACTAATTCATGTACTTCATTTCAATTGGAAAAGTATGATAATGCATTGTTTGGGTTCCTAGAAATCAAATAGGGAACAAAATGTAGGTTCTAATCCTGGCTGAATGATTTGTCAAGTCATTTAACTTTATAGGTTTTTTTTTTTTAATCTGAAAAACCTGAGATTTAAGCTATATTATCAATGACATAAGATTTCTTGCTTTATGGTTCAAAGATTTTAAATCAAGGCTTTGCTGATTACAGGTTGAGGTAGTATTTTCTGAAGTATGCTCTACAGAACACTGGTATAATAGTACATTTATGGGTGTGGAGTTAATAGGTTTCTATGGTCCATATGTTTGTGAAAACACTGGGTTAAACAAAGTTAAATGTGGTGCTTTAGTAAGATTTCTTAATTTCCTTTTTCAACTTGAGAGTATTGAGTTTTCGAGAGGTGCACGCCTGTAATCCTGGTGACTCAAGAGGTTGAGGCAGGAGGATTGTGAGTTCAAAACCAGCTTCAGCAACATAGAGAGACTCTGTCTTTAAATAAGATACAAAAAAGGGCTGGGGATGTTGCTTAGTGGTTAAGTGTTCCCGGGTTCAATCCCTGGTACCAAAAACGAAAAACAAAACAAACAAAAAACCAAGCAATGTGTAGCATTTTTCTGTTTTTATTTGAGCACAGAATCTCCCCTCTCTCTATACCCTGAAAATCTCATGGAAAATAGTGTTTTGCATAGCAGATGCTATGACTTACTAATTTAAGATGATGTAGAGTATTTTAGAAGTTCTTATTTTCAAATGACTGAATCCCCATGGTGAATTTTTAGACATCATGACATGCAACAAGGAAAATGATTTTGTGTAGTAATTCTCTTCAATCACATAATATGATGGAATCCTAACTTGCAAGTTCAAGTTGACAAAAAGAAGAAACTGAAAAAGTTAACCTAAGAACACAATTTAAAATGTGTGATGAGCATGAGTCATTTTAGAACTAAAGAGTGAAATAGAGGCTACATGTTCACATCAAAAGATTTGCTCTATTTCATAAATTCTGTGGAAAAATAACAGGTTTGGTTGCCCTATTCAATTCAATTGGAAAGTTTTTTTTTGTTGTAGAAAACAGCACAATGTGGATGTTGAAAGAATATACTATTATATATGGCAAATAAACAAGAAATTACAAGATTTAAAATGTTAGAAATATTGTTTTTTCTAGGTTATTTTTGGTGATTGGGCTACCAACATAGACAAGCTAAATAAAGAAGTAGAATATAATTCAGGAAAGAACACAAGAACAGGGTTATCCCTATTGTTGGGTATGGTGGTGGAAACCTATAATCGTAGCTAATGGGTAGGCTGAGGCAGGAGGATTATAAATTCAAGAATAGCCTGGGCAATTTAGCCAGACTCTGTCTCAAAATAATAAAAATAAACAGGACTGGGGATGTAGCTCAGTGGTGGAGTGATTGCTTAGCATATGCAAGGCCCAGGGTTCAATCCCAGTAAAACGCATATGCGCACACACATTTATACACATACACACACACAATCCCTATTGCAGAAAAGAGCACAATTTAGGTAATGATTATTTTAAAGGTCAGCTAGTGGAAATTCACTGAATTTGTTTTGTGTAGGTTGTGTATCAGCATTTAGTATTAGTTTAAAACAAAATACAAAACTCAATGCTTGGTATTTAAAGAGTTATTCCAGATTATGTGTATCAAATTTCAAAATATAAATTATTTAATGGTGGAGTATCTGTGGCAAAATTTTAACATCTATTTTATTTGTTCTGTCATATAATGTGCTTCTGGGCCATACTTTACAACGTAAATGAAAACTAATTCTAAGAACATACCAAGGAAAACTTAATAATGAAGGTAAACCTAGTATCAAAATTCAAACAAAACCAAATGGTGAGATCATGGATTCTAAAACCAAATAAAGATTCCTGTCCCTTCTTTTCTTATCTCTTTCCTCCCTCCCTCCCTTCCTTCCTCTCTCTTTTTCTTCCACCCCCCCCTTTCTTTCTTTTTTTCTTTCCTTCTTTCCACTTTTCTTATTAAAAAATTGGTCTTCAGGATTGACCCCTGGGCCTCCTGTACAGTAAACCTGTGTGCTCTATCATTGAGCTACTCCCTCAATTCAAGGTTTTAAAAAAAATAACATATAAAGTCCTTCAGGACAAAAACAACTGAATTGTACATTTTACCAAGCTATTAAGTCATTAATAGATGAACAAGTAGATGAACAAGTCATTGAGATTGATTTCTGGGGGAAAACTATCATCACCTTAATCCATGATTCAAATTCATTTATTATGGGTTAACCAGTTATTATTTATGTTCTAATGGTATACAACATGAAGTACAGAATGTATTATAATAAATTCTAGTCAAAAATGTTTAATTTGAATTTATTATACCTTTAGCTATAACATCTAGTTAATAGAAAACATTGAGGATAGTGGAATAAGCCAAATGATAACACATTTTCTAAGTAATCAGATAAATCAGAAAATATGACATTCTTTTTTTCTTTTTCTTTATTTTTAGTGTAACATTCTTCAGAATATTGTCCTGGTTCCCTCAATAAGTCAAGGTTGTAAAAAAAAGGGACATTGTTAGATGAAGGGAGACTTATGGGCCATATTAACTCTATATAGTGTGTGATCCTGGGATGGAGACTGGTTTGGACAAAGTAGCTTTCTAAAGGACATTTTTGTGTCACACATTTGTGTCACATATATATATATATATATAGACATCATTTGATAATAAAAGGCTACAAAATAGCATACATGGTATGAGTTAATTAAATTAAAAAATAGACAACTGAAAAGATATATAACACTAAAGTGTTAAGCATAATGAAAATGTAAAAATTTTTTTGAGATGGGTTCTATTCTGTTGTTCAAGTTGGCCTTATACATCTGGGCTCAAGTGATCCTCCCACTTCAGCCTTGTGAATAGCTGTGATGGACCATAGGTGCATATTACTGTGCCTGGCTAGTTTTCATTTGTCTTGTCTGTATTTTCTAATGTTTTATAATGGAAATTCATTAATAAAGGGCTATTAACAACAACAAAAAAGAATGTGTATGATCCTCAAGGAAATGACAGTTTCACCTGACTTATCAGGCTGTGTATTTGTAAGGGAATCTGACAAAAGCCAGATTTTGCTGAATCTTGATTCTTCAAGTGAATGCTTATAAAATGCTTCTGTCCCCTTCTGCCCCTATCGCCCATTCCTCTATGAGTCAAATGTTTCTGGGAATTTTTCACAAGTTGTTAAGCATAAACTCTTCTTCTTGTCTTCTAAAGACACACAGAGGAAAGGACTTCACTCTTCTCCTTACTCTAAGAAACATTAGTTGGAACTCTTTCTCTGCTGGGTTCCTTATTCACTAATACCCCCAAAAAGGAGGAGCAGAAAACACATGGGCTAGACCTTAACATTCATTAGAGCATATTTTGGTGGATAAGGTTGCTAGGCTTAATGTGCAACTCTGCACTTTTACACACCAGCTGGATTGTGTTTCCAGCTCCACTGTGTTAGCACATCTGGACAAAACCTCAGCTCCTCCCACCTTCGGGACAAGGCCTGCCATTCTCTCTATCCTTACTTAGCTGCCTGTCCACACAAATCTCTTTCTTGCTTTTCCAGCTTCTCATATACAATAAGCCAGACAACCCAGTTCTCTTCATTACCCTGGAGAGGGATCCCCCACTTTGGCTTCAGCCCAACAGTGTAGCTAGTTGATCATTCTTTTCAGTGCATAATTATTTAGAGACTGTACTATAAATATCCTTTGTTGATACAAAAATTCCCAGGAAAATGTGCTTGGTTTTTGAAAGAAATATTAATGCTTCAAATAAAAAATTTAGAGCATACATAACATTCATTTCTCACAATATTTCAGGAGAAGTATGTACTATGTGGTGTTTTCAGATTAATAATTCCACTTACTGAAATTTGATAAAATGTCCAATGTCTCGCCATCTCTTTGTTTCTTTAAATACGACTTCCACTTCTCTGTTGAATGTGCTGATACGTTGATTAAAAACCATACAATAAAATAAAAACAAATCTGAAGTTTAAACATGTACTTTTTTTTGGAAATTTGGAATTTAATGGAAAGTTCTCATCTGAAAAATCATTTCTACAGCAACTGACTATAATTTTATCAACAGATTCACATATTAGTGTGAGACCTAGTTTGATGTCCTATAATCTTTCTGTGATTTCAAGCTCTAGATCAGGCTTGCTATACAGAATTAAAATGCCCTGAAAAAAACAAGAACAAAAACCAAAACAAACCAAAACAAAAAAACCAGAGAGCACATCCTTCCTTGAGGCTTTTAGCATGAGAGCACAGTGACCTTTGGGATTTTTTGTTAAGCAGTTACATGGATCAACCCATTCATTAGCATCCAATCTTCTATCCACCAGAGTTAGTTAATAGTTAGGTGAAAATATTAACTTAATTTGTCAGACAACTGTAAATGCTGCACTATTAAAGAAAGGAAGAAAAGAGAAAGGTAAGGGTAGGTTGGTTCAGAATTGACGAGGGTATGCTATCATAGAACAAGGTACCGAGGCTGATAATGAAGACGTTCAAAGCAGGAAGAGAGCCAGAAGAGAGGCATAATTATTTTTTCCAGTGTTGGGAACCAAACAATTGCTTTCCCAGTGAGCTACATCCTGACACCTTTAGCCTGTCTTATTTTAATAACAAAATTATAAGACTTATAAAAATATGTAGCATTTTTCAAAACTTATGCTTTCTCATAATATTTTTACTTGTTTATATTCACCTTCAGGTTGTTTAGGATATGCAGTATTTTTTTTCTATATTTTTGATAGATGAGAAAGCTGAGAAGTGAAAATCATGGTAAATTGCCAAAAGTAGCAAAATATTTTAATGACAAAATTAGAAGTGGAACAAATAGATCCGAATATTTCTGCAATTTTTTAGGTTATGGTTACTTAGATATTATTTGTGAAGAGAATTTTTTTAATTAAACATGTGCTTTAAGTCTTTTCTACTTATGGTTATGCTTTCTAATTATGTCAACATGTTTTGTTTTCATGATTTTATTTTTTTAAATTTCTGGTAATATGAAAGCAAGCAGAGTAGCTACTCTTTGAAAACTGTTTTTCAGTATTAAGGATTAAATGTAGGGGTGCTTTATTTCTGAGCTATACCCCTGCCTTTTAAAAATTTTATTTTGAGACAGGGTCTTACTAAATTGCTGAGGCTGGCCTTGAAATTGTAATTCTTCTGGTTCAGCTTCCAAGTAGCTGGTATTATAGGCATGCACCACTGCCCCTGGCCCATGAAGATATATTTTTAAAATTTCACAATATTAAATATAGCTCAGTACAGGCCCATCTATTACATTTATTAACTTAGTCAAGAGATATTGAGTGCCTACTATTGTCAGACATACATTTACTATTCCATTTGTTTTTATGCCAACCCTTAAAGTAGATACTATACTTATGTGTCAGATGAAGTCAAGCAATTTTCCTGGGATTATAAGTGGCAGAGCCAGAATTTATATCAAGATCTTTCGTACTTCAAAACCCATGTGAGGGCTGGGGTTATGGCCCAGTGGCAGAGCACTTGTCTAGCATGTCTTAGGCACTGGGTTTGATTCTCAGCACCACATAAAAATAAATAAATAAAGGTATTGTGTCAATCTATAACTAAAAATATTTTTTCTAAAAAAAACCTATATGGGGCCTGGGGTTGTGGCTCAGTGGTAGAGCGCTTGCCTAGCATACATGAGGCACTGGGTTCGAGCCTCAGCACCACATATGAATAACAAATGAATAAAATAAAAATCCATCAACAACAACAAAAAATACTTAAAAAACAAAACAAAACAAAAAACCCATATGGTTTCTAACACACCAAGTTTATACATCAGAGTCCCTTCCCTCAAAGTGCTGAGGGGAATATATAACTGATTGTTGGGGCATCAGGAAAAGCTGCGAGAAGGAGCACTGGAGCAGATGCTTGAAAGATATGCTATCTCATCATGTGGAAATGTATGGTTTAAAAGTGGAACTCGAGAACAATGTGAACAAAGGAACAGAGTAGGAGTCGGGGCAGGTATAGGGAACAAGTTTGGATAGAACCTAGGATGAGTAAAGGAGAAATGTGCTAAGTTCATAAACGTTTGACTACCAGTTATAAAAGATTCTTGAATGAAAGGCAGTGGGGAGTCTTTACTATTTACCCCTAGCTTAGAAACGGATATGAACATAAAACACAAAGCCCTAAACTTGCAATGGTACCTGGGAGAAGAAAAGGACCTTCTGCTCGTGAGAAAACTTTTTTCCCTTTTTAAATTTATAGAGTAAGGAAATCCTTCTGCTTGGCAACTCAGAATTTAAATATAGATGTTCTTTTGTTTGTTTTTTATTTTAAATATAGATGTTCTTTGGGATACCCCAAACAAACTCTACTGACCTTTGGGGAGGGGGGAGAAAAGGAGAGAGAAATTAGTCATGGGCTTCTAAAAACAGACCATGAAAGTTTCGTTGAAAGTGCCGCGCTTTAATTAATTAATTAATTAATTTTTTTAAACATTTTTAAAAAAATGTTTATTTTTTAGTTGTAGGTGACAGAATATCTTTATTTTATTTTTATGTGGTGCTGAGGATCGAACCCAGTGCCTTATGCGTACTAGGTGAGCACGCTACCACTGCGCCATAATCCCAGCCCCCCACGCTTTAATTTAGATCAACACAATTGCATGTTTGCATTACTAGGGTTGAAACTTTTGGTTATGAAACTCAGTACAATGCCTTAACTATTTTTTTGGACTTATCAACCATTCAAGGTTAAAATGATGGTTTGCATCTATGCTGCACTTATACGGAGGCTGCCCAGTAGTTTGTTTATGGTGGCAGTGTGTTTAATTGAAACACTGTTTTCTAGCTTCCTTTTTCGCTAGTTATGATTTTTAAAGAGGTTTTTGGCTAGTGAAATCTAAGCAAATATTTTTTTGGATGAGCTTTCCAGGAAAGTGCTTAGGGGTGGCAATAATTTTTGCCCTGAGAGGGAAATGGATTGGATAACTAGAATTCCGATGGCTATATCTGTTACTGTCTTTGGTTCCTTTGAACAGAATGAAAAGAAGCACTCAATCTTGCAGATGCAATAGAAAAGTTCCTCCACTGAACACATCCAGTCCCTCAGAGTATACAGTCCACTCACTACTTGATCAGGTGCCTTGGCATTAAACAAAGCACGCAGCCATTTGGGGGTAGGTCTGATAGCCCTATTGGACTATGAAGCAGGAGAGGAAGTCATTCTCAAAGAGAGAAGGAACTGGGTCCCTGTGGATAATGAAGGTACCATATCAGCCCTGAATTGACTCCTATTTTGAGAGAAGAGTAAAATTTATTTAAGTAATTGCTATTTCTGATTTATTTTACTAGGAACTAACTGCTAGTATGTTAAGACTAAGTGGTATGATTTAAGAAGCACTAACATTAATAAAATAAATATTCCACAAGAATTATGTATAAGACATTCTATGGTATGCTAAAGACAGAATTTATAGTCTAGGATATAAAAGACAGATGTATACATATACAGGTAATTATAGTTATATTGTCAAGCTGGCCAAGAGGTGAGTGGGTGCTGTGCATTGACAGATCATATCCACCTAGGAGGGAACGTTTCTGAATTCATCTCCACAAATGGGGTACCTCTTTTTATTTTGATTGTTTTGGGGGTGCCTCTTTTTAAAGACTGTGATTCAACCAATAATAATGATTTATTGTTGTTTACTTCAGTGATTTCCAAATTATTTTAATAGCAGTTAGCCTTCTTTGAAAGACTATTTAGCTATACAGAAATATTCTGAAATGTTTTAGCTGCAGAAGTCAAAACGTGAGTTATATTACAGGAAAGAGTATACTTATTAATTCAATCACACTTACTGTAATTGTGGTGGGCAGAGAGTCCTAAGGGAGATCTTAGTAGGATTTTTTTTTTTTTGGTACCAGGGATTGAACTCAGGGGTACTTGACCACTGAGCAACATCCCCAGCCCTATTTTGTGTTTCATTTAGAGACAGGGTCTCGCTGAGTTGCTTAGTACCTCACCATTGCTGAGGCTGGCTTTGAACTTGTGATTCTCCTGTCTCAGCCTCCCAAAGTGCTGGGATTACAGGCGTGTACTACTGTGCCTGGCTTTGAGGTAAATCTTGAAGAATGATTTCAAGAAGAGAACAAGGGGCTGGGGTTGTGGCTCAGTGGTAAAGCACCTGTCGGCATGTGTGAGGCACTGGGCTCAATTCTCAGCACCACATATAAATAAATACACAAATAAGTAAATAAATAACTAAATAAATGTCCATTGACAACTAATATAACACACACATACACACACACATAGAGAGAGAGAACAAAATGGGAAAGGGCATACCATGCTGAGGAAATAGTATATACAAAGATACCTAAGATAGTAGGTCCTATTACAGAAATGACAAATAGTTCATTAAAAGCAAAGGTGAGAGAGATTGGTGGTTAAGTGGTTGCAGGTGGTAGTGGTGAAATAGAAGATCATTAGGAACTCTTACTTTCAAATGAGGATTTATTTTATAAATTGTGGGGAGTCATTTAAAGAGCAGAGTAACATGAATAGAATATGTTTTAGGAGTATGTAGGGCTTATACCTGGTTGCAACATTAATAGACAAAATGCAAAAGCTTATGTAAAAGGTCACAGGCTATTTTATGATATTGCCAGTGCAGTAGGACGAAGGGAATAAAAGGAATACTTGTATTTATAATATAAATTTATAATATTTATATTTATTTAAATATTTATATTTATATAAATCTTACATAGTTATATAAGCAAATACACAAGTAAACATAATAATTTATTTAAATATTTATAATTTAGATACAATTGGTAACTCTTGGTGAGGCTGAGAGAAATGTTAAAGATGATTCCTAGGATTCTGCAATGGATGACAATTACATGATCTTTAGCATGATATTGCCATTTTTTAATGGGAGATGGTCATGAAAGATCAGCAATAGATTTTAGAGGAAAGACAATGAACTCAGTTTTAGACATAGTGATCCTGAAATATGTTCAGACTGTCTTGAGTGGAAATATCCAGGAGGAAATTGACAATATAGATCTGAATGTGTGGCAAGTTCTTGTAGCTGTAGATGTGAAGGTCATAAGAGTAGAGATAGTAGTTAAAACTTGTCGATGTGACTAAGACTCATTGTGTTTGGGTACAACTCTGAGAAAGTTTTGAGGAATTCAAAGAGGAAAAGGGTACCTTTGTGGCCTCCATGCCACCAAATATCTTCCTACTAAGCAGTGAATATCTGAAATTACTGTTGCTGAGTTGTATTCTTTAAGGTTAAGATTGTATTTCTAAATAATTGCCTCTTAAAAATACTTTTGGGAGGAATTAAACAGAGTAATGTAATGAAAAGAACAACCAAACTAGGTATCTAGAGTCCAGGTTCTAACACTGCCTGCCACTGACTTCTTGGTTAATGCTTAGCAAGTCAGTTTGCTTTAGGTTCCTCATGTGGAAAATGAAGAAGTAGAGCCAGGTGATCTTCGATGTTTGGTAGACTATGATTCAACAAATAATAATAATTTGTTGTAGCTTAGTTCAGTGACTTTCAAACTTATGGAGCAGGAGTAAGCCTTTAAAAAAATTCTCATGCAGGGGCTGGGACTGTGGCTCAGTGGTAAAGTGCTTGCCTTGCATGCGTGAGGCACTGGGTTCGATCCTCAGCACCACATAAAAATAAATAAATAAAGATATTGTGTCCATCTACAACTAAAAAAATTAAAAAAAAATTCTCATGCAGAAACACAATGTATTAGAATGTTTCCTTGTAGAGGCCTAGTTTAGATATAGAAGAGAATATACTAATTCAGTTACTATACTATGTGAAAATGTGCAGCTGTGACCCCCAAAGATGACTGGAACCAGGACTTACTCTCTACACTTCTCACTGGTGTGGTGGTTTCATTCTATACAATACAGTATGGGGCATCTGGCCATTGTCAGACTTTCTTTGAGGTTATTCCACTGTGGTGGAATGGCTCCTTCTAGTTCCACCTGAAAATATCCAGGAGAATAATTCTTGCTTTGGCTTAAGTTCTATGCCCAGCCTTGTAGATAAGAATTAGGCGGATTCTCTTGAGCAGCAGCTGCCAGTATAATCATCTGTTTATATTACAGGCAGGAATAATTTCTCCAAAGAATAGAAGCACTGCTTGAAGAGAAAGGAAGATTACTGGGCAAATATATGGTCAATATATAAGACAGATAAAAGAGACTTTTTAGTTTAGATCCTATTTATCTGTGTATTCTAGGTAGCTTCTGAAGCATAGCTTGAAAAACCCCATGAAGCAAGGCACGGTGGTGCATGCCTGTAATCCCAGCCACTTGGGAGGCTGGGGCAAGAGGATAGCAAGCTTGAGGCTAGCCTCAGCAATTTAGCAGGGCCCTGTTTTAAGACATTAAAAAGGGCTGGGGATGTAGCTCAGCAGTAAAGCATCCCTGGGTTCAATCCCCAGTACCAAAAACAACAAACAGAACAAAAGCCAACCAACAGAAAACAAACCCATGAGGATTCTTAGAGTACTGAATTAAAATTATTGAGTGCATAACATGCCAGTTTTGCCCAAATTCTTGATAAACTGAGGCACTAGAAAGCTAGATATTTGTTAGTGGTAATGGTGCTTGCTTGGTAGAAAATTTCTAGAATATAAGGAAATACAAGGAAGGGTGGTGCTGGTGTTAATGGGGTTGGGTAGAAAACCTCAACATTCAGGATTTGAGATGAGGAGGGTAGAAAGAGGTGGGAGGCAGGAGGACACCAAGATGAATTTTGCTTACTTATCATTTTATGGAGAACTGATATACCAACTGCCATACTATTAATAATGGTGAAATATGTGTATTGAAATCAGTAAAACCAAATTTAATCAATTCTTTTTTTAAATATTTTTTTAGTTGTTGATGGATTTTTAAAATTTTATTCATTTATTATTTATATGTGGTGCTGAGGCTCGAACCCAGTGCCTCACGCATGCTAGGCAAGTGCTCTACCACTGAGCTACAGCCCCAGCCCCTTTAATCAATTCTTTATCGAATGGTAATACTTTGCTTAAGTAAAAAACTGAAATCTTTGCCTTTTGAGCAAGCTACTCAATAGAATTTGAGAAAAGAGACAAAGGAACATAACTACAAGGGATCTTACAAGACTAGCCACCTGTGCTACCAATAAAAATATGGAGATACAAGATTTATTCAGATTAAATATTAATTGCTAATTCAGAAGAGACACAGGTAGTCTCTAGAACATCAAGTGCTTTTTAATTGAGAAAAAATGAACCAATTCTGCAATAATACAGATAAACAAACATGTTTCAGAACAAATTGTACCTACACACTGCTATTAAACCAATTTGGTCAAAAAGGCTTTTCTTAAGCCAGACACTTCAAATCACTTTTTGAAAAATTAGTTGTTGATGGACCTTTACTTTATTTATATACGGTGCTGAGAATCAAACCCAGTGCCTCACACATGCTAAGCAAGTGCTCTACCACTGAACCACAACCCCAGTCCCTCAAATCACTTCTTTAAAAAGGGATTTTTCTTTCTAAATTTTATTTTAGATTGACAAATTGTACACATTTATGGGATATATTTCGATATTCTGTATACATTGAATAATGATCAATTCTGGGTAATTAGCATATTTATTACCATAAACATCACTAGTCATGGGGAAATGCAAATTAAAATTACAATGAGGGCTGGAGGTATAGCTTGTGGTAGAAAGCCTGCCTACTGCCTAGAGCATGAAACCCTGTTTGCATCCCTAGCACTGGCCCCTCAAAACAAAAACAAAAACAAAAATTCACATGAGATACCATCACATTCCAGTCAAAACAGCCATTATCAAAAAGAAATGATAACAAGCATTGGTAAGGATGAGGAGACAAAGAAGCCTTCACACATTGTTGGTGGAAATGTAAATTAATATAGCCATTATGGAAACCAGTAAGGACGTTCCTCAAAAAAAAAAAAAATTAGACCTACCATATGATCTAGCAATCCAACTACTTCTTATATATCTAAAAGAAATATAATCAGTATATCAAAGAACGAGCTACACTCCCATGTTTATCGTAGGACGACTCACAATAGTCAAGAGATTTTCTATTGCATTCTAATTTATAAATAAAAAAATTGCATTATCTGACAAACATGAAAACTTCCCAGAAATGAGACATCAAAAGCAGGTTACTATTCTGTTGCAAACTTCGATTTTCCTATAAAGTTGCTTTTTAAAAGCGGCTAGGGCTGGGATGTAGCTAAGCCGTAGAGCGCATGGTGAACATGTCAGGTCCTGGGTTTGATCTCTAACACTGAAAAAAGAAAGAAAAAAAAATTCAACAAAAACTAGCTAAGTGCTATTATTTTCTTGGTTTTGGAATATCTTTTGAATTGGAATGTTATGAGGAAGTTTTTAAAAATATATCATTGAAGGTTTAATTTTTCTGCATTTGTTCAGTGCCAACTATTTGAAAATGATTAGTTTTTTAATGTCAACCTGATTGCAAATACCTATAGGTAGACAGATATCTAGCTTTTCATTCATATATAATAAGCAAACAAATATAAAGGGTGTGTTATATTCCATTTCATTTTTTGGATGATATAATTAAACTATACCATATGGAAGTATTGTGTTCTTGTTTTTAGTGAGTCAGTCTATTTGATATGGTACGAAAAAAACATCTCTGGTAGTGGAGATTATTTAAACTTAACCTGAATTCAATTGACCTTTTAATAATAACATTCACTATTCTTAATTCAAAATGTCACAATCACGTTTTCCCCCAATGGGTTGTGATGCATTTACTATTTAAAATTTAGAGGTCAAATATGAACATACTGTTTAAAAATTTGATATTCAGCACCAGAAAACTTCACCATTTATTAGCGTTTCTTTAATATGCACAATGTCTCTCTTCCTTCTTCCCATACCAGTGCTGCTGGTATGCAGTTTATGAGAGTGGGCATATATCAAATAGCTTTAGTAAAAATGCCAGTGCTGTCAGTCTGTCCTTTTATATATTGTTATGACTATTTTGTGTCACTTTTCATACTTTCATTTCTGGTTTGTTCTGTGAGAATTTCCTGTTCATGTGTCAGCTTCCCCTACAACTGTGAACTACATAAGCATGGAGACCACAAGCTTGACAGTGTACCTCCAGCGCTAGATAGTATATGGAATACAATACATCCTTCATATTTGTCTGCTTACTGTATATGAATGAAAAGCTAGAAATCTATCTGCCTACAGGTATTTGAAGAATTTTAAGTCTGTGAGGGTATAATATTATCTGATTTACATCTTTTAAGGTATTTATCTCCCTCTTTCCTTCAACATTTGGTAGTAGAGTTTGTGTGTCAAGGAGAAATGCTGTGGTAAGATGCCATGAAGGTAGACTCACTGTTCCAGGATCCTGAAGTGACTTGGTTGGCTTTGTTAACTGACAAAGCCAACGATAATTATTCATTATAGATCAGCCTAGATATAAACAGCTGGGAATGAATGAGACTTCTAGGATTAAGGCCATTTTGACATCTTTTACAGAAAGTGGTGTGGGGGTGGTGTTGCTAGGAAGGGAAATGGAAACTTAACCCAAGTGAAAAACAAAGTAACCCACAGTCTTTTTGGTCTTGAGCAGCCTCTTCACTCATTCACACTTCCTGGTGACAAAAGTGGTGCAGTGCTTCTTCTGCAATGGTGGACTCTTCTAATGGCTGTTCAGTTCTGGCTAAATGATGATTTGCATTTTCACCGTATGTTTTTATCCAAGAGAAAAAGCATTTTACATTAAAAAATAGGGCCCAAGATGAATTGAAACCAACACAACGTGCTTCGTGTGCCAAACAATACGCACTCCTGTGGGGAAAACAAACTGAACAGTGCTAATATATCCTTAACCAATTCTGGCAAATACACAGCCCAGGACATATACAGTGAAAGAGACTGAAATGGTGCAAAACTGCAACAGCAATACTCTGCCCCTAGAGTCCGTGTAATTTGCTTTTTGACTGCTGGCGGTAAAATATGAAGCTTGTCCACAAAAACAAAACTCCAGAAATTTAAGATATCAAGGACACATTCGCACAGTAAACAACATTATTTCTAGTTTGCCTTTACATGTTTCCATTCTATAGCTCGCACAAACTGCCACATGTAATTTTATCGCGAGAAGGGAGAATCAGAAAATAGGACGGGGCTATAGCAGAGCGTTAGAGGTTCTTTTATTTACCTTTCACCATACAACTTACAGATGTTATCATTTAAAAAACCACTGAAGATGACAGGAAATATTTCTTTCACTTCACCTCACCTGGCATCTAATTAACCATCTAGACTTGCCCTGGGCTTCGCTCGGTTTCCTTCGGGCAAGCTTGCAGTAAACCGCATCAGTCAACACAAGAACACGAGTGAGGGGGTTCGCTAGTTTCTTCCCCAATGGCTTGGTAGACTTAGTATTTTTTGATTTCCTACAAGTGTTCTAAGCTCTGCTCTTCGCTCAAGGGAATAGTAAGAAAGCAGGAAAGGTAAAAGAAAATGAGTAAGAATTCCCTGGCCGCCGCTTGCGCACGCGCACCTCGACGAAGCGTGGGGCGCGAGGGGCGGGGTCAGGGCGCGGCGCTGGAGCTCCGCCCTGCCGCCGCTCCGCCTCCTTCCCCTCACCCCACCTCTCAGCGCCGGGGAGTGACTGACTCCCGCCAGCCCCTCCACGTCAATCAACCCTCCTCCTTCTCGCACTCTCCGCACCTTGTTATTAATCTCAATACCGATATCGCCCGGACGCCTCTCCCCCAGCCTTCGGGGGTGTGAACGTGTGTGAGCGAGAGCGAAGGCACCGAAAGCTGGCGTCTTTGCTTGGCCTCAGCCCCAGCAGCATTCGGCGCAGCAGCAACCCCCGCAGCGGCGGCAGCCCAAGCGCCAGAAGGCCAAGGCCAAGGCCAGGCTCTGTGAGGCCCTCGGAGCAATAGCCGCGGCTGCGGGGGCGCAGCTTCTTCTGGCTGGGGCCTTCACGTCAGCGGCCGCGGCGCCTCTACTGCGCGCCCAGGGTCACCGTTCTCGAAGTCCGGCGGCGCGGCCTTCGTCCCCCTCCCCGCCCCCCGATCCGTCTCCTCTCTCCCTTCAGCCACCCTCCGCGCCGCCGCCCCTGCCGTTCCTCAGGCGGCCCGGCCCGCCCGCCCCGCGTCCCCTCCGGCCGGTGCCTCTCCCCCCGGCGGGCTGCCTGCATGTCTTTGCTGCCCTCAGCCCCGCCGCCACCGCCGCCGCCACCTCCCCCGCCGCCGCAGCCCCAGCAGCAGCCGCCCCGCCGCCGCCGCCGCCGCCGCCGCCCGGACCCTGGCGCGCTGAATGCAGGTGAGGAGGGGGCGCAGGCCCTCGGTGGCCTGGGGCCCAGCGCGCCCGCCCGCGAGCTCCGAGTCCAGGCCCTGTCTGCCGCCTCGGCTTCCCCTCCGGGCGGGCGGGCGGGCGTGGGTGTTTGTGTTTGCGTCTGCGGCCGCGGCTCTGGAGGGGAAGCATCTGTGGGGGCCTGGTACGCGCGCGTGCGCGCGTGTTTGTGTGTGTGTGTTTCCCCTGCCGCGGGGAAATGGCTGCTGTTGATCCTTGTGGGCCAGGGGAGAAGAATGAGGTAGAGTGTTTTTGTGCCTTCGGGTAGGATCAAGAGTGTTGGGAAGAGGAGAGCCTTCCTGGGGAAATGAGGTGGGAGAGGGACAAATGTGCGTGTGGGTGTGCGAGTTTGGACTTGGGCTGGCGGGAGACGGCCTGAAGACCCACCGCGAGTGGGTGTGTGGCGGGTGACTAGAGGGGGCGGCGGGGCCGTCCCGAGTCTCCTCGGAGGGGGCTGGGGTTCCGGGGTGTGTGTGCGTTGGGAGGGGAGTCCGCTGTGGGGCCGGGACTCTGGGGGCGGCTTGCGTGTGTCCGGGACCCCCGAGTGGCGTGTCCCTCCCCCTTTGTGGCTGGGCTCCGGAGCCTCGCAGGTGGGAGCTGCTCGTCTGGGGCCGACGGAGCAGGGGTGAGTGCGGTAGACACTCGGCGGCTGGGCTGTCGACGCCGCGCCGCGGTTCCTGGGACAGCCGTTCCAGTGGCGGGGACCGCGGCCGCGGCAGGAAGCGCGCCGGCCTGCAGCGCGGCCTAACCGCCTCGGCGCCCGCCCGCCTCCAGCCGGCCTCCCGGGACGCTCCCGGGACGCCGAGCTCGCGCGGGCCCTGGGCGCTGCCTGGGGCCTGGGCAGGTGAGGGTCGGGGGCGGGACGCCAATCGCCGTCGCCTTGGCCGCCTCCACGTCTCCTGAGGAGCGAGGAAGGCTTATTTTGGTGTTCGAACTGCACGCCTTCCTCCGCCGGCAGTGGGACCCGAGGGAAAGTGAATCAAAGCTGTAAATCTCGGAATACACGGAATACGCGTTGTTCACATCCCTTCTTTTCACCATTCCCTTAAGGCTGTGTGTGGAGGGATTGAGTAAATATTTTCGTTTTTTGTTGCAAATACTTTCTCGTTGGTAAGATTTTTTTTTTTGGTTAATAGAGATTTCCTTGGAGGGGCGGGGGAAGAAAGGGAAATTGGCTTCCCTTGCCTGTGGTGTTGGTGGGATTGGATAGATTTTGTGCATTTGAAATGGTTTTATCCTGCCTCCTAGGGGGAAAGGCGAGTACAAGCTGGGCAGTGGAGGTCGGTGAGGAAGAGGAAGTTACTGGAGCTGTCATCTTCCTTAACTGGGCCAGCTCTTTAGCTTGGGCTGTTTAGGAGGGTTTTATTCAGGGATTTTAGCTGAACTGTTTGTATATGTTGGAAGAACAGTACCACATTGTAGGAAATACTGTCTTACAGCTTCTAGTTATCTTAATTGTCAAGATAGCCATGTTCAACAAACATGTTTTCCTCACAGTCTCCAAAACCTAGATAAAGTCGCCTCTATGTTCTACCCAGGATGTACTCCTGGAAAGCTATTCTGAGAGTAGTATAAGGAAAACGCGGTAATAAAAATAAACCTGCTGCCAACAGGCGTACAATAAATTTCAAAACCAAATATAAGTGGCATTTGAGTAATTATTTGCAGATTTACTTTCCTCTCTTTACGTTTGTATCTAGTTAGTTCATCTAGCTAGAACCCTACTATAGATAAAGTCTTAATACAAGTTTGATGCTTTTAGGCCATGCTCTGCATAATGACCAGAGATTACTTGGTTTTACAAAGAAATAGTGTATGCTGTTCCCTGGGAAATGGGGGCAGGTGAGGGAGAATGTTTTCTATAACCATTACTTTGAAAAACAGTTTAGTACATATACTTAGTGGAAAAAGGACTTGTTTTCAGTAGACCTCAGTGGCAATCCCAGCTATGCCATTTTTTCTTAGCTGTTTTACTTTAAGCAAAGTATCTAATATTTATAAACCTGTTTCTTTATTCCTAATTAGGAGATAATACCTTTTTAGTAATGTTGTCAAAATAGAGAAAACATGTTTGGCACATAGTAGATGCTTAGTTAATTTTAGTTCTGCCACCTGTAGTCCTGTGAGAATTGAAAGCATTTATAAGTACAGATATTAATTACCTACAGCAACATTATGTATTGAATTAAAGATCAAGACACTGAGCTGGGGATGCAGTTCAGTGGTAGAGCATTTGCCTTGCACATGTGAGGCATTGTATTCCATACGCAGCACAAAACAAGAAAAAGCAAGTGGAATATTTCAGCGTAAACATCTTTTAATATATACAAGAAACCCTTTTTCTTGGAATAAAAGTGTCATAGCCTAGTATATTATTTTATAGAAAATAGTAGTTTCATATTTTTGAATAGCCTATCTCTATTTCTTTACTTTTTTATTACATTTTGCTATGTAGCCCTGGGGGAAAAATGACTTAAAGCTCTGTATATTACATACATGCTCCAATATAATCAAACTTTAAAAATAATTAAGGGGGCTGGGATTGTAGCTCAGCGGTAGAGCGCTTGCCTTGCATGCGTGAGGCCCTGGGTTCGATCCTCAGCACCACATACAAAGCAATAAAATAAAGACATTGTGTCCATCTACAGCTAAAAAAAAATTAAAAAAAAAAAAAAAATTAAGGAACCAGTCTGTCTATATAGATCCATAAAGACTAGTGCTACAGGGGCTGGGATTGTGGCTCAGTGGTAGAGCGCTTGCCTTGCATATGTGAGGCACTGGGTTCAATCCTCAGCACCACATAAAAATAAATAAAATAAAGATATTGTGCCCACCTACAACTAAAAAAAAAAGAATAGTGCTACAAAAAATGCTATATAGTTTTCAGTTCACATTGATGGATTTTGGTAAACAAGACCTCTTGGAAGATTTTTTCTGAGTGGAAGCAAAAGTCCTTTATCAACTTCCATTAATTTCCCATTTTTATTGTTTTGTGTGGAGTAATAAATGTGTTCATTAAATTTTAACTGTATCATATAGAAAACATAATGCTGTGAGCAATAAGGTAAAGCCAACAGAAAGGTTAATTGAAAGATTTTTTTTTAAAATATTTTTTTAGTTGTTGATGGATCTTTATTTTATTCATTTATTATTTGTATGTGGTGCTGAGGATCGAACCCAGTGCCTCACGCATGCTAGGCAAGCACTCTACCACTGAGCTATAGCTCCAACCCCTAATTGAAGGATTTTTATTTTTTTGGTTTACTTATTTTGGTTTTGGGGAAGGTAAGGCAAAGAATGTGGGAGCTTAAATTAGTTTGTAATATCCCTGTTTACAAATGACAAGTTTTCCCATATAGGTATTATATGTCATTATAATTTATATCAACAATGGTAAACTTAAATCTTACTAGACTTTTCTAAAACTAAAATTTCAACACTTTCAGAAGAATTTTTATAAGAATTTCTGAGACAGTAGGGACAATTTTATTAGAATATAAAATATTAAATTCTTTTAAAATGTGTATTGTGGCTGGGTGGTGTGTGCCCATAATCCCAGCAGCTCTAGAGTGAGGCAGGAGGATCACACATTCAAAGCCAGTCTCAGCAACATAGTGAGGCCCTAAGCAACTTAATGAGTGCCCCTGAGTTCAAAATAAAAAAATGGGCTGGGCATGTGGCTCAGTAGTCAAGCACTCCTGAGTTCAATCCCTGGTAGCAAAAAAAAAAAGGGGGGGGAGGGGTGTTGTGGATGTGTGTATATTTGTAGTCAGAATTATCTGCCATATAGTTATATTTGAAGGAATAATTCTTTTAAAAGTTGTGAGTAAAAATTTTTAATACTTTAAAAAATAAAAATGGATTTTGCCTTAATCTGTTAATTTCCATTAGACATTGTGCACTGCAGTATTTAAAAACCCCTCAACATTTTTTTTTAAATTTGGGATAATTGGGGAAAACATTTCTCTTTAATCATGAAAACATGATCTTGAACTGATTCAGTTGTTTATATTTTAAAATTTAATGTTATTCAAAGGAACTTTTAAATAGCTTTCCAAAATATTTTAAATATTTTTAATTAGAAGGAGTTGGAATATTTAGAAATTTCTGCATGTATTACTTTGGGTAATGTCAATGAGGGTAATAAGTATACTGCAGATAATAGAAGTTTATTTTTTGCCACATGGCAGTCCAGTGCAGGTGCACCTGGTTATCAGGCTTGTGGCTTTTCACCCATGTGGTAATTTAGAGATCCAGGCTCTGTACATCCTGTGAGTCCACCTAAGTCTTGGAGTCCTTCTTCCTGTTGCCCATAGACCATTTCTTAAGAACTCCCGGACAAAGTGACAAATATCTTCCTAAATCTTATTGACAGGGTTTGTCACAGAGCCTTATTTGAATGCAAGGAGGATGGGAAATGTAGTTCCTAGATGGTAGACAGCTTGGCAGTCTCTACTATAAGGGGCATTTCATGATGTTATTTTATTTATTTATTTTTTGGGGGACAGGGATTGAACTGAACTCAGGGGCACTCGACCACTGAGCCACATGCCCAGCCCTATTTTATATTTGATTTACAGATGGTCTCACTGAGTTGCTTAGTGCCTGGCTTTTGCTGAGGCTGGCTTTGAACTCTGGGGATCCTCCTGCCTCAGCCTCCTGAGCTGCTGCCATTATAGGCGTGTGCCACTGTGCCTGGCTTGTGATGTTATTTTAGATGGTAACGTATTTATAAAGTTTTAGCAAAAAGTGAATTAAAATACTTAAAGATTGCTTTCCATCTTCTAAAAGTAAAATTGTGCAGGTGGGGAAGGGAGTAATAGAAAAAGGAAGGGGAGGAAAAGGGTGTGAACTACTGGAGGAGGAGAAAGAGGAATTAGATCTTTTACAGGTGAGGGGCTTGAATGACAAGTTAATTTCAGCTACTTAAAGACATACAGTTTTAAGATCAGTGGTTGAGCGCTCCTGGGTTCAATCCTTGGAACCAAAATAAATAAAGTCATACAGTTTTATGGAGAACATTACATTTGAATTCTATAACATTTGATGAGCCACTTTGCTATCCAGTTACTGATTGTCAGTGTGTTGTTAATGGGTTCTGACTATTTAAGTTACTTCTCTTTGTAACTTTGAAATCAGTAGGCCAAAACTCTTGAATTTCAGTTTTTGGGGTATAGTGTCATAGGAAACACTTTTTAAAAAATATGGATTTCTTTATTTATAATCTCGAATTACATATAACTTTAAAAATAATGTATGAAACCCAATGACAAAATAGATTGAGTGAACTATAAAAGAAAACACTTTTTAAAAACATTTTCCTCTGTTGGAGGGATAGAGTATTATTATTATTAATACTTTGTACTTTGATGGATATCATTTAGGTTAACCTTATGTGTGCTGTGGGCTCTTTGTAATTCTGAAGTCATTAGAATTAATTTGTGAGTCTTAATTAAAAAATAATGAGCTCATCAAATAGACTACACAAGTTTAATTATTAACTCGTGCTCATACTTTGTGATGAAAATACTACAACTTTCTTTTACTAACTGCATTAACATTAGACATTTAATATACTATATGGATTTTAATTATGAACAACTTCAGTTGAATCAGATTTGAGGGGGAGTACTGGGGATTGAACTCAGGGGTGCCCTATCACTGAGCTATATCCCCAACCTTTTTATTTTTTATTTTGAGACAGAGTCTCACTAAAATTTGCTGAGAGTGGCCTTGAACTTGCAATCCTCCTACCTCAGTCTCCTGAGTTGCTGGAATTACAGGTTTGTGCCACCATGCCTAGAACAATTCATCTTTTTTTTGAGAACTTACTCTGTACCCATTATACCTTGTTCTGAAGAGAAGTATGAAAGATGTAGAAGAGACCCTTGGAAAACTTAAGGTTTGAGTAAAGGACATAAAGTATGTAATTTAGTTATTTCAAAACAAACAGATATGTGTAAGCAAACATAGCATATAAACCATGTATAGACATTCTGAGAGGGAGTAACAAAATCTGATTGGGTCATAGAACACTTAATGAAAAAGTTGCCTGGAATTGAACCCAGGATCTTCTGCATGCCAGAAAAGCACTCTACCACTGAGCTACATCTCCAGCCCTTATTTTTTAAAATAGCTTTGAGATATAATTCACATACTTCATAAGAAACTCATTTAATGTGTACATCTCTATAGTTTTTAGTATATCCACAGTTGTATAACCATCATCACAGTCGATTTTAGAACATTTTTGTATCCTGAGGTACAATCCTGTATCCTTTGTCACCCTTCATTCTCTCATGTCTCTGGTTCTTTGCAACCACTGTTAAAGAACTTTCTATAGATTTGTCTATTTTGGACATTTGATATGAATAGAATGTTAATATAATATGTAGTCTTTTAGGATGGGCTTCTTTCACTGACCATATTTTCAAGGTTCATTCTTGTTGTGGCATGTAATGAAGTACTTCATTCTTTTATGGCTTAATAGTTTGCCATTTATGGCTATACCACAGTTTGTTTATCCATTGATTTGCTGATGGACATTTGATTTGTTTACACTTTTTGGCTATCATAAATGATGCTGCATTGAATGTGTACAAGTTTTGGGATATATATTTTCAGTTATTTTGACAATATACTGAGGAGTGGAATTGCTATATCAGGTGGTACCTCCTTAAACCTTTGAGAAACTTGTAAATAGTTTTCCATAGCAGCAGCATTATTTGACATTTCTACTGGCAGTATACAATGATGCTTGTTTCTGTACATTCTTGCTAACAATTTTAATTATTTTTAAAATATTTTCTTTCTTATTGGATGTTAGGTGATTATCTCTTGGTTGTGATTTGCATTTTCCTCATGGAAAATGATGCTGAGTGCTGAGCATCTTTTTATGTGCTTATTGGCCATTCATATGTATTCTTTGGAGCCACCTATGTGAAAAGATTCAAATTCTTTGCCCATTTTTATATTGAGCTTATTTTATTTATTTATTTATTTTTTGTACTAGGGATTGAACTCAGGGGTGCTTGACCACTGAGCCACATCCCCAGCCCTATTTTGTGTTTTTATGTAGAGACAGGGTCTCACTGAGTTGTTTAGTGCCTCGCCATTGCTGAGGCTGGCTTTGAACTTGCGATTCTCCTGTCTCAACCTCCCAAAGTGCTAGGATTACAGGTGTGCGCCACTGCGCCCGGCGTGAGCTTATTTTTTATTCTTGAGTTGTAAATGTTCTTTGAATATTATAAATATGTCCCTTATATTATATACAATTTTCAGCTATTTTCCCCCATTCTGAGTCTCTCTCTAGCTTTCCGATGGTTTCCTTTGAAGCACAAAATTTTTTAGCTTGATGAAATTGTGTATATGTGTGTGTACTTGTGTGTGTGTGTGTGTGTGTGTGTATACATGTATGTGTTTTTTGTGCTGAGGATCAAGTCCAGGGCCTCAAGCATGGTAAGCACATGTTCTGCTGAGGTGCATTCACAGTCTCAATGAAGTCAAATTTATTTGTTGCTTCTGCTTTAGTGTTGCAGTTGAGAAACCATTGCCTAATCTAAGGTCACAAAGACTTATTATCACTGTTTTGTCTTAAGGTTTGTGGTTTTTTGTTTTTTTTTAAAATATTTTTTTAGTTGCTGATGGATTTTATTTTTTATTCCTTTATTATTTATATGTGGTGCTGAGAATCGAACCCAGTGCCTCACGCATGCTAGGCAAGCACTCTACCACTGAGCTACAGCCCCAGCCCCAAGGTTTGTGGTTTTTAACTCTTACATTTAGGTCCTTGGTCTATTGTGAACTTAATTCTGTTCATGGGCTAATGTAGGGGTCTGATATTCCTTTGCATGTGGGTATCCATTTGTTTTTGGTACAGTTTTTCAAAAAGACTATCTTTACCTTTTGAATTGTCTTGTCACTCTTGTCAAAAATCAATTAACTGTAAATGTGAGAGTTTATTCTTGGATTTTCTGTATTCCACTTGATCTACATGTTTATCCTTAGGCCAGCACTGCCTTGACTATTGTAGCTTAATGAGACTTAAGTCCTCCAACTTTCATATTTGTCCAGAATATTTAAAAAATTATTTTTAGTTGTAGATGGACACAATACTTTTACTTATTTGTTTTTTTTTTTTTTTTTGGGTACTGGGGATTGAACTCAGGGACACTCGACCACTGAGCTACATCCCCAGCCCTATTTTGTGTTTTATGTAGAGACAAGGTCTCACTGAGTTGCTTAGCGCCTCGCCATTGCTGAGGCTGGCTTTGAACTCGCGATTCTCCTGTCTCAGCCTCCCTAAGTGTTGGGATTACAGGCTTGAGCCACCGCGCCCGGCTTACTTATTTGTTTTTAATGGTGTTGAGGATCGAATCCAATGCCTCACATGTGCTAGGCGAGTGCTGTCAGTGAGCTACAACTCCAGCCCCTGTCAAGAATAATTTGTCAAGAACTTTGTTCTTGACCTGGTGTGGTTATGCATGCTTGTAATCCTAGCAACTCTGGAGGCTGAGGCAGGGGGATCACAAGTTTGAGGCTAGCCGCAACAACTTAGGGAGACCTTGTCTCAAAAAAACAAGGGGGGGCCGCTGATGAGGATGTAGCTCAGTGGTAAAGTGCCCCCAGGTTCATCTCCTGTGCCTCTCAGGGAAAAAACTGTTCTTGTCTTTTATCTATAGATCTTAAAAGTTAAAAAAAAAACTTGGAGTTTAGCTAAGAATCTTTCCTAAGGCAAAATTGGAAAGTGGCAATAGATTTTTTGTTTTGTAGTATTCTTTTTCATAGTAGAATTATTTGTTCTTATTAATTTTTTCAGTCCACTTTAAAATTTTGTTAAAGAAAAAATTTTTAATTGAAATAAGTTTGCTTTGCTGAGAGAGTGACTCATTCATATTGAATAGATGCCTAATTTTGGGCTTTCTGATATTGTTTTCATTTAATAACAGTGAAATTGGTGACATGTAAAAGAGATTAAAATACTTTATCTTTCTTATATTCATCTTTTACTGAGAGGATCTTCCACTGTAATTTAAAGTTTAAAATAGTTTTTATTTCTTTTCACATATTAAATAGATGTCCTAAATGAGTATCAGATCAGAATTATGTAAGTTACAAACTCTGTTAAAATAATAGAATTAAGTTTAGGTTATACCAATCTCGAAGGCACTCTATTCAAGACTATTGGAATCTGTACATATATACCTACTGCTTACTGATAATAATTATTATATTTAAACAAAACCCCAAATTACCTATAGGATGTGTCTACTACAGGCTCATATTTAGCACAAGCTTTTGTAACATCTATATATAAATTTATCAAAAGTGTATTATGAATTATATACAGAAAGATGACCTTGAAACATTAAGTACTTGAACATGAAAGGTGTATCTAACTAATTTGCACATATTTATTAAGCTTCTACTGGCTACAAGCTATTGTATTTATTGTTCTAGGGCATATAAAATTTAGGCGTGTGTGTGTGTGTGTGTGTGTGTGTGTGTGTGTGTGTGTCTGTCTGTCTGTCTGTCTTGCTGGGGATGGAATATAGGGCCTTGGGCACATGCTCTACCCTGAACTATATCCCTGGCCCTAGGATATAGTCTTAGTAGGGAATGGAATAATACTGGACTACTTAAGACCAAGGACTGTGAAAAGCCACTCTCCCTCTCTTTAAATATGTACCCTTAATTAGTCATGATGAAAATCCTGTAAGATAGGCGATGTGATTCTCAGTTTGTAGTGGTTTAAGAATGTAAGTCTTGGGATTGGGGTTGTGGCGCAGTGGTAGAGTGCTCACCTCATATGTGTGAAGCACTGGGTTAGATCCTCAGCACCACATAAAAATAAATAGATATTGTGTCCATCTACAACTAAAAAAATAAAAAAGAATGTAAGTCTTAGATCCTCCACTTTCTAGCTCTTGGTACACTCATTTAATTTCTCCATGCCTCAGTTACCTCATCTATAATGGGAGGATGGTAGTAGTCCTCTATTTTGTGGATGTGTAATTAAACAATGTGGTAACTATAAAGTGCTTAGAACAGGACCTAGCAATATCCATAATTTAAAAAATTCCAAACTCAATATGTTAGCTATTACTGTTTCTTATTATTAGGAAACATACAAGTTAATAAAATGCCCAAGATTACAATGGAATATATATATATATATATATATATATATATTAAATTGTAGATGGACACAATATCTTTTTTTTATTTATTTTTATGTTGTACTGAGGATCGAACCCAGTGCCTCAGGCATGTGAGGCAAGTGCTGTACCACTGAGCTACAATCCCAGCCCACAATGGAATCTTTATTACTTCAGAACACTCACTTTTACACTTATTAGGGCATTTAAGTCTGGTTTCAGCAAACAAGTGAAGGCAAAATATACTAAGTGACAAAGTAATATTAAGTGCTGCAACATACAGAGTACATGTAGGTTTTAATCTACAAGGATAGATTAGAGAGAAGGTAGAAGTTTCAGATGTCTTTATGATAAGATGAAAGGAAGGAAAGAAATTAATAGATTACTGCAACATCTTCCTGGTCTATCACTTTTCATTATTGTTCCTTTGTGCACATCACCAGAAAAATACTTGTAAAATTCATTGCATATTACTTAAATTCCCTATTTAAAATACTTCAGTAGTAATGGTAGTTATTTTCTGGTTATATATTATGTGCTAGGGTAGGAGACAGTAAACTTTCTGTAAAGAAACAGATATAGTAAATATTTTGGCTATTTGGTCAGATCTTGGTTGTGCCAGGCATGATGGCACATGTCTGTCATCCCAGCGACTTGGGAGGCTTAGGTGGGAGGGTCACAAGTTCAAAACCAGCCTCAGCAACTTAGTGAAGCCCTAAGCAACTTAGTGAAACCCTGTCTCAAAAAAATAATTAAAAAAAAGATTAAATAAAAAGGACTGGAGGTGCAACTCAGTGGTTAAGCACCCCTTAACTTCAAGTTTACAAACCTCCACCTCCAAAAAGATCTTTGGTGCATATTTTTTTGTTGTGATTTTTTTTTTTTTTTTTTACAATCATTTAAAAATGTGAAGGTCATGAATTGCTGTTAAATGAGATTATAGACAGTTTGCTACTCCTGGGGCTGGGAGATTTACATGAAATAACTGGATTCTTGTTACAGTACTGGCAAAATTGATATTAATAATCCCTGTTTTACAGTTGAGGATGTTTAGCAAATTTGATGAAGATCAAATAGCAAGTGACAGATTCAGAATTAGGTCATTGGAATTCTTTAAACGTGTACTTTCCAGGATATCTTGTTGCTTCCTACTGCTTTTTTAGAATAAGATCTAGATTTCATAGCGTTTTAAATAAGGCCTGTCGTGATCTTGTTTTTGCTTACCTCTTTAGTTTTTTTATTTTTATTTTTGGGGGTATCAGAGATTGAACTCAAGGGCACTTGATCACTGAGCCACATCCCTAGCCCTATTTTGTATTTTATATAGAGACAGGGTTTCACTGAGTTGCTTAGCGTCTCGCTTTTCCTGAGGCTGGCTTTGCACTCTCGATCCTTCTGCCTCAGCCTCCTGAACTGCTGGGATTACAGGTGTGTGCCACTATGCCCAGCACCTTTTCTCTTTTATTATTATAAATAACTTTATTACAAATAAAACTAGAGATTTTTATTTATCATAAAACTCTTTCCTCATACATATTCCCTGGCTTAGCCATAGCAAATCCCTTTTCGCCTGGTCTATGCTTTATATGTGCCTACAATAACTTGTACTTTATTTATTTTGGTATGGGGGGGATTGAACCCAATATCCCAGCTCTTTTTATATTTTATTTTGAGACAGGGTCTTGCTAAGTTGCTTAGGGCTTTGTTAAGTTGCTGAGGCTGGCTTTGAACTTGTGATCCTCCCGTTTCAGCCTGCCAAGCTGCTAGGATTACAGGCTTGCACCACCACACCTGGTAATACCTTGTACTTTATGACCTCACTGACTACTTCAGTAATTCACCTCAGGTGCTCCTTGTTCTAGGAAACCTTACTTGACATTTTCAGTCTTTATAATTTTTCTCTGTGCTCCTTTAGCATCCTGTGCATTGCTCTTTTATAAAATTTACCACATTGTCTTGTATCTACCTGGTTTATATCTTGGCTTTTCTATTAGACTGTGAGATTTTTAAAAATTCACAGTACTGGAGATTGAACCCTGAGTCTTGTGCGTTGCTAAGCAAACATGCTACCACTGAGCTGTATCCCCCACCCACTTTTTTTTTTTTTAATTGTATTTTGAGACAGGACTTCACTAAATTGCCCAGGGCTGCTTCTAACTTGTGATCCACCCACCTCAGCCTCCTGAGTAGTTGGGATTATATTAGGCTTATACGACTGTGCCCAACTAGACTGAGATTTTTAAGGGCACAGAATATATGTCCCTGACCTTTATAGTGCAAATGTTTGACACACATAGTAGGGTCTTAATATAACGTTTGATAATATAGTAGGGACTTAGTAAGTATTTATTAAGTGAACAATCAAATGGAATTATAAACTGAAAATTAGATCAAGAAATGTAGTTACAGAAAAATGAATTCAGATTCCAAGGTGGGTAGTGGGAAAGCAAATTTCTGGTTAACTTCTAGTGCTTGAGTGGAAATGTGAGGCTAATATAAGGCAAATCAAAGCATGATTATGGAGGGGTTTGAATTCTTAGGTTAGGATTTTTAATTTTGTCCTTCCATCATTGGTAGAAAGATTGTAACTCTATGAAATCATCTATATGTTCTTGAAATTTATAAACTGAGTTCTCTTATTTATACCCAAATCTATGTTGTAATATTTTGCTTTATATAAGATACTCATCAATTCATTACTTCAATCATTAATATTTGAAATCTCATAATTATTAATACTGTTCAAGACATTGGGAACCATTGAATGATTTTGAGCTGGTTAGTGGCTGTTTGAAATCTATTTATTGTTGTGGTAAGGATTGAACAGGGCATTGCACATTCTAGACAATCACTCTATCACTGAGCTCTATTTTTAGTCCCTGCAAATTTTTTTTTTAATATTTATTTTTTAGTTGTAGGTGGACAGAATATCATTTTATTTTTATGTGGTGCTGAGGATCGAACCCAGTGCCTCACGCGTGCTAGGCGAGCATGCTACCACTGCACCACAACCCCAGCCCCGCAAATTTTTTTTTTTTAAGAAGGTAAATCCTATTGAGATAGCAGAATCAGTTGGGGAGATGGGAATTGAAGGATGGAGAACATTTATTTATTTACTTATTTGGTACTGGGGATTGAACTGAGGGATACTCAACCACTGAGCCACATCCCCAGCCCTATTTTTTGTGTTTTATGTAGAGACAGGGTCTCACTGAGTAGCTTAGCGCCTTGCCATTGTTGAGGCTGGCTTTGATCTTGCAATTTTCCTGTCTCAGCCTCCTAAAGTGCTGGGATTACAGGCATGCGCCACCGCTCCGGGATAGTTAAAAATGGTAAGAAATAGATTTATGTTGGTTGGTATGGAAAAGAAAACTTTTAAGTGACATTGATGATTCTGTATGAAGAAGATGTAGATAAATGAGATTACAGATAAGTGAAACAGGCAAAAGAAATTATGAATTTTATGTTAGACAAATTGGTGTGATTTCTGTTAGAGTGATTTTTATTTTACTTGAATTTAGCTCCTCATTTTATGCTTGATCAGTTTGAATATCTTCATGATTAGCTTCCCTTCCTGCCTCTCATTCATGGGTTACTGTGAATCCTGTTACTATGAATCCTCTGGGCAGTCTGGGAGAAGGCTGTGGATCTTTTCTAGAATAATAATTTTAAATGAATGGAAAAATAAATGGTATTGAGAAGGAACTTATAATATTGAGGTACCAAAATACATAAAAATGAATTTTTGATAGTGATACATGCTTTTTTAAAAAAAATCAAAGCATTTAAATAATAAGATCTAGCCATGAGTTTAATGACTTACCCTACTTTTGAGTAATGATGCATGTAGATGCTATTTTGAGATTTCTGTAACAGTTATAATGTGAAATGAAAATGTAATTGTTAGTGACAAAAATCACAAGTTTGGCTAATACTACTATGGTAGGTTGTCCAGATCTATGTGAAAGAGGTACTATATTTTAATTAGAGGTTAGCAAAAACAGTGATGCAATTTTCTTCTATACAAATTCACAGGTTCTCTGAGATATTTATGCATACTAGCTTCATAATCTTGTATTATCTCCTTGTTTTATTCTGTTTTTATTGCTGCATGTCTGGTTGTGGAAGTAATATGTGCTATCAGTTAAAAAAAAAAGAATTAAAGTGATACTGAAGAGCATGCTTTCCTGCTTATTCTACCTCATGCTGATTAACACTGTTAGAAATGTAATATGTGGTACTGCTTGCTTCCTGTTTCTGAGCTATATGTACTTAAATAGCCACATAAGCGTAGTATATAGATAGAATCATACTATGTGTAATGTTTTTACTTGCTTTTTTCATTAAAACTTATCATGATCATTTTTCCCATTAATAAATGTACTTCATGTTTTAAAAAATGTATAGAATTTTAAAAAATTGAAAATGGTGGTGCACACCTGTAGTCCCAGGTAAATGGGGGTTGAGGCAGGAAGTTCCCAAGTTTGAGGCCAACTGAGGTAAATATGGATGTAGCTCAGTGGAAGAGTACTTGCGTGTCATGCATGAGGACCTGGATTCAGTTGACAGTACTGAAAAAAAATTATGATACACATTAAAAAACATAAAATTATCCCTTTTAAAGTATATACTTCAGTGATTTTAGCATGGTCATTATTGTGAACAGCACTATCAGCAAATTCCAGAACATTTCTACCACTCCCAAAAGAAACCTTACATCTAATATCAGTTCCAGTCCCTGTGTCTGCTGGCAACTACCAACTAGTTTTTGTTCCCATGAGTTTGCCTATTCTAGGCATTTATTATAAGTAGAATTATACAAGTTGATTGTAGTGGTGCATGTCTGTAATCCCAGTGATTTAGGAGGCTGAGGCAGGAGGATTGCAAGTTCCAGGATAGCCTCAGCAATTTAGCAAGACCCTGTCTCAAAATAGAAAGGGTTTGGGGGGCTGGGGTTATGGCTCAGTGGCAGAGTGTTGGCCTAGCACATGTGAGGCCCTGGGTTCGATCCTCAGCACCACATAAAATAAATAAAATAAAGGTATTGTGTCCATCTACAACTACAAATATATTTTTAAAAAAATGTAAAGGAGCCGGACGCAGTGGCTCAAGCCTGTAATCCCAGCACTTAGGGAGGCTGAGACAGGAGAATCACGAGTTCAAAGCCAGCCTCAGCAAGGGCGAGGCGCTAAGCAACTCAGTGAGACCCTGTCTCTACATAAAACACAAAATAGGGCTGGGGATGTGGCTCAGTGGTCGAGTGCCACTGAGTTCAATCCCCAGTACCAAAAAAAAAAAAAACACAAAAAAACAAAAAAAATGGAAAGGGTTTGGGATATAGCTCAGTGGTAAAGTACCCCCTAGGTTTATCCCCAGTACCATAAATAAATAAATAAATAATCATACAATGTGTGATCTTTTATGTCTGACTTCTTTAACAAAATTTTAAAGATTAATCCGTGTTGTAGCATATAAAATTACTTAATTCCTTCTTATGGCTGAATATAATATCAGTGTATGCATATACATATGGATGTTTTTGGTTATTGTAAATAATTTTGCTGTGAATATTTACATACATGTTTTTACATGGACATGTTTCCAGTTTTTCTTGGATATATGTATCTAGGAATGGAATGGTTGGATCATATGGTAATTCCCTGTTCAACTTTTTTAAGGAATTGACATACTTTCCCACAGTAGCTGCTTCGTTTTATATATATAATTATTATTTTTTTAGTTGTAGATGGATGCACCACCTTTATTTATTTTTATGTGGTTCTGAGGATCAAACTCAGTGCCTCACGTGTGCTAGGCAAGTGCTCTACCACTGAGCTAGAACTCAAGCCCCCAGCAGCTGCATTGTTTTACATTCCTATACCTCATGATTTTTAATGGCTTCATTGCAATCTATTTTATTAATGTGCCATCATTCAGTCCCCTGATGATTGATAATTGATTTCTGTATTTTTGGTTATTAATACTAATGAAGTGAAACAATTTGTATATATATTTTTGTATACTATTTTTGAGGACAGGGATCAAACCCAGGGTTTTGCACATGCAAGGCAATCACTGTACCACTATACCTTACCACCCCTTTTTAAAAACATTATAATTTTACTTTTGAGACAACGTCTTCCTAAGTTGCCCAGACTTATGGTCCTGGGATTATAGATATGGGCAACTGTGATGGGCTTTTTGCACAGGTTAAAAAAATACATTTCTAGAAGTGGACTTGTTAGATTAAAATAAGTACACATTTAAAATTTTGGTACATCTTGTCAGATTGCCCGTTAGAAATGTTATATAATATTACACTGGCACCAGTTGTGTAATAGTTGCCTGTTTCCCCCAAACCACAGGTTAATCTTTGCCATTCTGATAATAAAAATCATACATATTTTAAAATTCGCAAATTTTCTTGCTAATGGAATTTTTTTCCCACAGATTTATTCTTTTGTGAATAATCTGATCATGACCTTTATTTCAGATTTTTCTCTTTGGAGTGTTTATAGTTTCTTCTTATTGATTTGTAAGAGCTATTCATATTTTAAAAACCTTACCTTATTGTGTATTATGAATATTCAGAGATTTTTTGTTTCATTTCCTGTTTTATCTTTTGACTTCATTTTGACTTTGCTTTTTGCCTTATAGATATTAAATTTTTAAACCTTTAATCTGCCTTTGTGGTCTTTGCCTTGCTTAGAAGAGTTTTCTGTACTCCCAAGACTGTAAAATTATTTTTCTGCCATTTCTTTTAGGAATGTCTAAAATTAGACTTGGCATTGCTTAGTGGAAGTGTACATTTTGTGGTTGGAATTACCTGTGTTGAAATTCCAGCCTAGTCACTTATTAGCTGTCAGGTGTTGGATGTTTCACAAACTTTTGATCCCAACTCATTTGTAAAGTGATAGTTAATATGTAGTTCATCATTTTTGTGAAATTAAATGTGCGAAGTGTTTTTAGCATACTATCTGGGCATATGCTGGGCATTCAGTGAATGTTTTCTTCTCTCTCCCACACAAACTGTCTTCTTAAAATCTGGTCCAGAAGATAAGGGAGTGGAAAGTTTCAAGAAATAAGTTTTCAAAACTGTAGAAGCTCTGTAGGATGAATTATGAGTGAAAAGGAGATTGAAACTTCACTTAGTAATTAGAAAGCCATTTATGTTTAATAATATTTTTTCAGTAGCATAAGAGTCATATTTTACTGGGATGAGCACTAAATGCATACAGCATATATAAAGGATATGTGCATATGTTACATGTATCTACCATTATTTATATGTTAGAAATAGCTGTAACTTTTTCCTCATTGTTAGAATGTTAGAGGATAGGAATAATAATACTGACACATGATGTATTTATATTGTGTATATAAATTGTACACAAATTTAGATTATTTTTACTATGTTACAGGTTACATTATTTGTAACACTTAACAATCGTCAACCTGGTTAAGAATTGGTTTATTCAAATTTTGTTCTTTTTATTGGTTCTTTTATGAAATTTACGTACATTCTTTATTAAATTACAGTGATTTGTAAACAGTGTTATATTTTCTTTGCTGAAAGTAATTTTAAATACATTTTGGAAAGAGGTGGGAAATAGATTAATATTTATGAAAATCACCATTTATATTTTTCTAATTTTCTGTAGTTTTTAGGGCAGGGAAAACAGTTCTATCATAGGTTTTGGATAAAGATCTTTAAAGCATTGTGTTTCCCCGCATTTGTCTTTTAATAAAGTAATTTTAAAAAAAAGTTTTTTTAAATTAATAAAAAATATTAAAGCTTTTTTCCAATTGTAGTAATAATGGACACAGATCATATGTTATTCGGTTTCAAAACCAGATATCAAATTCTATTTCTTGACTCTGTGTAACTGCTTTTATTCTTAGTATATTATATATATACAGTCATAATCTTGTCAGCTTCAAAACACGAAGAAGGAAATTTGCTATTAGGTTTGGAGGAACATAATGAGTTTTAAGGAACAAAACAGGAAGCTTGGTCCTCAGTGATCTTTGATGAATTTGTGAAGTTGGCATTTTGACTGTAGGACTGAAATTTGAAAGACAAGTATTTAGTATGCTTTGTTGCTTTTGCAGAGTATCTACCTGCCAGGAAAACAAAAATCCAAGTGAAAGACTGCTACCTTTGTGGGAAGTGATGAACAATATTCTTCTTTGGCTGACAAAATCTGAGTATCTGTATTTTTCAGTAGCTGGTTTTTGCTTTCACGTAAGGGCCAAAGTATCCTTTTCCTGGAACCAAGCTTGACTAAAAGCCTTTGTAAGTTCTTATGTTCTTTATGCTTTTTTAAAGAACTATTTTAGGAACTATTTTAAAGTTGACACCCCTTCCTTCAAACTTTTCCGTTAGTACAAAGCATTACTTTCTTGGCAGTGGTTTATATGAATAGAGTGGATACTTTTCAGTAGGCATTTATTCATACAGAAAAATTGTTAGTACTTTGTTTAATGCTATTTGGGATTAGTGTGAGTCAGCATTGGACCTACCTACCTTTTGAATTCTTTCATAATTAAGATGTTGGCAGGACTAGGGTTATAGCTCAGTGCTTTCCTAACGTGTGTGAGGCACTGGGTTTGACTCTTACCATTGCTTATAAATAAATAAAAAATAAAGGTCCATCAACAACTAAAAAATGTTAAAAAAAGAAAAGAAGTGATATTCTTTGGAAGCCTTTCCTTGATGGAGCTTTTCTTTGTGCTTATTTTTAACCCTGGACAGTTTGGTTAGTACAAACTTTTCCTGTTTTATTCTACCTTTTTTTTTTTTTTTTAAATATTTGTTTTTTAGTTGTAGGTGGACAGAATATCTTTATTTTATTTATATGTGGTGCTGAGGATTGAACCCAGTGCCTCACACATGCTAGATGAGCACGCTACCACTGAGCCATAACCCCAGTCCCTATTCTACCATTTATTTTTTTATTTTTTTATTTTTCTCAAAAGTTGCATTTTAATACATGTTATCAAACATAACAGAAAAAAACAAATTTTCAGAAGCTGTACACACTGTTCACTGAAAACATTTGTTGAGGCAAATAGAAAAAAAATTGTTACAATCATAATTTTTCTAACTTTGCACAAAATTATAAGCAGATTACATTCTTCATATTAAA
>CM053408.1:66306801-66329477 GCA_028644305.1 Xerus rutilus
TCTGAGGGTAGTTTTGATTTGCATTTCTCTAATGGCTAGAGACGTTGAACATTTCTTCATATATATGTTTATTGATTGTACATCATCTTCTGAGAGGTTTCTATTCAGCTCCTTAGCCCATTTATTGATTGGATTATTTGTTTTTTTGGTGTTAAGTTTTTTGAGTTCTTTATATATCCTGGAGATCAGTGCTCTGTCTAATGTGCGTGTGGCAAAAATTTGCTCCCAGAATGTAGGCTCTCTGTTCACTTCATTGATAGTTTCTCTTGCTGAGAAGAAGCTTTTTAGTTTAAGTCCATCCCATTCATTGATTCTTGCTTTTATTTCTTGTGCTATAGGTGTCTTGTTAAGGAATTGGAGGCCTAATCCCACATGATGAAGATTTGGACCTACTTTCTCCTCAATTAGACGCAGGGTCTCTGGTCTAATTCCTTATCCTTAAACCTTGGTTATCAGAATAGTAATGTTACTTTTAACACTTCTTTATATATATATTTTGTTGTGTTAACACTGGAGCGTGTATTATTTGGCTCAAGTAAAAAGTATAGGATGGATATAATGGTTCCTTTCAGACATTCATATTTTCAAAATTCGTTGTTCAGATTTTAACGTAAAATTTTCTTTAATGGAAGCTAAAGTAATTAAAAATTTTTAATTTTGAAAAGAGTTCATTAAACCTGTATTTTTTGATACTAAAAGTTCAGTGTTCCAGTAATTAAAACCAAACAGTATCTTGAATTCGTGTTTATTTTTTGGATATAGTTCACCTTTCTTAGTTAATACACAGGTGATTGCTTATATAAACAAATACTATATTTGTGAAATATTAAATCATTGATTTTTATATACTAGTATAGAGCAGAGCCTGAAATTGGAAGCTGGGAAAAGGAAGAAAGATGAAGTGTTTGTATGAAGGGTTACTTCAGTCCCCCCTCCCCATTTAAACATGGTGGACTGAATTTAATTTGTCTAGTGAATTGTTGCTTTGAGTGAAAGAACTCTCATGTTGTATTCTTGATATGCTTGCTTGTTTTTATAATGTGACTTATTTAGATGATGTGTGATCCTTTTATAGGTGTCCTTGCAGCTTGTCTGAGTTTATATCTGAACATAATTTTTGACTTTATTTATAGCAGCAAAGATGTTTTCATTTCTGGTGGGTTTGAAGAAACAATCTGTTCTATGGGATTGTTGTTTGTGCATCTTTCAGCTTGTACAGCCAGGGCTGAGGGTGTAGCTCAGTAGTATAGTACTTACCTAGTCAGTGAGGCCCTTGGGTTTGATCTCTCGCACTAAAAAAAAAGGGTCGGTGGGAGTGCTTCTCATATTGTATTGCCAGCTGATTTAGAATACTTGTCTTTAGGTGGTAGGGTTTTTTTTGTTTTTTTTTGAGGGAATTGAACCCAAGGCTGTTTAACCGCTAAGCCACATCCCCAGCCTTTTTTGTATTTTATTTAGAGACAGGGTCTCACTAAGTTGCTTAGGGCCTCGCTAAATTGCTGAGGCTAGCTTTGAACTTGCAATCCTCCTGCTTCAGCTTTCTGAGCTGCTGGGAGTACAGGAGTGTGCCACCACATCCAACAGTACTTGTTGTTAATTAGCAGTTTCAGAGGAGAACTTATAGTAAACTTTTCTATTTTTAACATCTGGGCAACCTTGTAAATAGACCACTCTTCTGTTTTTTTTCACTCTCCTTTAACTTTAGTTGGAAAAGAGGAATTCAGAGGAGAAATTGCAGTAGTCATTTAAAGTGACCTTTGATTATCAATATGTTAAGGAGAATGCTGGAGAACAGACATAGGACTTTGCATGTTGATCCTTGACCATATGCCATTATGTATTAGATGTATCTGTTTTGACTACGGTAACATCTTGAGGACATAGTAGGGTGGAGACTGTTCTTAGTTTCCTGTACTACCTATGTAACAAGTGCTCCTCTAAGAGGAATGTGAGCTCTTTAGGAGTTTGGTTGACAGAATTTGGAAGTCAGGGGTACAAATAAAAAATAAAAATCTCAAACCATTTTCTTATTTATATTTTTCAGTGAATGTGTTAGTGACTGATGGAGGAAAGGAAGAGAACTGCTAGGGTTAGGATTCATAGGGTAATGGCAACATGGTTTCCTTTGTGTTATTGCTAAATTTGTGGAATAGTAAGCTGCACTGTAATTGGTATATAATGTTTGTTGTTCATATGTCAGAAAAATGAACTCTTTTCACTGTATGCTACAGGTTATGGATTTAGGGTGTTTAGGGTACAATAATAGTAAGATTTGGGTCTCTAGCCATATTACCATCTATCCTGCTAATTTTCTTCCTTTGCCTTTAGGTTTTCTGAGCTGTACTTATGAATGAAAATAATTGAATTTCCAATTTAGGTCTTCTACTTCTTGGCTCTCCTGCTTCTAGATCAGTTTTTTGAAAACCAGTTTGCTGAAATTTCCAAAAATGTCTGTTTTCTTTCATTCAGCAAAATTATTTTGAAATTTTTCCATGTGGCCATGTATGTCAATAGTTCATTCTTTTTTATTGCTGAATTCATTATATGGACTTGTCATTATTTATGCATCAACCTATTGTTAGATACTTGGGTTGTGTCTGGATTTTAGCTTTTACAATAAAACTGCTAAGAACATGTACATTCAGTTGAATCATTGGGGTGAACATATGTTTTTTCTTTTTCTTTTTACTTTTTTTTTTTTGTAACAAATGATTGAACCCAGGGGTGTTTTTATTGAGTTACCTCCCCTATCCCTACCCCCGCCTTTAAAAATTTTTTTATTTTGAGATAAGGTCTTGCTCAGTTGCTTAAGGCCTTGCTCAGTTGCTGAGGTTGGTTTCACACTTGTGATATTTCTGCCTTAGCTACCCCAGCTGTTGGGATTCAGGTTCACCACTGTGCCAAGCTCATAATTTTTCTTTTTTTGGGTGGGGATGGTAAATAGGAATGGGTCATATGGTAGATATATGCTTAGTTTTAAGAAACCGCCAAATGGTTTTCCAAGGTTGTATTGTTTTGCACTCTAATCTGTAGTACATGAGAGTTCTGCTTGCTTCTTATTCTCAATTAATGTTTTTAATAGGTATGTAGTAGTATTTCATTGTAGTTGAGTTTTCATTTGTCCAGTGACAACATTTTATCGTGTGCTTCTTTGTCATCCATGTATCTTCTTTGATGAAATACCTGTTAAATTTTTTGTCCATGACATTTTAAAAAATTTTTTATTTAAAGATTTGTTTTTGTGTGCATGTGTTTGTGATTTTCTTTTTGTGGTGTTGGGATCAAACCCAAGGCCTTGTGCGTTCTAGGCATAAATTATTTTTAATTACTGAGCCTGAGAGTTATTTATGTTGGGTATATATTCTTTATCATACAAATGTTTGGCAAAATTTTTTTACCAGTCTATATGAGGTTTTTTTAATTTTCTCAGTTAAATCGTTTTTTATTTTTTATTTTGAGGCTCACTAGTTGCTTAGGCCTATCTAAGCTGCCGAGGCTGGCTTTGAACCAGTGATCTTTCTGTTTAGCCTCTTGAGCTGCTTTTTTTTTTTTTTTTTTTTAATATTTTTTTAGTTGTTGATGGACACAAAGTCTTTATTTTATTGCTTTGTATGTGGTGCTGAGGATCGAACTCAGGGCCTCACGCATGCGAGGCAAGCGCTCTACCGCTGAGCTACAATCCCAGGCCCTTGAGCTGCTTTTTTAAAGGACAAAAAGAATGATTTTTTTTTTTTTTTTTTTTGTACCAGGGATTGAACCCAGGGGCACTCTACCACTGAGCTACATCCTCAGCCCTGTTTTGTATTTTATGTAGAGACAGGATCTTGCTGAGTTGCTTAGGGTCTTGCTAAGTTGCTGAGTCTGGCTTTGAACTCGCTGGCCTTCTGCCTCCGGAGCTGCTGGGATTACAGGTGTCCACCACCATGCCTGGCTAAGAGCAAAAGTTTTTGATTTTGATAAAGTCCAAATTATCAATTTTTGTTTATTGATCTTGATTTTTGTTTTGGCAGTAAAGAAAACCAGATTCGGAATTGCTAAGATTTTCTCCTGCATCCTTTTCTAGATATTTTACAATTTTAGCTCTTTAATTTAGGTCTATGATCTATTTGAAGTATTTTTTTGGATGTGGTACAGATTGAGGTTTATTTGTTTAAATATGGTAATTAATTGCTGTAGCACTATTTGGTTAAAGATCATTCTTTATCATTTTCCCATTGAATTGTTTTGGCAGTTTTGTTGAAAATGAGTTGACTATGTAGGACTACTACTAGGCTTTCTGGTTTTTTGATCTCTTTGTCTAGGTCAATACCTTATTGCCATAACTGTAGCTTTTAACTCTTGAAATTAGGTAGTGTAACTCTTCCAATTTTGTTTCCTTTTCAAAGTTGTTTCAAAGTGAGCTTTTCCTAGCCTCTTTGTATTTCCAGATACATTTTATAAGCCAGACTCCTGTAGTGCCAGCAGCTCAGAAGGCTAGGGCAGGAGCACAAGTTCAAAGCCAGCCTGAGCAACTTAGGCCATAAGCAACTCAGCAAGACTCTGTCTCTAAATAAATATATATATTTTAAAGAAAGGGCTGGGGATGTGGCTCAGTGGTTAAATGCCCCTGGCTTCAATGCCAGATACCAAAAAAATTTTTGTTTTTATAATAAGCTTGTCAGTTTGTATGGAAACTGCCTGCTGGGATTTCATTGGGATTATGTTTTTATCTTTAGATGTTTGAGGAGAAAGAATATCTTAACAATATTGAATCTCTAATCCACAAACATAATAGATGTCTCCATTTATTTGGTCTTTGTTTTTTCTTAGCAATGTAGTATAGTTTCCAGTGTACTGGCTTGCACATTTTTTTCATGTAATTTCTAAGTATAATCTTTGATGCTATTGGAAGTCATGTTTAAAAAGTTAAGTTTCTGCTATCATGGTGGCGCACATCTGTAATCCCAACGGATCATGAGACTGAGGCAAGAGAATCACGAGGTCAAAGCCAACCTCGGCAAAAGTGACGTGCTAAGCAACTCAATGAGACCCTGTCTCTAAATAAAATACAAAATAGGGCTGGGGATGTGGCTCAGTGGTTGAGTGCCCCTGAGTTCAATCCCAGGTAACTTTCCCCACCAAAAAAAAAAGTTTCTAAGTTTCTAATTTTTTGTTACTTAAAATAGTTAATTCTTTTTTTTTTTTAAGGAGGAGGAATATATTTACTATATATACTGAAACCTTGTTAAACTTATTCTGGTAGCTTTTTTGTAGATTTTATATATACAGGTAATGTGTTATCTGTCAATAAAAATGGGTTTAATTACTCTTTCTACTTACAATGTCTTTTTATCATTTTTTTCTTGCTTGATTTAATGGGCCAGAACTTCTGGTAAAAGGTTGAATATAATTTAAAGCAAACCATGCTTGTTTTTATTCTCATTTTAGGAGGAAAGCATTCAGAATTCCATCACTAAATATAATGTTAGCCTTAGGTTTTTCATTAATGCCATTTATGAGAATAAGTACATTCTCTTTATATTTTAAATCAGAATTTTTCTTTTTCCTTCTTTTTTTGCCATGCCTGAGATTGAACCTAGGGCCTGTAGCATGCTAGGCAAGTGCTCAACCACTGAGCTACATCCCTTCTGTTACAACTCCTCACTCCCTCCATTTTTGAAATGGAGATCTCATGAAGTTGCCCGTTCTGGCTTTGAACTCAGAATCCTTCCTCAGCCTCCTGAGTAGCTGGATTTAATAGGTATGTACCACCATTCCCTGGAATTTTTTCTTTTAAAATAGGAATGATTGTAAGATTTACCAAGTGCTTTCTATGATTTACTGAGATCACTTTTTTTTTTTTTTAAAGGTCTGTTGGTAAGTGAATTATATTGGTTTTCTTTTCTTTCTTTTTTTTTTTTTAAAGATTTTTTTTTTTAGTTGTAGATGAACACAATGTCTTTATTTTATTGCTTTGTATGTGGTGCTGAGGATCGAACCCAGGGCCTCACGCATGTGAGGCAAGCGCTGTACCGCTGAGCTACAATCCCAGCCCCTATATTGGTTTTCTTTTAATGGTAAACCAGCCTTGCATTCCTGGGATAATTATCATTTGGTATGATGTGTCATTTTTTTAAATGTATTGCTGGATTTGATTTGCCAAAATTTCTAAAAATATTTTTGCATCTGTTTTTATGAGGTATATAGTTTTCTTATATAGCATTGATCTGGTTTTGGTATTAGGGTAATGTACTTCATGGAAGAGTTTATGTAGAATTGATATTGTTTCTTTTGTAAAGACTGCAACCGAGATTTTGGGAACTATTGGACCATATGATCTTCTCTTTCCTTCTATTTGTAAAATTTTAATTCTGTCCTCATGTGATAGATGTGTACATTTTTATAAACAATTTCTAGGTCTTGTTAATAAATGAACATCTTGGAAGTGTATTGAGTGAGTAAATAAACTTAGCTATAAGATAGAACAAGTTAGTGTTTTATTTTTCTTCAGTGAAATGGAATTGACTTCATGAGATTTAGGATATATAGGAGGGGAAAGGCAAGATTTTATGTTCTTGCTTGAGTTGAACTGGCTCATTTTCAGGAATTTTACAAGCTGGTTATTAACCAATCTATTAAAAATTAAAATTTGTTAAAACTATATAAACAAAATTAAGTATTAGAAACAAAATTTCACTGCTTAATTATTTTATTATCTATGTTCTTCAGATGATTTACATTTGAAATACCAAGTAATGTCAGGCTGTTGGCTATTCTTTGTAGTTCCTTATTCATTGATATTTCCTTGGTAGCTTGAAATCTTCCATGAGCTATGAAGCCTTAAAAAGGTATGTGGGAAACTTCAAATTTACATTCATGTGGGACAATATTCTTTTTTTCTTTTTCCTCTGTAATGGGAATCAAACGTAGGGATTCGAATATTTTAGACAAGCATTCTACCACTTGGACTACACCACTAGTCCACAAGTCACAAATGCAGGTGGTAGTATTTATACCACAAAAATAGGTGAATGCTTCAAACAGATTTAATATGTTGGTTTTCTAGACTTAAAGTAATAAGAGAAGCTGGGCATGGTGGTGTATGCTTGCAATCCCAGCAACTAGGAAGGATGAGGCAAGAGAATCGTTAAGTTTGAGACTAGCTTTAGCAACTTAGTGAGGCCCTAAGCAACTTAGCAAGACCAAAATAAAAAGGGTGAGGATGTAGCTCAGTGGTAAAGTGCCCCTGGGTTTAATCCCCAGTAAACTCCTCCCCAAATGGGGAGGAAATCTTAATAAATTAAATCAAACTTTAATATATTCCAATATTTTTTTGGTTTGGATTGTTTTTTTTTAATTTAAAAAATTTTTGAGACAGTCTTGTTAAATTGCTCAGGCTGGACTTGAACTTGGGATCCTCCTGCCATAACCTCTAGACTCTCTGGAATTATAGGTGCGTGCTACAGTGTCCAGCTGTAATTTCTTTAAGAATCTGACAACTGAAGCAGTAGAGGATATAGGCCCATTTTGATGTTCTACTAGAAGAAATACTGTTGAGCTGAAGTAAAAGGGAATGAAGAAAGATGAGATGTAGGATTGATAGTATCATGTTTATTATTAAACTTTTATGGGTGACAGTTCTTCATATTAATAAAATGATCTATAGCAATGAGTCAGGAAGGTGTAAACAGATTTTTAAAGCTTTCTATATCTGTGCTTTGCTTACCCATACAATACCATCTGTCTCGGCTCTAGGGATACTTTTATTTTATGTTTTGGGTACTGAGGATTGAACTCAGGGGTACTCGACCACTGAGCCACATCCCTAGCCCTATTTTTTGTTTTATGTAGAGACAGGGTCTCACTGAGTTGCTAAGCACCTCGTCGTTGCTGAGGCTGGCTTTGAACTCGGGATTCTCCTGTCTCAGCCTCCCTAAGTGCTGGGATTACAGGCTTGAGCCACTGGGCCCAGCTCCAGTGGTACTTTTTAGCAATCCTAAACTGCCTATAAATACTGCGCTTGCCCCTCTTCTCATGTTGTATGTTATCATGGTGCCTTTCTTTGTTTTTGCCTTGTCTATCTCTGCCTCGCTAACTAACCTTTCCATAAGGGAAATGCTGATTCTGTTTCATTCTTTAGGATTCAGCTCTATGTGTGTGGGAGTGTGCGTGCACGCGCGCACATGTCAAATCTTTGTCAGCACTAGATGTTGAGGATTATAGGCATGTAATACTGTTCCTGGCTTGTCAGTTTTAATAGGTGTGTGATGGTATCTCATTGTGGTTTTGAGTTGCATTTCCCTGATGCCTAATGTTATTCCATGTGCTTATTTGCTACCCATGTATCTACTTTGGTGAAGTGTTTTTTTCAAATCTTGTATGTATTTTTATCCCTGGGTGCTGGGGCTCAAATGCAGGGCCTTACTCATACTAGCCAAGGGCTCTTACATTGAGCTATAGTCCCTTGCCATTTTTTCTTTTTTGCAAGTTCTTCATATATTCTTATGTGCTTTTCCAGATGTGTTTTGGCTGTATTTATTCTCAATATTATGACTTCTCATTCATCTTTCAAGTAGAAGTTTTAGATGTTCATGAAATCTAGTTTTTGAATAGTTTAATAGATCATGCTTTTGTTATACTTAAGAAATCTTTGCCTAATGCAAGATCATTTTTTTGTTTTCTTGTAGAACTTTTATACTTTTTGACTTTACGTTTAAGTTCATAATTCTTATGTTTACTTTGTGATGCTACATATGAATTAATGTTTATTTATTTAGTTTAACAGGTGTATGACCCATTGTTCCAGTACCATTTGTGAAAATGTATCCATTCTCTATTGAATTATCTTTCTACCTTTGTTGAAAATCTATTGACTGTACCTGTGTGAGTCTGCTTCTTGTTTCTAAGTTCTGTTCTATCAAATTGTATTGCATCAGTTCCAAATTGCCTGGATTACGGTAGCTTTTAGGAAATTTTTTGAAATCATATAGTTAATGTGCAGATCTAAGTTTTTTATCTCTTTTTCAACAGGAAAAAAACTTCAGAAGAAATAGTTTGACTATCCTAGATCCTTTCTTCCCATACACATTTTAGAATCAGCTTATTGACTTCTGTATGGGGAAATATACTGAAGAGGTAAACAGATGACTTAAGCTGATAGTTACTGAATACTCATTGAAAGAAAGGAGAATGAATGTGTCAACGGAAATAGAAAACATGCTAGAGGAGAAATGTAGAAAAAAAGGGAGTGTCAGGATAAGAACTCATAGTTATGGAAGAATTGGTGCTGAAAATTTTATTACTTTCCCTGTTTTCTGTAGGATAATTAGGTAGTGGGAAGGTATTATAGCACAGTAATAGGAGGGGACCAGCACCTAACAATTTGGAATGATAGGAGAAAATCATAAGCTTTGGTGTCCAAATTGTTAAAGTAAAATGAAACTTGCTTAATAGCATTTTTTAAAAGAAAAATTGAAATGATTGGTAAATTTATACTTGTCTGGTTTCCATTTTTTCTTTTAACTAAAACATGTACATATTTTATTACTGCTGCTCCTGTTTTATGGTGTCCTAAATATGGGAGAAAGTTTTCAGCTATGCAGCAAGAGAGATACATTCTAATTTTTTCTCCTTTCCACCTCCTTGACAAATATACCAAACCTTTACCCCTTTTCAGAGCCTGAAGATTCCTATGTTATCTCTGGTTGACATAAAATTACTTTTGGATTACTTTTGTAAAGTTATATAACAACCAGTAACATATTCATCTAAGTTAAATATACTGGTCTGTGTTTAATTTAGTTATCTTAGTCCCATTCCCCAATGTAGGCCATTTAAAATTTCTTACTGTCCTGGGAACTCAACTCTTTTCACCTGTCCTTGAATGTTCTATGTTATCTATTATTCATCACTCTTACTCTTTTTTATAAGAATGTTTTATTTTTCCTTTAGCTGTTCTCATTTTAGTATAACAATAAGAGAATAATGCAACTATCTAACTAAAGGGGGGGAAAGTAATGTCAAAAAGAAATATCAAATTCCTAATACAATTATTGAAAAATAAAATATTCTATAACTTTTTCAAGTAATGTCATGAAAATGGTATATGCTTCCTGAGGACTACACGATTGTCCATCTTGTTCACTTTGAAGGCCTAGTGCTCAATACAGTATATGATGGTGGTAGCTATGCAATAGTATTTCTTGAATGTTACACTGGTCAGAAATATGAGACTCAAAGTCTGAGGGCTCTTTTCTTCCTAATGATTAAGTGACTTTACCATCATAAAATGTAGGTTTTATTTTGTTTAGAGTAGTCACAGAAGCTACAGATGCCTAGAAAACTTGGAATGAAGTTCTTTTTGTATGTTTGCCTTTATCTTTCATCTGTGGACTTTAGCTAAATAGATAATGAAAGACCAATCCCATTTAGAGTCCTTTGAAGGAAAGTGGAATGGAACTGATAATGAAATTGTTCTTTATCTCAGGGTATATACTAAACTTTTGAAATCTCTATTTTTAATCTTTTTAATTTTGGATACTGGTGATTGAACCAACTGGTCTTTTAACTATGAGCTACATCCCCAACCCTTTTATTTCAGCATGATAAAAATATGGAAGAAACTAGGAATAGAAGGAACTTACGTCAACATCAGAAAGTCTATATGTGACAAATTGAAAGTCAACATCATAGTGAATGGAGAAAAACTGAAAGCATTTCTTCTAAAATCAGGAGCAAGATGAGGATGGTCCCTTTCACGATGCCTATTCAGTATAGTACTAGAAATTCTAGCCAGGGTAATTAGGCAAGGGAAGGAATTACAAATAGGAAGGGATATAAATAAGGAAGGAAAAGTGAAGTTATTACTGTTGGCAAATGATTTGATCTTACATTTGGAATATCCAGAACGCTCTACCTTAAGACTGCCAGAAATAATAAATTCAGAAAAGTAGCAAAATACAAACTCAACATACAAAGATCAACAGCTTTCCAACATACCAATAATGGATTTGCTGAAAAAGAAATCAGGCAAACAATCCTGTTCACAAGAACTTCAAAAATAAAATATTGAGGAATAAATGTAACCAAGAAGATGAAAGACCTCTACGTTGAAAATTATAGAACACTGAAGAAAGACACTGAGAAAGACTCTAGAAAATGAAATGACTTCACATAATTCTGGGTAGGCAGAATTAATATTGTTAAAAGGATCATAACCAAAAGTGACATACTTACTTACTAAAAATCTTCAAAATAGCAGTGTCATTCTTCACAAAACTAGGAAAAAAGGCTAAAGTTCATGATGGAATACTATTTTCTGTATTCTCTACATATAACAAATTTTAGACAATCTAATAGTTAATTCTTCCATTCAGAATATTAAATCTAAATTTTACTTAGAAATACTCCCAATTCAGACACTTGGTTTTGGGATGTGTGTGTGAAAATATAAAGAAGGAACCAACTACAAATACACGGCAATTGCAGGTGATCTGCAGGAATTTAATTAGGTACAAAATTTTGTGTCATTTGCTATATTTTGTTAGATCTGAAGTGAATTGATTTTCTTCCTTTTACCAAAGCAGTAATTCTTATATTGGACCTTTTGAATAGGTTACTTAAGGGCCATTTGTCATCTGCTTCATATATATCACATTTGAGTAGTGGAGTAGTTGGTCATTATTGATGATTGTGTTGCAATTATGAAAAGACTTCATAATATTAATTTTGATCAAGGTGGCCATATAACATCCAATTGGAAACCTTTGAAAGTAAAGCAAGAGTGATATTAATAATTGCCTTAGAACAAGAGATATAGTTAAGATTGTCCCAGGCACACCAAGGTATGTAGTCATCCAAATTAAAGTGCTTTTGGTGGACAGTATCAGAAAACACAACTCAAATTACCTTAGTAAAGGAAACAAATACTGGCTTTTTTGGGATGATTTGAGTATGATTAACTGAAGTGTGCAGCTCTCTGTGTTCTAAAACCGTCTTCTCCAGGGGTGTTTCTTCTTGTTGAATGATTGCCCTCAGCAGTCTGGACTATATTATTTTTTGTTTATGATCAGGAGAGAGAAGTCTGCTTTTCTCATAAACATAGAATGCATTTGAACTAATCACTATGTCAAGGGGGGTGTTATGTACTGATCTGATACGTGAATACCACTGAAAGAAATAAGACAGAATTGCCTAATTCTCTTAGACTAATAAGTATATTTAGGAAACTGTAAGGTCAGCCTGTATAGGAAAGCAGTGCATCTAAATGAAGGGGAAGGAGTTAGGAAAGAACCATAATGTCCTCTGTGAAGTCTAGAGTCATTGCTTGTTTGCATTTTCTCTTAGATGTCTGTTAATGAGTTCCTACAAGAGCCTAGCATGGTGCACATGATAAGTTTTTCTTCAAATAAGAATTTGTAGTATAAAATGACTTAGTAGCCTGGGAGTGGTAGAGAGAAAGAAAACTTACCATATCATTTTCTCTAGAAGATTATAGTAATTATTGATTATCTTTTTTTCACAGACTAATAGGGATGCCAAAGGAAAAATATGATCCTCCAGATCCTCGCAGAATTTATACCATCATGTCAGCAGAGGAGGTAGCCAATGGGAAAAAATCTCACTGGGCAGAATTAGAAATCTCGGGTGAGTGGAATCTGAAGTGAAGCATTTTATTTGCGATATACTATACTAGTATAAATGAATAAGGATACTGCTATTTTGATTTCTTTATTGTATATTTTTAATTAGATGGACTAATTGAAAATATATAAGAATGCCAAGGTAATTTTTTTAAAAAAAACTTTTACTAGATATCTTTGTTCCCACCCTCTCCTTGAGATAAATTACCTTGAGCAAGAGTTACTACCTGGAACTGAGGATATTAGGAGTTCAGATTCTAAGTAAAACCAAGTTCTGTGATATAATAGATTTTGTTTAATTCTTTTAGAGTAATTTTTTGCAAATTAAAATCTTTGCCATCCTCTTGTCATTTAAGTGTTGGCAAAGTAGGAAACCTAGAATTGATAGTATCTTAGCAAATACATGATAACTGTGTTATAGGACTTCAGTAAATGTTTAGGATTTGTGAAAATAGAATATAACCATCAGACAAACTCAAACTGAAGTACATTCTACAAAGTACCCACTACTAAGCCTCAAAATTATCAGGGTTGTGAAAAACAAGGAAAGACTGAAAAAACTGCCATAGACCAGAGGAGACTAAGGAGATATGATGACTAAATGCAAATTAGTAGCTGGAGTTGAATCCTGGAACAAAGAGGTGTTAAAACTTGAAATCCAGACAAAGTGTAGACTTTAGTTAACAGTATTGTACCAATGTTGGTTTCCTGGTTTTGCCAAGTTCACCATAGTAACGTAAGATTCTAAAATGAGGAGTAAGATATATAGCTCTCTGTATTATTTTGGTAACTTTTATGTAAATCTAAAATTATTACAGAATTAAGTTTAAAAAAAAATAGATTGTAAGAGCTGTTTTTCTTTTATGAATTGCTACAGTACAGATTATATGGAATGTGATTTTTCCCAGTAGGCTTTTGTTTGGAAGAGTTAACCCACATCGTAATATCAGTGGCAAGAATTACTCATACATGTAGCTAAAAGGTAACTGCGTAGATGACAGATTGGCAGTCAGAAGAACAAATATTAGCAAATCCTACAAATCCTATTGGGTTAATCCAGGGTTTGTCAACCTTGGTATATTGACCCTTTGGACCAGGTAATTCCTTGTGGTAGAGGGTTGTTGTATGCATTGTAGGATGCTTAATAGCATCTCTGACCCCTACCCATTTAGTAATGAAAACCACAGATGTCTCCAGACATAGTCAAAGTCCTCTGAAGAGCAGAATTGCCCTACGGAGAACCAGTTGGTTAAACCCTGGGTAGAATTGAAATACATTTCTTTTTTACCTAGAGTGAAGACACTTGAAAACTCCATTTATTATTAAAATGCAGAATTTTAGTTGACGTCACAAGTTTGATTATAGATAGCAGGAAAGGACCTGTGGTAGAAAGAACCCTAAACAGAAGTTAAAAGTAAAACTACTCCTCAATAGCTATATGAAAATAACATTTCCCCTTTGAGATTTTGTGCCTTTTACAATGATAATGAAAAATGATACATAATTAAAATATCACTTTACTTTTGTAAAGTTTATAAAAGTCTTCAGTTGTTTTGTACATTTGATACTTACTGTAGGTATGATAGGTAAGAGAGCATCTCATCTCATATAAACTGAGGCTAGATGATTTGTTGGACTTATACTATATAGCTAATAAATGATAAAAAGCAGAACTCTGAGCCAGGTTTTATGATCTAGTGTATGTTCCACTCTAGGTATCAGTTGTTGATTGATAGAGCTAGATGTGGAATTATTATGTGGAACTTTTCTTGAGTATGTTGTACTCAATGCAGAAAAATCTTAAACCAGAGTTCTTAATCCCTAATTGCAAAATCAGAAGCTAGAAAAGAAGATTCGTTTGGGATACATTGGTTTTCCTGATGGCTGATCTAAGGTTAGTTCTAAATTATAGTAGTTTATTCTTGTTTTAAAGTTTGTAGACTAATCTAGGCCTTTGATATGGATAAACCTTGAAGTAAAAATTTTCATGGAGTATGTGAGAAACACTTTAGTAAGGGATCAGACTTAAAAGAAAAAAAAAAGTCAATACCCTTCTACCACAAAAGCTCATTTAGTTTTGTTTTATCCGTGAGATCTTATGCCAAGGGTCTCTACTCTTTTTTTTTTTTTTTTTTTTTTTTGGTACTGAGGATTGAACTCGGGTACTTGACCACTGAGACACATCCTCAGCCCTATTTTGTGTTTTATGTAGAGACAGGGTCTCACTGAGTTGCTTAGCACCTCGCCTTGCTGAGGCTGGCTTTGAACTCGTGATTCTCCTATCTCAGCCTCCCTAAGTGCTGGGATTACAGGCTTGAGCCACCGCGCCCGGCTAAGGGTCTCTACTCTTGCCATAACTCATTGAATACATGGAAGATCTATGGGGAAGAGGGATTGTTAGGTGAAAGTGATGTGAAGTTAAAGTATGGTTGGATGTGTTTGGAAGCAATTATTTGGCCTTAAACATTAACATTTTAACATTAAAATATTAAAAGATAAAGTATCTGTGTGTAGCTGCTGCTGTAACTTATTTTTTTTTAAATTAAAAAATTATTTTTTGTAATTGTAGATGGACAGCATGCCTTTATTTGTTTATTTTTATGTGGTGCTAGGGATTGAACCAGTACCTCAAGTGTGGTAGGCAAGTGCTCTGCCATGGAGCTGTAGCCCCAGACCCCACTGTCACTTTTTAGTCCTTGAGATTCAACCTTTTCTCGGGCCTGGAGTTTTATGCTTCAATATTTTGCCTTTCAGGTAGAGTGCGGAGCTTAAGTACATCACTTTGGTCATTGACACACTTGACGGCACTACACCTAAATGACAATTTCCTTAGTCGCATTCCACCTGATATTGCCAAGCTTCATAATCTGGTTTACCTGGATCTGTCATCCAATAAACTCAGAAGTTTACCAGCAGAACTAGGAAACATGGTGTCTCTCAGGTGAGGAAATGCTAACAGACATGACTTACTATATAAAATTCTAAATTTACCAAATAAAGTTATGGGATGTTACTCATTTTATAGTAGGATTTCTATATCTTCATGAAGATTGAATTATGTAAACTAAGTACAGTGCTTGAGTTGGACTCCATTGGACATTTCTTTTTCTTTGTATTTCAAGGTTCCTATTGAGAGTTTCTTTTGACAGGCTTGAAATGGGGTGAGATTAAAAGAGTAAGTCTCACTTAGGTTCAATTCTGATATGACTAATCAGAAATAATTGGGAAAAATGATTTGCTTATGAACAAAATTTTTGGGAACATAACTATTATATGATAGTATACTTATATTTTATATTACAACTCCTAAGGGAACCGTAAAGCCTGATAAAATGGGTTTATTTCTAGTTCTTCAAGATTCTGTAAGAATTTTTTCATAGGAGAAAAATTTTCAGGGATCTTAAGACCTTCTATAAATGTTGCCAGTGAAAACAAGCATTGCTTTTCTACCTTATCTGCTGAGTAATAATTTAAAAAAATTGCCATGACATGTTAAAAATTATACAGAGTTTTGTTGTTTACCATCCCACACTGATTTATTGGTTTTGTCTTTCAGTTTTTTTTGTCATCTACTAATGAAGGTGCTCTTTATTTTTTCTTTTTTGGTACCGAGGATTGAACTCAGGAGCACTGGATCACTGAGCCACATCCCAGCCCTATTTTGTATTTTATTTAGAGACAGGGTCTCACTGAGTTGCTTAGCGCCTCACCATTGCTGAGGCTAGCTTTGAACTCGTGACCCTCATGCCTCAGCCTCCTGAGCTCTTTATTTTTTCTATAGTCTTCTCAAAATTTCATAATCATGAACTTAGATTTTATCTATGTTATCTTATTGTTATATATTCCCTCCTGTGCTTTAATGTTTATGTTCTATGTCAGTGATTGTTTATCAGAGTACTTATCTTTTCATGTGTTCTATTGAATTATCTTTTACTTCTATAATACACTAGCTTGTTCTTTATTTTTTGTTTTCATAGTATTTTGACATAGAATTGTAATCAGTTATAAAACATGCAGGTTATTGGCTATTCATTGTGATTTATTCCTAAAGTTTATGTAAAAAATTTACTCCCCCCCCCCCCATAAACTAGGTTCAAGTTGGAAACTAATGGTATCTGTCCCTCTGATTTACATCTGATAGGCATTTTGGGTGAGAGAAGAGAGGATGGATTTAGCATGAGAATGATGTGCAATTCATACACGTCTGACTTTAATCTGTGCTGGGGAATGAGGAAATCCTAGAAACACTGTTAATTGTGGCAGTTGTTGGACGTTTTGTAGTGCTTTAGCATTGCACAGCAGTTTTGGATTAGTATAGACAAATGCCTTGAATGTAAATATCATTCATGGTATGTTAGAAAGTTAAGAATGGCAAATGTGGAAATTAATAAAGCCTGGTATATTAAATTGAAACAATTTTTTTTTCTTTAAACAGGGAATTGCTTTTAAATAACAATCTGTTACGGGTTTTGCCTTATGAACTTGGTCGGCTCTTCCAGCTACAAACTCTAGGTTTGAAAGGTGAGTGTTGTTTTTTTAAAAGATAGTTTTAACACTCAAACACTCAGTGTAAAGGTGTTCTGAGCCTTTAAAGGCCATTTTGGTTATTGTGTGACAGGAAATATTTTATTATTTTTTTATGTTTTATTTTTTATTTATTCATCTTTTTAAATTTATTTATTCTACTTAGGTATACATGACAGCAGAATGCATTTTGATTCATTCTGCACAAATGGAGCACAACTTTTCATTTCTCTGGTTGCACATGATGTAGAATCACACCATATGTGCAGTCAGTAGCATTATAAGAAAAGTAGTTTTTTGGGTATCAAATTTAGATTCAAGATTTCAGTGTAGTGTCATCATCTTAAACTTGTCGGGAAAAGCTTTTTGTTTTGTTTACGTACTTTAATTTTATATAAAGCTCTAAAATTATTTAGAGAAGATATTTTTTCTTTTTTTACTCTTGTAATTATTGCTACATATTGTAGAAATTGAGTTTCATTGTGTGGAGATACTTTACATTATTAGTTCTTCCCATTTTTTTAAAAAGGATGATTTTATAGTAGAGTAAACCTCAGTCCAGTGTCCCATGGTTAGCTTTTAATACAGTAGATAAAATGATGACACCTTATATGATTACAAGAGGGAAAACATTATAATAGTAAGAATTAGCTATATTTGATTAGTTTATTTATTTTAAATAAAATATATTAATCAAAAATTTATGCTCCAAAGAGTTTGCATTTTGCTTAGTTTGTGATGAAAGTCATCCTCAATTCATACATAATGAAATTTGCATGATTTTATGTTAAAGCATATGAAGAAAAGTTTATTTTTTAACAGGACTAAATACAAATGCACCATAGTAAACATTTTATTTTGTGCTTGTGAGGAATGAACATCAAAGTTTTATAAAGTATATACTTTTAGATTTTGTTTCCTTTTTTTGGAGTTACTTGAGTCTCCATGAAAATGATCTGTTTGTATTTTTTTATATTCTATAATGTAGCATTACTAATGATGTTTGAGAATGGAAAGAAACTGATATTATTGGCTAAAATGGCAGAAATATTAGGTTTCTTCTTACATTTTCATAAATTAGATAATTAAATGAATGGCCTGAATATCATGCTTATAGTTTCTACTTAGAATTTTACTGATATTTTTTGTAATGTTGAAGTGGCGAAGGAAAATACTTTATTGAAAATATTTTCTGAGGATTAACCCAAGACATTTGAAATTTAATGGTTGGAACATTTTCTGTTTTTTCTATATGCTAAATCTTATTATATAGTTAAAAGAGTATGGTACAGTAAGAGGTGGAGTAGAGGCAAGTCTGTTCCTTTTTATAAAGAAACTGTGAAGCTGGGCATGGTGGCGCACGCCTGTGCACTTTGGGAGGCTGAGATAGGAGAATTGCGAGTTCAAAGCCAGCCTCAGCAAGGGTGAGGCACTAAGCAACTCAAATGAGACTCAGTCTCTAAATAAAACACAAAATAGGACTGGAGATGTGGCTCAGCGGTCAAGTACCCCTGAGTTCGATCCCCAGTACCAAAAAAACAAAAACAAAAACAAAATTGTGAAATGGGTTTTTTTTTTTAATGTTAATGTTAGATTCATGAAATATGAAATTCACAGCTTCCTACTGATTATAATAAATTACAATTCTTTGTTTTTAATAACCCTTATTTCTTTTCACATTAATCAGAACAGCTATTTTTTCTTTTGATATTGATAGTATATCAATGATAAATAAATAATTTATAATTGAACCTAGCGGACTTACCCTTTATACCAGACAATTTTCCTAAAAAGTAATGTTAACATTTTTTCTTTTTCTTTTCTGGTACCAGGAATTGAACCAAGGGGGCCCTTGACCTCTAAGACACATCCCCAGCCCTTTTATTTTTATTTTTTATTTTGAGGGTCTCACTATTGCTTAGGGCCTCACTAAATTGCTGAGGCTGCCTTTGAACTTGTGATCCTCCGACTTCAGCCTTCTGGGTGGCTAGGATTATAGGCCTGTGCTGCCATGCCTGGCCAATTTTTATTTTTCATGCCTCAGTTCCATATGTATTATGATTTGGATATGAGGTATTTCCCAAAAGCTCCTATATTAATGCAGGAACGTTCAGAGGTAGATTGTGAAGGTAGTAACCTAAGTAGTCCATCCTAGTTTGAATGTACTGACTAGATGGTAACTACAGGCATGTAGGGCATGTCTAGAGGAAGTGGGTCCCTGGGGGCACATTCGTCTTCCAAGCAACCCCTTCCCTTCCCCCCGTGGCTCTGTTTCCTGGTTGCCAAGAGGGGAACAACTTCCCTCTTCCATGTCCTTCTGCCATGATGTGCTGCCACACTTTATGATCCCTTAGCAATGAACTCAGCTGACCATGGACTAAACATCTAGAACTCTGACCAAAGTAAACGTTCTATCCTCTACATTGTTTTTGTCAGGTTTTTTGGTTACAGTGATGGAAAGCTTGACTAACACAGAAGTGTTCCTAGGAAATTTACACTAAGTATCAACTGAATGGATATTCTGAGTATTTTTCATTTTAATTTTGGGGAGGGGGGCGTGCGTACTGGAGAATGAACTCAGGGGCACTCAGCCACTGATGATTATATTGTTTTTGTCATTTCAATGGTTAATATTACAAATTATACATTTTCTCCTCAATTTAAACATTTCTTGTCCTTTGATAAAAACAAAATGTTTGTGTTATTATATGCATTTACATATCACTGGATTAAATTTGATACAGTTGTCAAGCGTTGTGAAGACTGTGGGATTTTATTCTACTAATAAGCTAATTAGCCAATTACTCTTTCATCAATAATGGCAGAGACAACATGAGACTCTTGGGTTGGATTAGAGACAAAGAACATTTTTTAAGTCACAAAATGGCCCTAATGCATGCTGTGTACAGTGGGTTTGCATTTTAATTGACTAATCTGAGTTTAAGGGTTCAGCACTTTTGAAGCGGATAGCAAAAAAAGCAGCAAAAAGCTAGCCCTGCTTCTCCAGGGGAACAGCTAACATGGTAGTTATGCTGTGGTTGCATTGACCTATTTAGTTGCCTATATAAGTAGCTACAGAACCTTCTCAGTATCAGGAGACAAATAAGCCTTTGAATCAATCACATACCAAGAATGCAGAAGGAAGCACAAGGCCCATGGTGGACTCTCTACCTTGACAATACATTTTAAGGATTTTTAGGTATATGTTCAGGAATAAAGTAGTTCTGTGTTTTTCATTATTTTTATTCAGTTGTGTGTAAAATTATATTGTCTCTAAAAACAGTGAGCAAATTCTATATTTTTAGCTCTCTGAAAGTAGTATAATTTTGAATGAATTTGTGCCTTAAAATTTTGATAGAGCAGTTCTGTAAAACCATGATTACATGGTTTGTTCTCAATGGAAAATATTCTCTGTGGAAAATATTTTCTTTTTAAATATATTTGTATTTATTTAATATATTTATCTCCAAGAACTGTTGAGGATCTTGAATGATTAATGAATCAATTTTGGAGGGATTGTATCTGTATCATTGGTATTTACTTTAAAAAATGCTAAATTTGCATGAAGTTTTTGTAATATTTTCTTGGTATGTTTTTAGACTATAATTTTTAGATTCTGTTTTACTCCCCCTCCCCACCCCCCTTTTTTTGGTACTGGGGATTGAATCCAGAACCTCATGTGTGGTAGGCAGATGTTGTTCCACTGAGCTACATCCTCAGCTCTACCCCTCTTCATTTTTAAGATTATTTGTTTCTTCTTTAATTTTTTTATTTTTTTTGAATTTTAAGTTGGATATGATTATTCGTACTTAGATTTAATTATCTTCAAATATAAGCACTTAAGACTATAAACTGGCATTTTTGGCTACATTTTGCTGCATCACATCAGAGTTGTAAATTGTGTTGTCATATTCTGACTGCTTAAGATTAAAATCATGGTTTTTGTTCATTTTCCATGTACTTCAAGTTTTGCTCTTTCTTATAGAGGTTATTTTACAAGGGGTACCATCTTAATATTGCTGTATCTTCTGGTGAATTTAACTTGATACTAAGTAGTGAGTCTTTTTCTTGTTAGGGTTTTTCTTGCAGTCTGTTTTGTTTAATGTTATAGCTGTTTCAGTTCTCTTCAGCTTAATGTTTGTTTCATATCTTTTCTTCTCTGTTTCCTTTCAGCCTTTTGTGTACTTAACGTTTAGGAGTAACATATAGCTAGACTTTGTTTTTAATCCAGTCTGCCATTATTGTTTTTAATATGTGTGTTCAGACTTTGTTTTAAATCCAGTCTGCCATTATTGTTTTTAATATGTGTGTTTAGGCCATTTGCTTTATGCCTAGATGAATTACTGATATTTTTGTGTTATTGCTATCCTTTTTTTTATGTAAAATTATTATTTTATGTAAAATTAGAGATATTGATGGGTGCTGCATGATTACATAGAAGACTTCTTAAATGAAAAAGAGGAGAAGGCTCAGTGGCAGGTTTAGCATGCATGAGACTCTGGGTTTATACTCCAGTATCGCAAAAAAAAAAAGAAGAAAAGAAAAGAAAAAAGGATAACCTTCACTAGGTAAATTATTCTTACACTTTAATGATGAGTAAGCATTAGCTAAGAAAGATGAGAGCAATATTCGACATAGAAGGGATATCAGTCAGAAAGACATTGTGAAAAAGCATAATAGTTGGAAAACTCCAACCATTTCTAGAGTGGAAGATCTGTATGGAAAAATGCTTTTTTATAAAAAATTAATTTATTTAAATGCATTTCAAGTCATAGTACATATATAGAGCTCAATTTTTCCATTTCTCTGTTTGCAAACCAGATGGAGTGACACCATTTGTGTCTTCATACATGCACCAAGGGTAGTGATGACCATCTCAATCAACCATCTTTACTATACCCATTCCCCTTTCCCTCCCCTCACCTCCCCCCTGCCGCATCAAGAGGTCCTCCATTTCTTTTGTGTTCCCCATTCCCACCCCTCTTATGTACCAGCATCCACTAATCAGAGAGAACATTCGGCATTTGATTTTTTGGGATTGGCTTACTTCACTTAGTAGAATATTCTCCAATTCCATCCATTTACCTGTAAATGCCATAATTTTATTCTGTTTTATTGCTGAATATTATTCCATTGTGTATATATATCACAATTTCTTTATCCATTCATCTATTGAAGGGCATCTGGGTTGGTTCCACAGTTTTGCAATTGTGAATTGTGCTGCTATAAACATTGAAGTGGCTGCTTTACTGTAGTGTGCTGTTTTTAAGTCTTTAGGGTATAGGCCAAGGAGTGGGATAGCTGGATCAAATGGTGGTTCCATTCCAAGTTTTTTAAGCAGTCTCCATACTGCTTTCCAGATTGGTTGCACCAGTTTGCAATCCCACCAGCAGTGTTTGAGTGTACCTTTTTCACCACATCCTCACCAGCACTTATTGTTGCTGTTATTTTGGATAGCTGCCATTCTGACTGGGATGAGATGAAATCTGAGAGTAGTTTTGATTTGCATTTCTCTAATGGCTAGAGACGTTG
>CM053408.1:66329977-66436573 GCA_028644305.1 Xerus rutilus
TTGTTTATTTTGGAAGGTTTTTATTTCATCATCAAACCTAAAACTTAATTTTGCTGGATGTAAGATTCTTGGTTGGCATCCGCTGTCTTTTAGCACTTGGTATATGCTTTGCCATGATCTTCTTGCTCTCAGGGTCTGGGTTGAGAAGTCTGCAGTGATCCTAATTGACTTCCCCCTATATGTAATCTGATTCCTTTCTCTTGTGGCTTTTAAGATTCTCTCCTTATTGTGAATGTTAGGCATTTTCATTATGATGTGCCTTGGTGTAGGTCTGTTGTGATTTTGTACATTTGGTTTCCTATAAGCCTCTTGAATTTGATTATCCAATTCATTCTTCATATTTGGAAAGTTTTCTGATATTCATTGAATAGAGTGCTCATTCCTTTGGTTTGGAATTCTATGCCTTCCTCTATCCCGATAATTCTTAAGTTTGGTGTTTTAATATTATCCCATAATTCTTGGATGTTCTGTTCATGGTTTCTTACCGTCTTCACTGTGGTCAATTCTATTCTCAAGGTTAAATATTTTGTCTTCAGTATCTGAGGTTCTGTCTTCCAAGTGGCCTAATCTGTTGGTGATGCTTTCTATTGAGTTTTTAATTTGGTTTATTGTTTCTTTCATTTCAAGGATTTCTGTTTGGTTCCTTTTCAGAATCTCTATCTCCTTATTGAAGTGATCTTTTACTTCCTGTATTTGCCTGTGTATCTCTTTATCGAAGTGATCTTTTGCTCACTGGGCTTGCTCTCTTATTTCATTCTTTAAGTCACAGAACATTTTAATAATGTGCATCCTGAATTCCTGTTCTGTCATTTCTTCTGTTGTACTGACCATGGATTCTAATAGTGTAGTATCTTGGTTTGTTTGAGTCACTTTCTTCCCTTGTTTTCTCGTGATGTTTGTGTGTCTTTCCTTCTAGCTCTGCTGATCCAAGTTGTTACAGTTTTTACTCCTATATGGGTATAGTTTCCCTGCAGGGTTTCAATACCTCTCCTTTAAAGGGGAGACCAATATTGATTGATCTCAATACAAGCAATATATAGTTTCAAACCAGTAACTCCTAATAGCTCCCAAATACATTTACAGTTTAGTCACAATATACAACAATTATGAGTTCCTTTACAATCTATTATGTAAACGATAAGTTTACACAAGGGTTTATAGTTTCTGTTGGTGGGCTAGGGAAACTTGAGGGTGGGGTGTAGGATAGAATGTTGGGGTAGTAGGAAGTGAGGATATGGTTATTAGATCTTAGCATGAAAAAGAAATTCAAGAGAAGTTGGCTGTTACTAGAAAGAGTGATAGAGAGTTGAGGAAGACCACTAAGGAGGAAGAATAGAGAGTACAGCTAGTGAAGAAAGATGATAGCTAGAAAAATAAAACATATGCAAGTAGGAGTTACAAGACTATATAATACCACTCTAGTATACGGTTCAGAAATCTCAATCTACCATATCCCACTGTATCAGAAACACTTGGTTTCACAACTGTTGGGGATTAGAGGGTAGGAAAAGAGCGAGAGAGAAAAGAGGAAAGGAAAAAGAAAGAAAGGAAAGAAGAAAAGAGGAGAGAAATGAATCAAAAAGATTAAACAATAGGAATATTAGGAGAAAAAGATAAAGGATAAAATAAAAAGAAGAATGAAAAAGTTTAAAAAAATAATGTCTCAATGTAAATAAACATGTATGCTTCCTTTCACCTCCAGTAGGCAGCGTTGTCCGTTGCTTTGCTGGACTTTACCCACTGGTGTTCTGGGTGTGGGTTTCACAGGAGGGTGAAGCTCTGGGCTGCTGGTGGAGACGCTGTTTCACGGTGTGCTGTGTTGCAGTCAAAGTTTGTTCCCAGATGCTGTCTGATGTCCCCTGGTGCAGAAAGTTCTGCTGTGTAAGATGGATATCCACAAAGAACAGTAGCTGGGGGTCCTGCTCAGGAGATGGTTTGTCCACAGGAGCAACTGCTAGGGGTCCTGCGTGGTTGGGTGGGCGCTGCAGCCAGGTACCCTGTGTAGAAGCAGGCCTTGCCTGCCCGGGGCGAATCCTGGGCTCGAGCCCTGGGCTGGGACCTCGCGCGCTGCAGCTGTGTTCTGCCGCTCACCGCTGAAGTCATGCTGTTTGTGGCAATCGCTGCTGCCTGGTGGCCCTGCATACACACACGGGAGTGAAATTTCTGCGGGGGATGATGAGCCATAGGATGATGTCAAGAAGCTGGCTGGAAGGTGGTATATCCACTACTTCAAGCTCTGGTCCTGGAGAGACTAGCACGGAGGAGTCCATTTAGGCAGCTGTCTTGGAACCGGATCCCCCTTTCTTTTTTGATTCCACTCTTGATACTGTTCTCTCTTTTTGCCTTGGTGTTTATTCCATTTTGTGTTGCTGTGAAAAAATACCTAAGGCTGGGTAACTTATGAAGTAAAGAGGTTTATTTGGCTTATGACTCTCATGGTTAGAGAGTTGAAACAGCAAGGTTCTGGTTTTCTGGCAAGGACCAGAGTGAATATGGTGGAGAAACAGCAAGAGGAATTGGCCATGTGCAGAAGAGACCAATCATGTTGGGTGGCCTTGTTTTTTTTAACAGCATGCTGTTTTGAAAACTAACTTGGTCTTGTGATAGCTGCACTAATCTCTTCCAAGGGTAGTTTTCTTAGGACCTAATTACCTTCTTCTTGGTTCCACCCATTATAGGTTCTAGCCCCTCAACACTGACACATGGACCTTTGGGGAACAAACTATATTCAAACCAAAATACTTAACTTTTTTTTTTTGGTACTAGAGATTGAACTCAGGGGCATTTGACCACCGAGCCACATCCTCAGCCCTATTTTGTCTTTTATGTAGAGAGAGGGTCTCACTGAGTTGCTTAGCTCATCGCCATTGCTGAGGCTGGATTTGAACTCATGATTCTCCTGTCTTAGCCTCCCTAAGTGCTGGGATTATAGGCTTGTGCCACTGCGCACGGCTACTTAACTTTTAATTAGACAGTTTAATCCATTTACTTTTGATGTAACTATTGATGAAGTATGATTTATGTTTGCCATTTTGCTGTTGATTTTCTGTGTCTTGTGTCTTTATTTCTCAGTTATTGTCTTTTGTGTTAAATGTGTATTTTCTAGTGTACCATTTAATTATTTTTTCATTTCTTTTGCTGTGTGATTTTGAGTTAGTCTGTTAGTGGTTATTCTGGGATTATAGTTAACATCTCAATATATTACAATCTAATTTGGTTTAATATCAACTTAATTTCAACAGTATTAACATTATCTTTATACATTGTATGCCCATTAACTTAGAGAGATTTATGATTATTGCTTTACCTAATTGTATTTCTTATCAGGTATAAGAAAAAGTTTGAAAATACATTTGTACTTACTTTGATATTTATCTATGTAATTACCTTTACTGGTAGTTTTTTTTTTTTTAATGTGGATTTGAGTAATTATCCAGTGTCCTTTAATTTCAGCCTGAGCAGGACTTTCTTTAGTGTTTTTTTTGGTAGGGATTGGCCTGCTAGTGATAGACTCATTGAATTTTTGTTTATCTAGGAGTGTCTTAATTTCTCTTCATTTCGAAAGGTGTATTTTCTATATAAAGTCTTAGTTGGCAGTTTTTTCCTTTCAGTAATTTAAATGTTATTCCATGGTGTCTGATGAGAAGTCAGTTACTATTAATCTTTTGAAAATGTTTGAAAATTTTTAATTAATATAATTGTACATATTATCGGCTACGTTGTGGTATGTCAATTTATGTATACAATTTATAATGATTAGATCAAAGTAATTGGTCTATCACCTCAAGCATTTATTATTTCTGTATGTTAGGAACATTCAAACTTTTGTCTTTTGACTCCTCTGAAATACACAATTGTTGTTAAGTATAGCTTCCCTTTTGTGTTGCAAAACATTAGAAGTTATTCTTTCTATTCAGCTGTATTCTGGTACTTATTAACCATCCTCTTTCTATATCCATCTTTCCACTATTCTTCTCATGCTATTGTAACCACTACTCTACCTTTGAGATCAGTTTTTTTGGTTTCCATGAATGGGTGATATCGTGTGATACTTGTCCTTCTGGGAGACTTATTTCACACAATATCTTCTAGTTCTATCCATGTTGCTGCAAATGACAGGATTTCATTTGTTTTTATGGCAGAAAAATATCCATCTCCATTTATCTGTAGATGGAAACCTAAGTTAATTTTTTGTCTTGGTTATTGTGAATAGTGCTGTAATAAATGTGGAGATGCAGATGACTCTTTAGCATAGTAATACCATTTCCTTTGGAAATACACCCAGAATAGGTTGCTGGATCACATGGGTAGTTATTTTTGTAGGTTTTTGAGAAACTTCTATATTGGTTTTCATAATGGCTGTACTAATTTACATTCCTACCAACAGTATATGAGTTCCCCTTTTTACACATCCTTGTCAGCATTTGTCTTTTTGATAATGGCCTTTTTTTCTCATCCTTCTTATTGACACATTATAATTACATATAACAGTGGGATTTGTTATATATTCATACATGTACACAATCATACAGTGTAATTCGATCAGTTTCATTCCCCAGTACTTCCTCTTTTTCTCCCCTTCCTCCCTCTGATCCCCCTTTTCTGTTCTACTGGTCTCCCTTCTATTTTTTTTTAATTTGTTCTAATTAGTTATACATGACAGTAGAGTGCATTTTGACACATTTTTTGTACACAAATGGAGCACAGCTTCTCATTCCTCTGGCTGTATATGTTGCAGAGTCACACCAGAAGTGTAATTATACATATATATAGGGTAATAATGTCTATTTCCTTCTACTGTCCTTCCCATCCCCACAGCCCCACCCCTCCCCTCATTTTCCTCTGCACAATCCAAAGTTCTTTCATTCTTCTCTACCACCCCCCTCCACTGTGGATCAGCATCCGTTTATCAGAGAAAACATTTGACTTTTGGTTTTTTGGGATTGGCTTATTTCACTTAGCATGATGTTCTGTAGTTCTACCCATTTACCTGCAAATGCCATAATTTAATTTTTCTTTAAGGTTGAGTATTATTCCATTATGTTTATGTACCATATTTTCTTTATGCATTCATCTGTTGAAGGGCATCTAGGTTGTTTCCACAGTTTAGCTATTGTGAATTGAGGTGCTATAAACATTGATGTGGCTGCATCAGTGCAGTATGCTGATTTTAAGTTCTTTGGGTATACACTGAGGAGTGGGTTAGATGAGTCAAATGGTGGTTCCATTCCAAGTTTACTGAAGAATCTCCTTACTGCTTTCCAGAGTGGTTGCACCAATTTGCAGTCCCACCAGCAATGTATGAGGGTACTTTCCCCTCACATCCTTGCCATCACTTAATATTGCTTGTATTCTTGATAATTGCCATTCTGCCTGGAGTGAGATGAAATCTTAATTTTGATTTACATTTCTCTAATTGCTAGAGACGATGAACATTTTTCCATATGTTTGATCAGTTGTATTTCTTCTGTGAAGTGTCTGTTCAGTTCCTTAGCTCATTTATTGATTATTTGTTTTTTTGGTGTTAAGTTTTTTGAGATCTTTATATATCCTGGAGATTAGCACTCTATCTGAGGTGCATGTGGTAAAGATTTTTTCCCATTCTGTAGGCTCTCCACATATTGATTGTTTCCTTTGCTGAGAAGAAACTTTAGTTTGAATCCATCCCATTTATTGATTCTTAATTTTACTACTTGCACTTAAGGAGTCTGGTTAAAGATGTCAGGTCCTAAGCTGACATGATGAAGATTTGGTCCTACTTTATCTTCTATTAGGTGTAAGGTCTCTGTTCTAGTGCCTAAGTCTTTGATCCACTTTGAGTTGTTTTTTGTGCAAGATGAGAGAGAGAGATTTAATTTCATTTTGCTACATAAGCATTTCCAGTTTATCCAGCACCATTTGTTGAATAGGCTGTCTTTTCTTCGATGTATGTTTTTGGCAGTTTTTGTCTGGTATGAGATAACTGTATTTATATGGGTTTGTCTCTGTGTCTTCTATTTTGTATCATTGGTCTACATGTCTATTTTGGTGCCAAAACCATGCCATTTTGTTACTATTTCTTTGTAGTATAGTTTAAGGTCTGGTATTGTGATGCTTCCTGCTTCATTGTTCTTGCTAAGGATTGCTTTGGCTATTCTGAGTATCTTATTTTTCCAAATGAACTTTGTCATTGCTTGTTCTAGTTCTATGAAGAATGTCATTGGGATTTTAATAGGAATTCCATTAAATCTGTATAGCACATTTGGTAGTATGGCCATTTTGACAATATTAATTCTGTCTATCCAAGAGCATAGGAGATCTTTCCAATCTTCTAAGGTCGTCTTCAATTTCTTTAGTGTTCTGTAGTTTTCATTGTAGAGGTCTTTCACCTCTCTTGTTAGATTGATTCCCAAGTTATTTTTTTTATTTTTATTTTTTTGAGGCTATTTTGATTGGGGTAGTCTTCCTGATTTCTCTTGTAGTAGATAATGGCCATTCTAATGAAGCGAAATCTCATTGTGGTTTTAGTTTGTATTTCTCATTGTGATGTTGAGCATTTTTTCATGTATCTGTTGGCCATATGTCTTGTTTTGAGAAATATCTATTCAGATTATTTATCCATTTTTTAATCTGATTATTTGTAGAGTTTTTCTTACTGATTTTCTTATATGTTGTAGATATTAGTCCTACGTTAGGTGAATAGTTTGCAAATATTTTCTCCCATTTTGTAGTTTATTTATTCTTTTCTTTCCTTTACTCAACAGCAGATTTTTAGTGTGATATAATTCCCTTTGTTTCTTTGTGCATCATAATTAGAAATGTCTTTGCCCCAGACCTGTGTCTTGAAGCACTTACCCAAGTGTTTTCTTCTGGTAGTGTTGTGATTTGGGTCTTACATAAGTTCTTTTTTTAAAATTTTTTTTAGTTGTAGATGGATACAATGTCTTTTATTTTATTGCTTTGTATGTGGTGCTGAGGATCGAACCCAGGGCCTCATGCATGCGAGGCAAGCGCTCTATCACTGAGCTACAATCCCAGCCCTTACATAAGTTCTTTATCTATTCTGAATTAATGTTTTTATATGGTAAGAGATAAGGATCTAGTTTTATTCTTCTTTCTGTGGATATCCAGTTTTCCTATTTTTATTAAAGTGACTGCATTTTCACCAGTATATATTGTTGGTACCTTTGTCAAAAGTCAGTTGACTGTAAACACATGGATTTATTTCTGGGTCCTTTATTCTGTTTCATTGATCTGTTTGTCTTTGTGCCGAACCATGCTATTTTGGTTTCTTTCTTTCTTTTCTTTTCTTTTTTTCTTTTTTCTTTTTGGTACCAGGGATTGAACTGAGGGGTACTTGACTACTGAGCCACATCCCTAGTCCTATTTTGTGTTTTATTTAGAGACAATGTCTCACTGAGTTGCTTAGTGCCTCTCTTTTGCTGAGACTGGCTTTGAACTCACGATTCTCCTATCTCAGCCTCCCAAAAGTGCTGGGATTACAGGTGTGTGCCACCGTACCCAGATGGTATTTTGGTTTCTATAGCATTGTTCTATATTTTTAAATCAAAATAAGGTAGTATAATGCCTCTAGCTTTATTCTTTTTGCTCAGGATTGCCTTGGCTGGTTGGAATCTATTATACTGCGTGGATTTAAGAGGGTTTTTTCTCTTTGAGGAATGTCATTTGTATTTTCATAGGGATTATATTGGATCTCTGGATAGTTTCGATATTTTTATGACATTCTTCCAGTTTATGAACATGGAATGTCTTTTTTATTGTATTTTCACTTTCATCATCAGCATTTTAGAGTTGATTATAGTGTTCTTTTACCTTTGACTAAAAATTCATAGGTATGATATTTTATTCTGTTGTAAATGGGATTGTTTCTTGATTTTTTCCAAATAATTTGTTAATTTTGAGTAGAAATAGTACTGATATTTTTATGTTGATCATTTATTCTATAATTTTCTGAATTTATCAGTTTTAATAGTTTATTAGTGGTTCTTTAGATTTTTTGTATGTAAGATTTTTTTCTTCTACAAACAGGGCTGATTTGACTTCCTCCTTTCCAATTTGGATGACCTGTGTTTCTTTTTTTGCCTAGTAGTTCTGGTTATGATTTCTAGGACTGTGTTGAATAAGCGTGGTGAATTTGTACATCCTTGATTTCCTGGTTTCCCAAATTTTTGTTCCAGGTCTTGGAGAAAACACATTGGTTTTCCCTAATCACCTCATGCCCACCCCTATACTGGGGATTGAACCCATGGGAACTCTTACCATTGAATTGCATCCATCTTTAGCACTTGTATTTTTTTTAGAGTCTCACTAAGTTCCCAGGGCTGGCCTCAAACTTGCAATGCTCCTGCCCCAGCCTCCCTCCCCTCTAACCCCAGTAACTGAGGTTGTAGGCATGCCAGTTTTTTCCTTTTGAACATAATGTTAGCTGTGGTCTTGTCAAGTATAGACTTGAGGTTTTATTTGTTCTCTATTCAATTCATTGGGAGTTTTTACCATGAAAAAATGTTGAATTTTGAATGCTTTTTCTGCTTTCAATGAGATAATCATACGATTTCTTACATTCTGCTGATGTGGTATATCATATTTGTTGATTTGAATATATTGAGCCATCCTTACATTCCTGAGATAAAGCCCACTTGAATATAGTGAATAATATTTTTAATGTGAATTCAGTTTGGTAGTCATTTGTTGAGAATTTTCATGTGTTTTCTTTACAGAAATATTGGTCTGTAGCCTGTGTTTTTTGTTGTGTCTTTGTTTGGTTTTGTTATTAGGGTAATGCTTGTCTTATAAAATGAGTTTGGAAGGATTTTCTCCCTTTCAGCTCTTTGGAATAGTTTGAGAGGAATTTACTGCTTCTTCTTTAAAAGTTTGGTAGAATTGAGCAGTGAAGTCCTCTAGACCTGGCTTTTCTTTGTTGACTTCATTTTACTTCTGATTCAATTTCATTGCTCATTGTTATTGTTATTGATAGGTTGGATATATGTAGGAAGTAATTTCTTCCAGGTTTTGCAAAATTTTTTGGCATAAAGTTGTTTGTAATAGTCCCTAATGATCTTTCATACTTTTGTGGTACCAGTTATAATATTACCTTAAGTTCTGTTTTTAGTTACTTAGATCTTCTCTTTTCTTAATCTTAGATTTATTGATTTTAATTTTTTAAAAATATTTTATTGATCTTCTGTATAGGTTTTAGTCAATTTATTTCTGCTCTGGATTTATTTCTATCTAGTAATTTGGGGGTTTTGAGGTTTCTTTCCTAGTTTATTTAGTTGCATCAATAGAATATTTAAAGTCTAATTTTTTTTTCTTTTTTCTTTTTGGTACTGGGGATTGAAGTCAGGGGTACTTGACCACTGAGCCACCTCCTCAGCCCTATTTTGTGTTTTATCTAGAGACAGGGTCTCACTGAGTTGCTTAGCTCCTCGCCATTGGTGAGGCTGGCTTTGAACTCGCGATTCTCCTGTCTCAGCCTCCCTAAATGCTGGGATTACAGGCTTGAGCCACTGCGCCCAGTTTAAAGTCTAATTTTTTTAAAGCAATATATTTTTAGTTATACATGGACACAGTATCTTTATTTTGTTTGCTTATTTTTATGTGGTTCTGAGGACCGAGCCCAGTGCCTCACATGTGCGAGGCAAGCACTCTGCCACTGAGCCACAACCTCAGCCCCTAATTTTTTATATAAGGTTTTTACTGTTGTATACTTCCCTTTTAGTATTGCTTTTGCTGTATTACTAAGTTTTGGTATGTTGTGTTTTCATTTTTATTTGTTTGTAGAAAGTTTCCATTTTCTTAATTTCTTAAAAGGTTATTCGGGAGGGTGCTATTTAATTTCCATGTATTTGTGCAATTTCTGTAATCCCTCTTGTTAAGAATTTTAATTTTATTCCATTGTGGTCAGAGAGGACACATAATTTTGATTTTTTTTGAATTTGTTGAGACTTGTTTGGTGGCCTAACGTATGATCTATGCTAGAGAATGTTCCCTGTACTCAGGAGTATATATTTTGCACCTACTGGATAAAGTATTCTGTAAATGTCTGTTACGTCCATTGGTGAGTAGTATAGATTAAATTTGATGTTTCTTTGTTGATTTTTTTTCTGGATAACTGGTCCATTAATGAATATGTGGTATTGAAGTTCCCCACTATTATTATATTGGAGTTTATCTCTTCCTTTAGATCTAATATTTCCTTATAAAGGAAAAGTGGGTTTTATATAAGTACAGCTATTCCTGCTTACTTTTGGTTTACATTTGCAACAAACTATGCTTTTTAAAATTGCTTTACTTCAGTTTATGCATGTCTTTACTAGTAAGTTTCTTTTAGACATCTCAGGTGTGTTAACCTGAAAATCTGTACATAATTCATTATCTGCCACTTTTAAGATTCTTTGTCTTTGATTTCCTGCAGTTTTATTAGAATTTGTTGAGGTATGCATCTTTTGGATCTCAACCTATTTAGAGTTTAAGTTTCTTGAATATGCATATAAATGATTTTTTATCAAATTACAGATCTTTGTCCATTTTGTCTTTATTTTTTTCCTATTCTTTTCTGTCCATACCTTTTGGGACTCCTATTATGCATATGTTGGTATCCTTGGTAGTAGTCAGAAATCACCAAGGCTCTATCCATCTGTTTTCATTTTCTCTCTATTCTTCAGACTGTATAAGTTCAGCTGGAGGTATTTTCAAGGTTAGTGGTCCTTTCTTCTTTCCTACTTAAGACTACTATTGAGTTCTTCCAGAGATTTTTGTTGTTTGTTGTAGTTTTCTACTTCATAATTTCTATTTGGTTCCTTTTTATATTTTCTTTTTTGATATTCTCTCTTTGGTGAGAGATCATTCTCATACTTTAATTCTTTAGGCAACTTTTTGTTTTTTGGGAGGTGGGGTGAGGAGTACTGGTTGAACCCAGGAGTGTCCTTCTTCTAAGCTACATATCCAGACCTTCTTATTTTTTTGGAGACAGGCTAAGTTGCTGAGGCAGGCTTTGAACTTGTGGTCCTCTTGCCTCAGCCTCCCAAGTTATTGGGATTAAAGACATATATCACCACAACTGGCAACAATTTTTTTTATTTTTATAAAGCTCTTTGAGCATACAGTGATTCTCTACTTACAGTAGGGTTATGTTCTGATAAATTTGTTTTAATTTGAAAGTGCATTTAATACCTAAACTTTTGCACATTTGTGCTTAGCAGCATAGTACACTATAGAGTATCAGTTGTTCACCTTTATGGTCTTATTTTTTTTCTGGAACTTGCAGCTTGATACCACTGTCCAGTATCACAAAAAAGTATTATACCTCATATTTTTAGCCTGGTATAAGATGAACATTTGAAGTATGATTTCTGTTGAATGTACATTACTTTTAAACCATCATAAAGTTGAAAAATTATAAGTCAGATCATCTGAAGTCAGGCATTGTTTCTATTTTAGATAGCTGGTAAGTCCAGGATCTGTCCTCAGAGTCAGTTTTTAATTGCTCTCTCACCTCCATGTCCCATTTGTATGGCACATAACTGCTTATTTCGTAGGGTGTTTCATAATTTTTTTTTTGTTGAGAACTGGACATTTTAAGTAAACATGACAATTCTGAATTTAGAATCTCACTCCTACAGTTGCTTGTTGTTACTTGTAGTTTTTGTTCATTTCTGTATAGCTTTTGAACTAATTCTGTATTCCTTGTCACATGTGGCAGCTGAAATCTGTACTATGTACAGTGGTTAGCTAATGATTAGACAAAGATTTCCTTAAATGTCTGGAACCATTAAATCTCCCACTCTTCCCGAGTGGCTTTATGTTTGGGGTACAACTTCAGTACTAAACCAGGAAGATTACAACTTTCCCTTTAGCATTCATCTGCTGTTGGATATAGCCTTAAGATCAAAACAGACATGAAGACCAGTGGTACAGAATAGAAGACATAGAGACAAACCCATATAAATAACAGTTATCTCATACTAGACAAAGGTGTTATAAACATACATTGGAGAAAAGGTAGCTTCTTCAACAAATGGTGCTGGGAAAATTGGAAATCCATATGTAACAAATCGACATTAAACCCCTGTCTCTCACCATACATGAAAAAAGTGGATCAAAGACTTAGGCATTAGAATAGAGACCCTGCACCAAACAGAAGAAAAAGTAGGCCCAAATCTTCACCATGTTGGCTTGTTTAGGACCACATTCCTCAACAAGACTCCTAAAGCACAAAAACTAAAAACAAGAATCAATAAATGGGATTGTATCAAACTAAAATGCTTCTTCACAGGAAAGAAAACAATCAATAACGTGAAGATACAGCCTACAGAATGGGATAAAAAATCTTTGCTACCTGCACCTCAGAAAGAACATTAATCTCCAGGATAAATAAAGAACTCAAAGAACTTAACATACAAAAGCAAACAGACAAAAATCACAAATAACCCAATCAATAAATAAGCAAAGGAACTAGACAGACACTTCACAAGAAATTCAGTCGGTCAACAAATATTATGAAAAAATGCTTATCATCTCTAGAATTAGAGAAATGCAAATTAAAACTACATTGAAATTTCATCTCATTTTGGTCAGAATGGCAATTATCAAGAATCAAGCAATATATTTCAAAATAGCTAGAAGAAAGGATTTTGAATGTTCCCAACAAGAAATGATAAATATTTGAAGTAATGGATGTGATAATTTCCCTGATTTGATCCTTGTACATTATATACATGTACTGAAACAATATACTGCACCTCATATATATGTATTATTATTTGTCAAGTAAAATTTTAAAATAGTTTGTTGCTCACATATACTACATTGTTAGTCCTGTAAGGGTTGTAACTATACTAACCATTTACAGATTTTATTTTCTTGTCATTATTCCCTAAATAGATATTTACATTGCATTAATAAAAAAGAATATAAGCAATAATAAGTGTTGGTGAGGATGTGGGGAAAAATGTACACTCATACATTGTTTGTAGGACTGCAAATTGGTGTAACCACTTTGGGAAGCAGTATGGAGATTCCTCAGAAAACTTGGAATGGAACCACCATTTGACCCAGCTATCCCACTCCTCAGTTTATACCTCAGGGACTTAAAATTAGCATACTATAGTGATGTAGTCACATCAATATTTATAGCAGATCAATGTACAATACTTAATCTATGGAACCAACCTAGGTGCCCTTCAACAGATGAATGGATAAAGAAAATGTGGTATATATACACAATGGAATATTTCTCAGCCATAAAGAAGAAATAAATTATGGCATTCGCAGGTAAATGGATGGAACTGGAGACTATCATGCTAAGTGAAATAAGCCAGTCCCAAAATCCACAGACCAAATGTTCTCTCTGATATGTGGATGCTAACACACAATAAGGGGAAGGAGTAGGGAAGAATAGAAGTTCATTGGATTCGACAAAGGAGAATGAAAGGAAGGGAGGGGGGATAGGAGTAGGAAAGACAATTGAGTGTATCAGACATAACTTTCCTATGTTCATATATGGATATATGTAACTTCACATCATGTATAACCACAAGAATGGGAAGTTATAACTCCATGTATGTATAATATGTCAAAACACACTGTACTGTCATGTGTATGTAAAAAGAATAAATTTTAAAAAAGATCAAAAAAAGGTGAGAGATTTGAATGTTTTTAGGTCTTTTCTGAGCATATGCATATTCCTTAGCACATGTGTGGTCTTAAATTCCTAGGAATATATAAGAACTTCTCAAAGCCCTTATGGACATCTCTTTCCCAAGCTTTTCATATTAAGTTTTTTGGTTAGTATGTTGTTTGTTTCAGTTGTTGCCATCACTCACACAGCCACAGTTAAAGGACTTTCCTGTAATAGTTTTTTTAAACACTTGCTCAGTCCTCTTCTCCAGGGAGAAGTCTCTGAGCATTGGACAAGAGTCAGATAATTACTGTATAGGTCAGATAATGACTATTCTTTGGAAATGAGGCTTTGAAAGAGTTCCAGCTTTGATTTGTTTTGGTTGCGGTACTGGCTGCAAAGCTGCCCTGGTAGTGTGGAATCAGAATAAATAAAAACTACATAAATCATTATTATTATTTTTTAAAATATTTTTTCTAGTTGTCGATGGACCTTTATTTTATTTAATTATATGTGATGCTGAGAATCAAGCCCAGTGCCTCACACATGCTAGGCACTACCCAGTGATCTACCACTGAGCTATAACCCCAGCCCCATAGATCATTATTCTGAATCAGATTCTAATGTTTTTTCTTAATGCTTCCTGGGAGTTTTAGAGATATCAGATAGAGTCATGCATTGCTTTTCTTTTTCCCTCAGAGTTGACAGGAGTTTATTAGAAAGTGAGATGATGTACAGTAGGCACTGTACAGGATGCCTCTGGACTGTGTATGTTGTAGAGTTTGTGGATTTGGGGTTCCTAAAAACTGGGGTTCTTGGCTTTCTTTGTTCTTGTCACATTCTGTCATACCTCTTTATGTGATCTGTTATCCCTTTGTTTAGTGCTCAGAAAATTTTCTTAGTGAGGTTGTAAAGATCTAGTTACAAGGGGTGGGTGTTACGTGATCTTGAAGTAATAGTTCTCTTAATAGGCTATAATTATTATGACTGGGGGAGGTTTGACATATCAGTTCTCATTTCCAGATGCTTGTCTGTTTTGGTAAATAAGGTTCCCTGTGATTCCTGGTCCTGTGACCTATGGATTCTTTTTGATATATGTCCAATGTCCTCTCTAAGTTATTGCCCTTCATAGTCCTTTCCCCACTCACATATTCATGGCTGCCTATTTGCCTAATATTACCCCCTCAAAGACTTGGGCCCCCTAGCTTCTTTTAGGGTAATTGAGGATCAATTTTAGGGTAATTGAGCATCAACCTATTCTGGCTGCTCCTGCTTCCCAATGATAGGTGGGAAGCTGACCAGTGTCCTTGCTTTCTGTCAGGTGGGGCATGGACATTTAAAGGTATTTAGCATCAGAGTCCACGGTAAATGTCAAGAAGAAGAGATCCTGATACAAGGTTTCATAGTGGCAGTTGGTGAGCTATTGGACAAAACATACATGTGATAGGGATCATGCTTAGACATGTATTAGAGCTCCCACCAATTTGAGTCTTGAGTGAGGTCCCATGAGGTTCTCTTGAGCTATTAGATAGAGATGAAAGGATAAAAGGAAGGTTGAGTATTTTTGTTGTTGTTGTCTTTTTTTAAAAAATATAATGGGCTCTGACTTTTAGAAATCTTGTTGTAACTGACTTTCAGTCTTTGCCAAGGTGTCGTCCTGGCCAGGAGCCTTTTAGTTTGTCTTCCAAAAAGACTAAAAAGAATTTTCCAGCCTCTTAACCTGAAGGACTGGGTTTCAGTTGCGGCCTTTTGAGCCCAATTGGGTTGTTCTGGCCAGAGACTTTCAGTTACCTCAAGAAATCTCTCCAGTCACCAAGAATCCAAGATATAGAATGAAACTTCAGAAAAGGCTTAACGGGCAGAAACAAAAAGTATTAGATAGTAAATACATAAACCAGTAACAGTTGGTACAGATTTTATGTACTGTACATGATGTATATGCTATACTTTTATATAGCTGGCAGCATAGTAGGTTTGTTTACATTAGCATCACCATGAACACCTGAATAATGTGGTGTACTGTGATGTTGTGAAGGCATTAATGTCAGTAGGTGATAGGAAATTTGCAGTTCTGTGATACTCCTTTTTTTTTGGGTGGGAGGGGACGTGGTTTGGTACCGGGAATTGAACACAGGGGCCCTCGACCACTGAGCCACATCCCCAGCCCTATTTTGTGTTTTATGTAAAGACAGGGTCTTGCTGAATTGCTCAGCACCTCGCTATTGCTGAGGCTGGCTTTGAACTCGTGATTTTCCTGACTCAGTCTCCCTAAATTCTGGGATTATAGGCATACGCCACTGCACTTGGCTTTGTTATACTCTTTTTTTTTTTTTTTTTGGTACTGGGGATTGAACTCAGGGGTACTCGACCACTGAGCCACATCCCCAGCCCTATTTTGTGTTTTTTATGTAGAGACAGGGTCTCACTGAGTTGCTTAGCGCCTCGCCATTGCTGAGGCTGGCTTTGAACTCGCGATTCTCCTATCTCAGCCTCCCTAAGTGCTGGGATTACAGGCTTGAGCCACTGCGCCCGGCTGCTTTGTTATACTCTTAATGGAACCATTATCACATGTTTGTTGTTGATGAATTATCATTGTGCTACACGTGGATAGAATGATTTTACTTTTTTGGGTGGGGGGTTTGTTTTTGCTTTTATGGAATAGCAAATTTTTGGAGGTCCTTATTCTAACTTTGGCTGATTTTTTAAAAAATCTATTCTTGAGTGAGCTTTGTTCTGTCTTTCAAGAAATTTGTCCTTTTGTTCTAAGTTGTTGCATTTATGAGCATATAATTCTTCTCACTTGAAATATTTTTCCTTTCTCCATATATAATAAAAGTAAGATGATGTCTTTATGATATTACTTGTTCTGTCTCATATGGGGCTGTTTGTCTTTCAGTTGGAAATCTGTCATCAAAAATAAATGTAGAACCAACCTACCTATAGGGTTATTTAAGAATTGACCAAGATGAAGATATATATGTTTATATATGTGTCTATATATATGTTTTTGACAAGCCCAAATCTTAGGTTTATGATATAAACAGTGAAATCTGAAAAGAGAATTCTTTTGAAGTTTGATTATCTTAAAATAATATTTCTTTAAATTCCTAAGTTTCTTTAAATATCTAACATTAAATACAGTAGAATTCAGTTTAGAAAAGTTAATGTTTTGTTTCACAATGTACATTTTTTGTCTTGGAATTCTAAGTCTTATAGGTTTTATTTTTATTTTCTGCTTTAGGCAATCCTTTATCACAGGATATTCTCAACTTATACCAGGACCCAGATGGAACAAGAAAGCTACTGAACTTCATGCTTGACAATCTTGCAGGTAACTATTAATGACAAAGTAGTATGCTCTCCAGATATCATAGTAGATATTCTTCTTTTCATAGACTGAGTGCTTTCTGTTTATTAAGCAATGCTTTAGGAACTTTAGTTATATAATTTTAATTTTTCTGACAACCTAGGTAGAAGAAATTTTTTTAATTCACATTTTACAGTTACAAATTCACTGATTCAGATACTAGTCATTTTCATACAGCTGATTAATGCCTGAGCTATCCACCCAAGATTGTATTTTTCTTTCAGTAACAAAAATATGTAGTTCTTAGTTGTTTTAATTTGTTGCACATTACTAGAACCCATACATGTTACTTTTTTTTTAATGAGTAAAATGACTATAGATGGTCCTAAGACTTAGGATGATTCAGTTTGAGATTTTTAAACTTCATATGTGAAAGCATACCCATGCATGTATTCTGTTTTAAATTTTCTGTATTCAATAAATTACATGAGGTATTCAACACTTCATTATAAAGTAGTCTTTGTGTTATATGATTTTGCTCAACTGTAGGCTAATTTAAATGTTCTGAGCATGTTTAAGATAGGGTAGGCTAAGTGATAGTGTTTGGTAAGTTGGTTGTATTAAATGGATTTTTGACTTGGGATATTTTCAACATACTAAACTTAAGCCAAGGTGCTTTTTTAGTTTGATTTATTGTACATTTGTGGAAATTTTTCAAGCAGCCTTTTTCCCCCCCTCCTTTTTTTGGTACTGGGAATTGAACCTGGGGGCATTTTACCACTATGCTCCATCTCCAACCCTTTTTATTTTTTGTTTTGAAAGAGAGTCTCACTAACTTGATGAGGGTTTCGCTAAATTGCTGAGGCTGGTCTCAAACTTGCAATCCTCCTGTCTCAGCTTTTTGAGTCACTGGAATTTCAGCCATCACTACTGTGCCTAATGTAAGCAGATTTTAAAATGAAGAACATTGGAGTCATGGGACTAAAATGGTTGTATTCCAAATATAAGCTTTCTTACATAAGATGGCTTTTAAGTGTTTTATATAACATTTTTCCTTTACTTAAGTTTTCAAAATGTAGATACAAGTATGGAGGTCCTACTGAATTTAGATAGTTTCCTTGAAATGATAAATACAGACTTTGGAAACAGCTTCAGAAATCAGAAGTTTCTATATAGAAGCCCTTATCACAATATTTTGGCTTTACTCTTTTTTAAAATTCTATCAAAAAAGATATTCTTCTTTCCTATACACACAAAGTGGGGATTATGATAGGAGAAAACCAGTTAATACCATATAAAATATTTTGGTTAAAAAGACTTAAAGTTGATTGATGGAAGATAAATTAGCATGTTCATTAGAGATTTTTTCATTAAATACTAGAAATATGTGAAAATTTAATTAAGTACACATGTGCTGTTTCCAACTTACTTTAAAGTTAAATATTTCTCTTGTCTGTATAGATATAGCCAGTTAACTCAGTTATTGATGTGTGTGTGTAATTTTTAAGGAATTCTTCATTTGTTTTAGATATAAGCTGTTTGATGGTATGTATGTTGTAAATACCTTTTTCTGTGCTTAATTTGTCTTTTGTTGAACAGAGCTATTTTAACATACTCCAACTTACTGAATTTTCCTGATATAGTAATGTTTCTGTGTCCTCTTTAAGAATTTTTCCCTACTACCTGATCATGAGCATATTCTGTGTTATATAGACACTCATATTTTTGTTACACTTAAGAGAGATGTAACATTCCTGGAATTGGTGTTTGTGTAAGGTAGGAATTCATGATTTTTTCCATATGAGTATTATATTGACCCTGAACCACTTATTGATGAGACTGTGCTTTCATTACTTTTTTTTAAAATTGCTGTCTTTGTAATAAATCAAGTGTTGGTGTATGTATGAGTTTGTTTTTGGATTCTTTGTTTTCTTCTATTGGCCAGTCTTTCTATTAGAGCTTTATAATTATACATAGTAGTTGGGTTTATCCTGACAAACTTATAAATGCATGGATTTTGATTTCAATTTGTGTTCCATTGGTCTTTATGGCAGTATAACAAGGTCTTTAATTATCATAGCTTTTATAAAAAGTCTTGAGATCTAGTAGGGTAAGTCTTCCCTCTTTATCTGATTGTGATGAATCTTAACTAGCTTTGGCCATGTGATTTTTTTTTACCTTATATTTTCATTAAAATTTTTGGAAGTGGGTTTTCCATATTTTCCTTCTCCAAAAGTATAAGGATATTATTTGGGATTATATTGAATCTATAGATTGCTTTGGAATAATTGATATATTTATAGCAGTGGATTTTATTCTTTCATTCATCATGGCTTCTATAATTTCTTTTGATATTGAATTTTACATTTCTGTGTTGTACATTTTATATTAATTCTAAGTATTGACTGTTTTGATGCTCTTATAGTCTTTTGAACATGACTGTTACTAATTTATGGAATATCCTTGAGTTTTGTATATTCATGATACAGACCTTGCTAAATGCCTTGCTAAAATATTTTCAACCACTTTGCCAAACTGTTCTGAATCCTGATGTATTTTTCATTTCAATTTGTACATCTGCAAATAATGACAGTTTTATTACTTTCTTTCTAATACATATATATTTTTTCTTTCTCTTCCCTTCCTTTATCTCTTTCTCTTTATTTCTTTCTCTTTTGTGGTACTGAGGATTTAACCCAGGACCTGTGCATGTTGGGCAAGTGCTCTACTACAGAATTACATGCACAGCCCTAATCCTTATTTATTTATTTTCTTGCCAATTGCACTTTCTAGGACCACCAGTAAAACTGCTAATTAAAAGCAGTGATAATGAACATCTTTGTCAAATTTCAGAATTTATTAACTTTTAATAATTTTACAATGAAATATTATATTCACAGTAGTTTTTTATATACCAGATTAAGGAAGTTTTTCTAGTCTTAGTTTGCCAGCAGAGGTTTTCTTTTTGTTTGTTTGGTTTTTTGCAATGTGGTCTTGTCATGTTGCCCAGGCTGGTCTTCAGCTCACCATCTTCCTGTCTCATGGAATAGCTGGGATTATAGGCCAAGTGCTAATGTAACCAGCCAGGAGAGTTTTTAAGTAAGTAGCTGTTGAATTTTGCCAAATGCTTGTTCTCTCTTGAGAGGATTAGATGATCTGTAGCCTTTATTCTCTTAGTATAATAACTATATTGATTATTTTTTGTATGTTATACTACCTTTGTATTCCTGGAATAAATCCATATAGGTTGTGGTTTATTATAATTCTTTTTGTGTGTTATCCCCATGTTCAGTTTGTTACTATTTTACTTAGAAATTTTGTATCTCTGTTTGAGTCTGATTGACCAGTAATTTTCTTTCTTCATTGTTCTTGTCAGGTTTTGATATGAAAGTTATACTGGCTTTATAAACTTTGTGGAGAATTCTTAATTGTTTTAAAGAGTTTGAGATTGGTATTTTTTCTATCCTAGATATTTGGGAAAACACATCTGGGCCTGAGATTGCTTTGTAGGAAATTTGAAATTATTGATTTAATTGAATTAATTATTGATTTAATTTAATAATTATTGTTGGTCCTCTTTGGGTTTCTGTTTTTCTTTCAGTTTCTAAAAGTTGTGTTTTCTGTATATTTGTGCATTTTATCTAAATCTTTAAATTTATTGACAGAGTGGTTAAAAATATCTGTTTACAGTGAGTTAAGGTCCAAAAGATATATGGTGATATCTTTTCCAATGAGATGCTAGTTCGTGTTGCCTTTGTTTACTTCATAGAACATTTTCTTTGGATAAAGGAAAAAAGAACCAACTTCTGCTTCATTGGTTCTCTTTATTGTGTTCGTTTTTAGTATCATTACTTTCTTTTGCTTTCTTTGTGTTTCATTGCCTATTCTTTTTTTTTAACTTAACATGAAATCTAAGTCATTAACTTTTTGTTCTTTCTTCTCCTCAACATATTTACTTATAAATCTTTTTCTAAACATGGCTTTTAAAGCTACATCCCACAAGTTTTAATTTTCATAATTTTTATTCAGTTCAGCATATTTTCTAATGTTCCTCAATCATATCTTCTTTGACCCGTGAGTCATTTAGAAAGTTATTTCTGAGTTTTCAAGGGAGTTCTAGTTTTCTTTTTCTTAAATATCTTTATTTTATTTTTATGTGGTGCTGAGGATTGAACCCAGTGCCTCATGCATGAGGCAAGCGCTCTACCACTGAGCCACAATCCCAGCCCTTCTTTGTTCTTTTTTTAAAAATATATATATATATATATATATTTTAGTTATACATGGACACAGTGTCTTTATTTTGTTTACTTATTTTTATGTGGTGCTGAGGATCGAACCCAGTGCCTCACACGTGCGAGGCAAGTGCTCTGCCTCTGAGCCACAACCCAGTGCTCCTCTTTGTTCTTTTGTTGTCAGAAAACTCACTCCAATTGTTTTAAAGTTAAAAGAATGTGTAACTTATTGGACTGAGGTTGTGGCTCAGTGGTAGAGCACTTGCCTAGCATGTGTGAGGCACTGGGTTCAATTCTCAGCACCACATACAAATAAATTTAAAAAAATAAAGGTCCATCAACAAACAACTAAAAAACAATTAAAAAAAAGAATGTATAACTTATTACCCAGCACATTCTTAATTTTTATAAATGTTAAGTGTTGAGCCTGACATTGTGGTACATGCCTGTATTCCCAGTTACTTGGGAGGCTGAGGCAGGAGGATTGCAAGTTTGAAGTCAGCCTCAGTAACTTTATTAAAAATGATCTCAAAATACAAAGGACTGGGGATGTGTGTAGCTCAGTGGAAAAGTACCACTGGGTTTGATCCCCAGTACCCACCTCCCCATGATCTCCCAAAAGACAAATAGTAAATATATACTTGATAAGCATATGTCTTCTGTGGTTGTTTATTACAAAATTGTTTATATACTGGTTTAAAATTTGTTAATTATATGGTTTGAACATGTTTTACATATATTTAATGATTTCTTTGGTCTTATTCATTACCGGTAGAGCTATGTTAACATCTTCCTTTTGGGTTGTAGATTTTTCTTGTTCTTTTAATTTTTTTCTTTATTCTTTTTACATAGACATGATGATATTTGACATGTTTATACAAACATGGAGTATATTTTATTCTTATTGGGATCACAGTTTTGTGCTTGTACATGATGTGGAGATTCGCTATGGTGTATTCATGTTTATACATAGGAAAGTTATGTCAGATTCATTCAACTATTTTCTATTCCTATTCTTTTAACTTTTTAGTGACATATAATAAAGGTATATCTTTCATGTATTTCATATTCCTAGTTATTTAAATCTTTTGTCACTGTGATGTTCTTTTCTTTAAAATTTGATACTAACATAACTACATGAAAAATTGCTACATGTGTTCTCCTTTGCTTCAGATTTGCATTGTAAGTTTTTGTTTATTTAACCTTTATGTATCTTAACCTTTTTACCTCTGCTTGCTTTGGATTTATTTTATTATTTTTCTAGTGTGAGATAGAAATTTGTATTATTGATTTGAAATCATTTCTCTTTTTTAATGTAAGCATGTAGCACTGTGAATTACCCCTCTCAGAACTTCTTTACCTGTACCCCACAAATTTTGGTATGCTATATAGTTTCATTTTCATTCAAATCAGTGCATTTTGTTAATTTCCTTTGAGACTTCCTCTTTGGTGAATTGTTTGGAAATGTGTTATTTAATTACAAGTGTTTAAAATAGTATTCCTGTTGTCTTTCAGTTGATTATTATTTTGATTCCAGCTTGTGACCAGTTAAAAAATTATTTCAGTTCTCTGATATGTTGGTTTGTATTATGATCCAGGATACTTGTTCATCTTGGTGAATATTCCACACTCTTGAAAAACATAAATATTCTACAGTGGTTGAGTGGAATTGTCTATAAAAGTTATATTATCTTGGTGATGGTGGTCAATTCTTCTAATTTCCTATCTAGTAGTCCTATCAAATGGTGATTCGGGGATATTAAAATTGCCCATTATAGGAGCTGGGGTTGTGGCTCAGTGGTAGAGCATTTGCTTAGCATTTGTGAGGCAATGGTTTGATTCTCAGCACCATAAGGAAATTGTTTATTTAAATAAACAAACAAATATCTATCAACAACTAAAAAAATGTGGAATTTTTTTTTTTCACTTCTTACCTTTGTCAGTTTTTGTTTCAGATATTTTAAAGCTCTGTTGATTAGTACATACATGTTTAGGATTGCTATATCTTAGTGGATTGTGCATTTTCTCAATATGTAATGAATGACCTTTGTGTTCCTAGTATTTTCTTTGCTCTGAAACATATTATGTAGCCATTTCTTGTTTTTAAAAATTAATGTTGCTATAGTATATCTTTTCCCATTCTCTTATTTCCAACTTTCCTTTGTTGTATTTTTTGTAACCAGCATGTAGTTGTTATGTTTTTTATTCTATCAACTAAGATTTGCTCTTTTAGTTTTCATTTTTAGTAAATACTAGATATTTGCACTGAGTACCAGTTTTTTTGCTTTAGCCATTACGTATGACTTAAGAAGCTGATAGGAAAGGGAAAATCTATCGTATTTATCTCTAATTTTACCCATTCTTGTTTTTTCCTTTTTGATGTTTTGTTTCTTTGTTGTATTTTCTTCTTTAGAGAGCTTCCTTTAGTTATTTTTTATGGGTAATTCCATAAGATCAAGTCTCTTAATTTTCCTTTGTCTGATAAAATCTTTATTTTCCTTGACTTTTTTTTTTTTTTTTTGGTACCAGGGATTGAACTCAGGGGCACTCAACCACTGAGCCACATCTCCAGCCCTATTTTGTGTTTTATGTAGAGACAGGGTCTCACTGAGTTGCTTAGCGCCTCGCTATTGCTGAGACTGGCTTTGAACTCGCGATTCTCCTGTCTCAGCCTCCCAAAGTGCTGGGATTACAAGCGTGAGCCACCACGCCCTGCTTTTCCTTGACTTTTAAATGATAGTTTTGCTGGTTGCAGAATTTGCAGTTGACAGTTCTTTTAGCCCTTAAGACACACTTTGTTAGATACCAGTGTCATTCTTACTGGTGTTCTCCTTAAGGTAATGTGTCATTTCTCTCTTAGGTTTCTAAAATTATTTCTTTGGTTTAGGGAAGTTTAGTCTGTTTTGGTATGGATTTCTTTGAGTTTATTATACTTAAAGTTTGTTCACCTTTTTGGATTTGTAGGTTTGTTTCTAACAAATCTGGAAATTTTTATCCTTTATCTCTTAGAATACTTTTTTCATCCCCACATTCTTTTTCTTCTTCTAGAACTTTGATGGTATGAATGTAGATCTTCAGTTATACAGTTCCATAGGTCCTTCAGGCTCTGTTCTCTTTTTTTTAAAGTCTTCTTTTTGTTCTGATTAAGTTTGATTAATTTATTTGTACTCCTGGTTTTATCTTTATCATCTCTGTAATTGTGGCCTTCTAACATGTTTAAAATTTTGGTTATTTTTTAGTTTGATAAATTCTGTTTGACCACCCCCCCATAACTTCTTTGCCTGGGTTTTTCTATTTTTTCATTTGTTTCAAGGGAATTTGTATTATTTGTAAAAATTGTTGAGAGGCCCTTGATCCTTTCTGAATCTTCAGTTTTAACAAACAAATTGCCTATTTAGGTTTTGCATGTAAGTTCTCTTGTCCTTTCCAGGTTCAGTTGACATCCTCATTATGGACAGACCTAGGCCTACTGCTACCAACCACTGTGAAGTGTGGGTGGGATGAGATGGTAATCAGATTTTGCTGGGGATGTTGCCTTTAGCAGACTGGTTGACCAGTAGATTTATTTATTTTATGTGATAGTAGCCTATATATCTCTCTGTTCCTTTCTTTTGTCATATCATTGACCATGCAGTTTTACCTTTAAACAGTTAATTTTACATCTGACATGAATATCTGATCCTCCTTGTAAAATATGTTAAAATTCTTGTTAAAGCTAAAATTTCCTTTGGTTTCTACCTTTAATTCCAGTTCCTCTGTGTAAGTTATCACATCACATTTAAAAGTTGGATGTGTTCCCTTGTACTTTTTTGGCAGCCATTTCCATACAGAAATTATATCAGGAGAAATTTTGTACTGTAACTTTTTAGAGTATGGTTTTAAATTTTCTAATAAATTATCACATGTAATCCTTACACACACACACACACACACACACACACACACGTATTTTGGTACTAGGGATTGAACTCAGGGGCACTTGACCACTGAGCCATATCCCCAGCCCTGTTTTTTTGTGTTTTATGTAGAGACAAGGTCTCACTAAGTTGCTAAGTGCCTCGCCTTTGCTGAGGCTGGCTTTGAACTCAACGATTCTCCTGTCTCAGCCTCCCAAAGTGCAGGGATTACAGGCGTGAGCCACAGCGCCAGCAATCCTTACATATTTTCTACTTCTTTTTTCTTGGTAGTATTCCTTGGATGTCTTTCCACTTTAACACGTCTGTTTTTCTTCTAACTGGTAGCAGATTTTCCTAAAATGGTTGTTATTTAGCTGTTTATCTCTGCTTTTGCTATTATAAACAATAGGATAATTCATATTTCTTTGAATGTTGCTTTAAGCAGATAAGACTGATTCCAGAAAATAAAATTTCTCGTTCATAGGGACATGAATATTTTAAGTTTTATAAGATGATGCCAGTTTGTTCTGTAGATACTTATTTATATTCCTACCAGCTAAATATGCAAGTAGCTATTACATCATCACAAACCCTGGATATTATTAAATTTGAAAATTTTGGTCAATTGGGTGGACATATCCTTTCCTATCTTTTAAATTTTCCTGGTTACTAGTGAGATTGAATATTGTTCTCTTACAATATTGTTGGTGAATACTATATGTTCTACTTAGGCTGATATATAGTTTTAGTTTGAATATTGTGTTTTATTTAGGTTCATATATAGTTTTAGTTAAGATTTGGGAAGCACCAAAATGTTGACATTAATTACTTGTATTATTTTGAGAAGCTTGATTTCTAAATTTTTACCCACACCAGCTTAGGTAGATTTTGCTAATAATATGGATCTCAACTGCCAGAGTGTTCTTCATTTATTCTTATTCTATTTATAGAATACATTTTTGAGACAAGTTGCTGTGATTTTAGAATGGTACTCCCAGTAGGCATGATTATTTTCTAGGATTAAATATATCAAACTAGCAGGATAATTTGTCATGTTATGATAACGTTAATTTCTTTTTGCCAAGATGAGGCAAATGTGAAATAATGTTCATTCCACTCTAAAAAGTGTGTTGCTAAAACAGTTGTATATTTTAAGTAGATGTTTGGAGCACCAAAATGATTAGTAAAGTGACACTCTTAAAGATCTGGGCTACTTTGGTCAGAATTTCCAGAGCCTAATGAAAATGGAGTGTTTTTGTTTGAAAGGAATACGTTTCTCAGCTACTAGTACTTTGGACCAATCTGCAGACTTGAATGATTTGTTATGTAATTGCAAAGATTTTCAAAAGGAAGGAGAAAAGGAGGTAGTTAAATTTTAGTGAATTTATTTCACCTGGTAATTGGCTAGTTTATTTCATGATACTGATAACCATATCAAAGCAATTTAATGTTAAGTGCCTGCCTTACTTTTTTTTTTTTTTTTTTTTTTTGAACATTGTAGTTCTTCTCTTTTGCTTTGCACTGACATTATAAAAGAAAGAAAGTAAGAGCAGGAAATAAAAGACCAACTAGAAAATGCAATTTTTATTATACATTCAAATATTTTTTGTTGTTGTTTTGTTTTAAAGATGTTTGAACATTTTAATTCATCAGCCTGTTATAATTTTACATGGTTTTGATTTCCTGGCAGGAAACAAGGCTGACTCAACACAATTTACATATATAATTAAGATATAAGATTTTACTTAAGGTTTTAAATAAGTACCTTTCATAAATACCATGCAAGTGAAAATACCATTAATGAGTTTCCTGATGTCCTTTTCTGATATGTTTTAAGTTCTCTTAATAGCTCTTCTTAAATTTCCTTTGGTTTCTAAATTCTCATTAAATTTCAGCATTGGATTTTTAAGTCAGTTTGTGGGCCATTACAGCTGAATAGAAACCAGGTTGATTTTGCCTTATAAACGAAGTGATACTGATTTTAGAAACACATGAAATTAACTTATGTTTACAGTTTTGTTTTGTTTTGTTTTTCTAGTTCATCCAGAGCAGCTTCCTCCGAGGCCATGGATTACATTAAAAGAACGAGACCAAATTCTGCCATCAGGTAGTTTCTCATTCTTACTTGACCTTTTTCAGAGATACTTAAAATATCAGTTGGGCTTCATGATCTGTAATTAACAGGCCTTCATTTTACCTTCCATAGTTACATGAATTTAAGAATACTGATGGATGTACTTAAAATCCATAAGCTTATGCACAAGTTATCTTGTATGTTTCACAGTAATATGCCTCCTGGGTGGTAGACTTATGTACTTAATGATGAATTAACTTAATGGAACTGGTAACAAAAATATACTGGTCCAGGGTTGTAGAAATAGTACAGGGTGAGTAGTTGAGCAATTTAAGGGTATAATCTAGCATGTCTAGAACAGTAATAATATAGAAAATATAAATCTTTGTCTCTTTGTAGGGACCAATAGCAGTTTAGCATTTACAGAACTTCATTTATGAAATGCTTCTATGACAGATTAGACATTTCGGGATTGGGAGTTCTACTTGAAATAAGTTATAAATTATGGTTTCTTCCAATGACTCTTTCATCACAAATAATAATTCTCATATTAATTTCAACTTAAAATTAAATGAAGATAGCAACTGTTTCAATATAAGGTGAAACCAGTCATTGAATACTACTGCTACTTTAAGAATTTTTAAAGGATAAATCACAGTTAGAATGTATCATGTACATGTTGAACAATATAAAAATGCTGCTGATGAATTTTTGGCTTTTTTTTTTTTTTTTTTTTTTAAAGTTAGGAATAGTCGGAACAAAACTTTTGTTTTTAGTATTGGGAAATGTGGGAACGTTAACCTTCATGTTTCTATTTGCATTTTAATAACTCTGAGAAATATATACAATACATTTTTGTGTCTGCCTAGGGTAGAACCATAGTATCAACCTGTTAGAAGAGGCACTGTGTCATTGTTATTATGAATAACACTTGTCATCAGGATGCACATTGGTTGTCTAAGTAAAAAGAACACCAAGGCTTTCTACAAAGCCTTTTATTTTATACTTGGTCTTCCCTAGTGTGTAATTGATCATTTCCTTTCTAGTACTAAAAACACCATTTTATAATTCTTCAGAGTAATTCCCCTTTGAATATGAGTGGATGTAACCTTGAAGAAATGCTTTCCTAATATCACACAGCTATATTTCTATTAAGAAAAAGAACAGCAGAAATAAGTTTTCACTAGTTGCTGAATTCTCAAAGTAATGTATTCTCGGGATTTTCTTTATTGAAAAATTAGTATGGAATTTTTTTTGGTGTGTGTGAGGTGTTCATGGTGTTTCCCTGAGTAGACTCTTAAAGTGCTTACAAAAAATACCAACACTTCTAGCCTTTACTGATGCGTAAGGGGATGTGTATAATAACTGATAGTCAACAGTGATATACTATGATAAACTAGGCCAATGTTGTAGAAAGAGTACCAGGTAGAAATAAAGTGTAAAAGAACACTATAAGAGCACCTTAACTAATTTTCAGTTCTGCTTAGAAATTACAGGCATACTACTAACAAAGAATTTTGGATATTTTATAGGAATTAAAATGTATGACTTTTTCTATAAAACTTCACAAAGTTTTAGAAACATTATGAGTGAAGCAAATAAAAGGCTACCTTGCTTCTTCTTATTTTCAAAGGACATTTCAAATCCAGAGAAGCAGAGTAAGGTAGACTAAGAGTGCTCACTTTACAATGTATAGTGGTTTGGAAGTGATTCCGGGCCATTTTAAAGATAAATGATCAGAGAATACAAATAAGTGAAACTGAAATTTAGCCCTCAGTATACAAAATGACCATTAGACAGATACCCAGGGGGATCTTTTGACTGAATTTCTCTTCATACCTTTTCCATCATTTGAAATGGAACCAACTTCAATTGTGCTATTTTACCTTAGATTCACAACCATATCTGCTCATTATAATCACTTGGTATAACTTTTTTTAAAAGAATATAAGAATATTTTATTTATTTTTTCATATTTAACTTATTTATTTGTTCTATTTAGGCTTACATGATAGCTGAGTGCAGTTTGATTCATTGTACACAGATGGAGGATAACATTTCATTTCTCTGGTTTTAAGTGATATAGAATCACAACATACATGCAGTCATACATAAAGCTAGGGCTATGATGACCATCATATTCCACCACCTTTACTGTCCCCATGCCCCCTCCCCCCTTTCACCCCTGTGAACAGCGTTCCTCCATTGTTCTCATGTCCTTCCCCACATTATGAGTCAGCATCCACTTATCAACGAGTACATTCAGTATTTGGTTTTCTGAGCTTGGCTTACTTCACTTAGCATGATATTCTCCAGCTCCATCCATTTACCTGCAAATGCCATAATTTTATTCTCTTTTATTGCTGAATAATATTCCATTGTGTATGTATACCACAGTTTCTTTATCCATTCATCTGTTCTTCTGTTGAAGGGCATCTACCTTGGTTCCGCAGTTTAGCTATTGTGAATTGAGCTGCTATAAACATTAAAGTGGCTGCGTCACCGTAGTATGCTGTTTTTAATTAAGTCTTCTGGGTATAGGCCCAGGAGTGGGATAGCTGGGTCAAATGGTGGTTCCATTCCAAGTTTTCTACCTGGTATAACTTTTAAAAATAGAAATACCAGGAATGTAATATTCTGACTTAGTCTGGAGTCACACTCTAGGTATCAGACACCCACCCCCCCTTTAAGCTCTACAAAGTAATTCTAATGGGCATCCAGGATAGAAAATGATAAAAATTAGGACTATTAAGACTTTAACATGTATGTGCACATGGATCTCCTGAGAGTTTTGTTAAGCAGATTATTTGTGGGGTCAGAGATTCTGCATTTCTAAGGTTCCAGGTAATCACTGATATTAATGGACCTGTGGATACAAACCATCTTCTACAGGCTATTAGTTTCTTTTCAGTTCTTTTTAAATTTTTAAATTTTTTATACCAGGGATTAAATCCAGGGACACTTAACCATTGAGCCACCTCCCCACCCATTTTTTATATTTTATTTAGAGACAGGGTCTGACTACTAAGTTGCTTAGGGCCTCACTAAGCTGATGGTCTGGTTTGAACTCACTATCCTCTTGCTTCAGCTTCCCTAGCCACTGGGGTTATAGGCATGTACCATGTGTCTGGCTGCTTACAGTATTTTGGGGTTTGTTTTGTTCTGTTTTGTTTTTTATAGTTCAAGGACATTTTCAAAATGAGAATTTTATTTCAGAAATGAACATTGGGTAAAAAGGTTACTCTTACAACTAAACTTTATCCACACTTTTCTGGTTTGGAGAACATTAAGAGACCCAGAAAAAGTATTAAGTATGGATATTTTGGTAATATGAAGTAATGAAATTAGAGACTTAGAATGAAACCAAAATTTAATTTTGTTCTACAAAAAATTCCTAAGCAAATTACATGCAAAAAATTAATAGTGATTTAAAATTTTATTTTTTTAATTTAAAGTTTCTCAATCTCAGTTGCGAACATCAATAATCTAATTCTAAATGAATAAATGAACTTTGGTGTGATGGATTCCAATGAAGTTTTAGGGGAGATAGTTTAACAAAATTTTACTCCTCCTCTGGCCATTTTACAATGATGATATTTGGGGTATGTGTGTGCGATTATTCAGGTGTGTACATGATACTGCTTTAGAAGAAGTTGCCTAATCTCCCTTTTTTCTGTTTTTTTCTCTCCCACTTCTTAGCATCATTCACAGTTATGTGTTACAATGTGTTATGTGATAAATACGCTACCCGGCAGCTATATGGCTATTGCCCATCCTGGGCATTAAACTGGGAATACAGGAAAAAGGGAATTATGGAAGAAATTGTTAACTGTGACGCAGATATCATTAGTCTTCAGGTAACACTAGAAATTAAGTTGTCTTTAACTTAAAAGTGAACTTAAGGGGCTGGGATTATGGCTCAGTGGTAGAGCGCTTCCCTTGCATGCGTGGGGCACTGAGTTCGATCCTCAGCACCACATAAAAATAAATAAAGATATTTGTGTCCATCTACAACTAAAAAAAATATTTAAAAAAAAAAAGTGAACTTAAAAACAATAGAATATCCTCTTCTGGGAGAGATTCTGTGTTCAAAGCAAAACTCAAAAGGTATTATTTTCTCTCCTTGTCTTTAAAAAAAATAAGGAGGTTACTTTTAATAAGCATTTAAGAGATTTCCACAGTGAAACTATTTTGCTGAGTATAGCTATGCACTTGTATTCGTTTATTATTTTCTAAAGTCTTAATCTTTATCCATTTTAACAATTCACATTATGAAGAAATCATTGGTATTGCTGAAAAATCTACAGAAGATTACCAGTCTTTCAGAACTATAAATTTAATTTATAATAGAGTCAAGAAAAAAGTGCTTGCCCATAGTTTTTCCTTAAAGATAATCATTTAAAAATATTAAACATTTTTGCCTTACTTTATAAACCACTTCTGAAATTGATACTGTTCCCCTTACTTCTTAATTCATGCAGTTTTATTTAGGAAATGTATAATGTCTGCTAGACTTCTTGAAATAATGAAAATAATTTTAAAAATTCTTCTTTCTTCTTTTAAAGATCCTTTAAGGCCTCAGGTCTCCAAGGGAGTAAAGTACTGATAAAGGGACTGACTCATAAAGGGCCCCGTAGTAGAAGTTGCATAGCCTTTAATTGGAGAGGGAGACCTTAGAGTCTTCTATTCAATAACACTTCATTATTAATGGATTTAAATAAAGAAGAAATGTGTTTTAATGAAATATGTTTCACTGCTTTTTTTCAACACTTAGCTTATGATTAGCCTAAAATATTTGAGTAGATTTTATTAATTTTTATCTTAGCAACTTTCAAAGCTCTTTAAGCGCTTAAAAATGTAACATTTTTAGTTGATAGTAATTGTGTATTTTAATGGGATACAGTGAGATATTTTGATATATGTATTTCTATTGTGAAATGATCAAGTCAGGCAAAGTAACTTATCTGTCACTTCAAATACTGTTCATTAAAGGTGTTTAAAAATTTTGTATTGTATCACATTCTGTTTTTAGTATATTCTAATAAGAAAAATGATTACGTATAAATAAATATATGCATGTGTGTATATATGTATTTTTTTTGTGTGTGGGGAACAAATACTGGGGATTGAACCCCAGACCTTGTGCATGCTAAGCAAGCACTCTAGTACTGAACTGTATCCCTGTCCTTTTCAAAATTTTATTTGGAGCAAGGTGTTGTTGAGTTGCTTAGGCTAACCTTGAATTTTTGATCCTCCTTTTTGAATCTCCTGAGTAGCTGGGATTACAGGCCTGTACCACCACGCCCTGCTACTTTTTTTTTGGTAATAGAGTGTGTTGATTTTTTTTTTTTATGTTGCTGGGCAGTAAAATTTTAAAATCTTCAAAAATTAAATTTTCTTAGAAACATTGAGAGGGACACAGAATTGGGGGGAGGAGAAAACAATTAGGCTATTTTAGTTATTGAGTTGTTCACCTTTTGATGTAGTATTTATAGTAATAACAGCTTCACATCCTTCTAAATAATGTATAGTTTGAAGGATGATTCATCATAATTTAAGATAACGTGATCCTGTTATAGAGATAACACCTGTATGATAGTGTTCATTCTAGAAAAGTTGAAAATTTTGAAAAAATATAAAACATGTTGAAAGAAGACTCTGTTCTCATATCCCCAAAGATAGTCGCTATGCTAAAATTTCTATTTTTCTTCTACACATTTCCTTCTTATTCACTCACCAACTTATATTTTCAAAATAAAATTGGCTGTTAGCATATTTTATTTCATGTTTATTGTATTTAATGCATTTTCCATGTTACTAACATTCTTCAAAACGAGTTAATTATATGGACATATATTAATTGATTTAACTTTTTCCCTTTCATTGGGCATTTAGTTGTTTATAAGTTTTTGTTATTATAAAATCATACTGTTATGAGCATCTTCATATGTTAAATCATCTTCATATTTGATTATTTGGAAAGATTTGTTAAAAATATTGGTCAAAGAGTAAAGTAATCTAAATTATTAAGAGAGACCATTGGATGACTGGTATTCAGATACCTAAACATTTATAAAAAGTAGATTGTTTTGTTGATTTTATGTTTCTCAGTCTTGGGTATCATTCCTTCCCACCATAGTTCAGAAGAATAAATAATTTAAAAAATTACCTCTCTCTATATAAAATGTACTATTACCTACCACCTTAATCTATATCATATGCCCAGCTTACTTTGTTTAATTACTGGTCTTGAGGAAGTGAATTATATTTGAATAAACTCTAAATTGGAAGTCTAGAGACTTGGGATGTATCCTGCTCCTATTACTAACTAGCTGTGTGAACATAAGAAAATCATGTCACCTTTCTGATTCATGTTTAAAAAGCTGCCATTGCCAAATGACAGCTTGGCAACTGTTAACAATAAGGTAAGATAGATAATATTCATTATGTGAACTGTTTAAACTTAGTCATACCTTACTCATAATGTTGAATATTCTTATGTCTCAATCAGTGTTTCTCTGTGTCATATAGATAACAACTTTTCTTTCATCTCAGGAAGTGGAAACAGAGCAATACTTCACTCTCTTTCTGCCAGCATTGAAGGAGCGTGGATATGATGGATTTTTTTCTCCAAAGTCACGTGCCAAAATCATGTCTGAGCAGGAGAGAAAGCATGTGGACGGTTGTGCAATATTCTTCAAAACAGAAAAGTAAGTTAAGGAAACAGAGCAAAGCAGTTAAAATTTATTTAATTATCACACATTTAAAACTGACTTTGGTTTGACCCTAAAAAACAAAGCTAAAGACAAGTGTTACAGAAGTTAAAACTGTTGGTAATGCTTTTTTAAAAAAAAGACTGTATATTAGAAACATGGATGTTTATTGTATTATTCTTTATGCTTTCCACATTGCATGAAAAATTATAGAAGTAATCTTGAATATGGTTTTACAATTTTTAAAGACATTTTCATAAAGTAAAAGTTTTTGTGAAAAGTGCAGTTGTTGCCTTTTAAGATTAGCAATAAGTCATCTGGGTTTCTTTTTGTTTTTTGGTAGTTGGCTTTTTTTAGAATCATTCATCTTATCAACCTTTCCTTCATTTCAGTTAACATTGAATATGTTTATTTACTCATTTATTCACAAAATGTATACTGAGCATTTGTTGTGCCAGGTCCCATACCAGGCATGATAGACAAAAAGACAGATAACACATAGTTTCTGATTTCCCTGGAAGCTCAAATCCAGTAGGAAGAGAGAGGCATAGTGGACAATTATAATGTGCATAAGAGAGATAAGAACAGATCAGTAAGGCAGGGCAGAAGAGAGGCTCTGAGTTTATGGAAGTGGGGAGTTAAAAGAATAGATTGAGAAAATGCTTGAAGTCTAATAAAGGTTGAATCCTATGGTTAATTGGGAGTTGATACATTTTATAGGGAATGATCTACTTATAGAATAAACATATATGCTTGTGATTATTTTCCAATATTTCCCTTTTTAATCCCTACTAAAACAAAGCCAGTCAATACTTTTGTTGATGTAGTATCTTACCAGTATGACATACTATTTTAGGTAAGTAAGTTCAGTGAATTTGAAAGATATCTGGTACACTTTTCATTTATTTGTTGTTTTTTTTTCACTTTTCATTTGTATGTACATAATTTCCTGTCTTTTCCATGAATATTTAGTAGAGATAATCTCATTTTGGTTTATATCTAGAGCTAAGCCCTATATCTGAGGTCAGAGTATACTGAATTTCAAATTTTTTTTATGAATTTCAGTGTAAGAGTTACTATTATTTCCATAGTGTTTACAACATGTCAGGTCTTTTCTAATTATCTATATGCATTGTCTTATTTTTTAAAATTTTTTTTTTAGTTGTAGATGGACACAATACCTTTATTTATTTTTTTATGTTGTGCTGAAGATTGAATCCAGTGCCTCACACATGCTAGGCATGCGCTCTACCACTGAGCTACAACCCCAGCCCTGGATTGTCTTATTTAATATTGAAAGCAAGCAATCCTCAGAGGTAGTCAAAGAACTATTTCCTGGTTTTTTGTTTGTTTGTTTGTTTTTTGTTTTTAATAGATGAAACCAAGTTATGCCCAGATTCAGTAACTTGCCCAACGTTACACTGTAGTCTGACTTTATAGTCCATGCTTTTAACCACTGTAATAAATGAATTCTTTCAACATTTTGTTTGCACTTCCATTATTATTTGTATCCCTTTCAATATTACCTCATTTGGGAAAAAATATACCAGTAACACTGAGACATTAAATAATGTTAATCTGTTTTTCTACTTGCTATTATTTCTTTCAAGAAAATATGGAATTTTTTTTATCATTTATCTCAGTTTTGAGAGGAAACATTGAAAATTTTTTGATAATTTGCTAGAGATGGTTAAGAATTTGAAATAACAAGTGTAACTATTATCTAGGAAACTTTACAAACACTGCATATTTCTGCAAATTGATTCTTAAATCATTAAAAATGAACAAGAGAGACTGGGGTTATGGCGCAGTGGTAGCATGCTTGCCTAACACACGTGAGGCACTGGGTTTGATCCTCAGCACCACATAAAAATAAAATAAAGATATTCTGTCCACCTACAACTAAAAAAAATTTTAAAAAAAAGAATAAGAGCTGAACTGGGTGGCACATGCCTATAATCCTAGCTACCTGAGAGGCTGAAGGGAGGATCACAAGTTCAAGGCCAACTTGGACAACTTAGACCCAGTTTCAAAGTTAAAAAATAAAGTATAAGAAAGGGCTAGGGATGTAGTTCAGAGGTAGAATGCCCCTGGGTTCAATCCCAGTACTCCAAAAATTGATTTACCAAAATCAGCTTTTGCTTTGTTCTTTATCACAAATCCAAATCATTTTGTAAAAAAAACACAAGTGTGTGTGTACATATATGTATATATAGCATGCGTATGTAGACTGAGTTTTAGACATTTTTCAGAATTTAAATTCTTTTTGCCATGTTTTATTATAAAATACTGCGTGCGAATTATTTAAGATACGAATATATAGGAAAAGCTTTGATGTATCTTCTATTTTTCTTCCCTTCCTCTTTTAACTTTTTTTCCTAAATAGTAACATGGACACCACAACAAATGAAGACTTTGCGATACATTATTTCATTGTACTTCTTGTGAACTTCCTTGGAATGTCAGGACTGTACTGCTATAATAAAATAAAAGCACCCTCTGTCTTGATACCAAATATTTATCCTTGTCATATTAGACAACTATCTAGTGCTAAACTATTTGGAATTTAACACAAAGTTCATTACTGCCTTTACTCTCTCTTCAGATTGGAGAGATAATAGTGCAAAGAAAAGTCTGTGAAGCCAGATGTTTCTCCTGTTTGATTAGCTATATAATCTTGAATGTGTCACTTACCCTTTCTGAACTTTTTATTTGTATATTCTTACTTGTAACAAAGTCAGGAGATAATTGTAGAAAAGTACATTTATTCTGTATGCCTTTTGAAAGGCTCATTCTTTGAGTCAAATCAGAATATCTGATAATTTTCAGTCTTTATTGATGACTGTTTAAGCCTCCCTGGAAAACAGTGGTACAGAGTAAGTAAGGATAAATGGAAACTACAGTAATTATTATTTTTAGCAAAATACATGCTCATCATGATGAAAGGATAGAATATTACCTAGTACAGGCTAGGACTTAGATTACAAATATTCAGAGAATTAGAATATAATTTAGTAGTTCAGTTTTATTTGTCACTGGAGGTCAAACCCAGGGCCTTGCACATCCTAAGCACATACTCTGCCACTGAACTTCATTCCATCTAGTTTTAAGTTAATTTAGGTACTTCTGGCAGCATCTTTTACTTCTTATTATGGACATTATTTTTAATAGTTACAGATATAGAGACATTAGAAAATAGAATTTTGTTAAAAATGTCAAATCAGCTTTTGCTTTTTCTCAAGTGTTACCTAGAGTCCAAAGCATTTTATAAAAAAATAAGTTTGTATGTACATATATGTATTATATGCATGTGGGAGAACACTTATAGGCAGATTATTTTAGATTCAGAATTGAAATTGTTTTTGCCATGTTTTAATATATAGACTTAACTATTAGTAGAAATGGGGTCTTGGAACCATATACACAAGTTGGAAGAAATCTAAAATGGGAAAAGATAGAAATGGAACTAGACCTAGGTGATAGAATTACCTGCTGTACCTGCATTTCTAATCATCTGATCATACTTTATTTTAAATTAGTGTGAAAGGGAAAGATGAGAACAGCAATTTATAACAGTGCAGTCATTGCATTGTGAAAAAGCAATCTCTTGTCCTAGGATTCGGAACTTAGGTTGTCATGGTACTTAATCCTTGCTGTATTACCTCATTTTCTAACCTGCTTCTAGTCTTATAGGTATCAGATAAGGCTAAGAACTTGATTTTTCTTTTCATACTACTACAAGCAGTTTTGTGCTTGGGAAGAGGGCATTCAGAAGTGATTGTATCATTCCGAAATGAGTATCATAATACTCTTCATTGATCTCTTGGTTATTAAGCTTCTCTGGCTTAGGTTGTGATTGCATTAAGTACTTGTCTGTGTGACTTTTTAAAACACGAGATTTTGATTTCTGACTTGTAATGTTAATTTCCTGTGAATTCAGGATGGAACATAAAATTATAACTTCATGCACAATTCCCTTCTCTTCAAATATGGTTAATGATAACTGTTCCACTTAATTCCAGAGACATTTTTATGGGGCAGTGGTAAAGAATGTGAACTGTTTTCGATAGTTAAAAGTGTTGTACAACACAGGATTGTACTTACCCACTTTTCTTTCATATTTGTCCTAGTCTCTAAGTTTGCCTCTTCTATTTAGTTATTTTCTGGCACTCTTGTGATTACTTAAAGTGACTCAACAAAATTTTCTATAGTATTTTGTACTGAATATATAGTAAAACATGTTTTGTTTAAGAGGACATAGATCCAGGAAAGGAGAGTTTGAGGTAAGTCATAGGCAATTATACTGTCTTAACTATGATAGTTCTTTTTTATGGATAGGGAATATTACTTAAGTCTTTTTTTTTTGGTACCAGGAATTGAACCCATGGTTGCTTAACATTGAGCCACATCTCCAGCCCTTTTTTGTATTTTATGAGAGACAGGGTCTCGCTAAGTTCCTGAGGCTGGCTTTGAGCTCGTGATATTCCTGCCTCAGACTCCCGAGCTACTGAGATTACAGGTGTGCACCACCATGCCCAGCATATTTATAGATTGTTTTATTGCTCATACTTGGCATTCACTGTCCTCTATCTAGCATTAGTCACATGACAGCCAATCAAATTGCTTTTAAACCACAAGTTGGTAAGAAATTGAGTTATTTTTTTTGTCTGAAGGCTTGTTTTGGACATTCTTCTTGCATGTGAATATGCAACTGAATAATCTTTTTTATGTGAGAAGGTTTTTCTTTTCTTTGGGTTTTGCTCATATCCATATTCATTATATGTGTCCTTTCTTGTACCCATGTGAGTTTCCTTTAGATTTTTCTAAAAAGCGGAACAATTCTCAGGAAAAAAAAATAGTGTCAGTAATGATGCTTAGAGCATCTGTATACCAGTCACAGTGTACAAATAATACATGAATTTAAGTACTAAAAGACAGGTTTAAGGTTTTCCATATTACTAGTGCTTGGTGGCTTAGATTAATAACTAGAAAAATAACTGTAAACCAATATGTCTTATTTAAAAAAAAATCTAAAGGAGCAATGAGAGGAGACCTGTATATTTCAAAATTATTCCTTTATAAAATAAACAGAAAAAAAGATAAATTGTGCAAGATCATAGCTATCGGCATTAGTGCTGAAATCATTCTTTTAAAATGCAGAATAGCTGAGAAATTCTTAAGGTTCAAATAGCATATTCAATTCTTATTTAATTTTCACTAGAAAAAGGGAACTTTCCTTGGTTTCTTAGTTCTCAACTACCTGAGAACAGAAGCTGAAACTAGTGAAAAGATTTTAGAGACACTCTGCTTTAGCATTTCTCAGTTTCAAAGAAGGGAATGTTAGTTATAATGACATACGGACCCTGTTTAGGGAAGCTAGTTTTATTTTTCTCAACTTTTTGAAACCAAAGACAATAAAAAGAAGATACCTCAAGAAGAATGAGAGCTTTTGAAAGTCAAAAGTATGACAGTACTGTCATAAATTGTATCAGTGAAGAAAGTTGGAAGCATCTAATAAATAACAATATTCAGGATTCATTTTAAAATAATTGTTTTCTAAGTGAAGAAAAGCACATTTTTAAAAAGTTTTAAGAAGCTACAGTCATTGCCAAGAAAATTAAGAAAAACCAAAGACTTGGTAGAAGTGCTGAGGAAAACAGTCAATGAGGAGGGTATTTTAAGTTTCAATATGCTGTATAAATAACAAGAGATAGACCCACTGTGATTGTGTAAATACTAATTGAACAAGAAAAAACAGCTGCTCTTCCTTTCCAACCTGGGCCCAGCAGAATGGAACCTGCAAAGAAAATGGTGGCAAGAACAATGGCCCTTCTGCCATATGAGATATTGATTCAAGAATATAACATCAGCATTCACAAGCACATCCGTGGAGCGGGCTTCAAACAGCATGCTACTTGGATCTGAGTGTCCAAGTTTGCCTTGAAGGAGTTGGGAATTTAAGATGTACACATTGATACTAGGCTCAATAAAGCTGTCCGAGTGAAAGGAATAGGAATGTCCCATATGATATCTATGTGTAGTTGTCCAGAAAACATAATGAGAATAAAGATTCACCAAACACACTGTGCTTTGGTAACCCATGTCCCTGTCATCACTTTGAAAAATTCAGTTAGTTAATATATATGAGAACTGGCTGTCTGTTGTCAAAGATACAAAGCTATTCCCTCTTTAAAAAAAAAGAAAGAAAAACCAGAGCTATACAGTTTGTTTAGCTTTCATGATCTTATTGAAGGAGCATTATCTTCAAAGTAGAAGGATTAAGACCAGTGAAGAGGAGATTGGCAAATCAAAAAGGTAAGATCGGTAAACTGAGAGTCATTAAACTGCTTTGACTAGTTAGGTTTCTAAATGAAAATAATTATACCCACGGCATTAAAGGTCTTATAAAAGTGTAACTAGAAAACTTGCATGGGTAATCTGTTATGAATATTGGAATGTAAAAAAGTTCTAGGATTTTGGAGATAAACTATCTCATTTTGCAAAAAGATTTTCCCAGCTTCAATTGTCCTCATCTTTGTAATGGGAATAGTACTGCCTCACATTGCAATTTGGGTTTCCAAAAAGAAGACTTTGAGATAATTTGTAACTTTGGAGTATATTAGGAATCAATATTTGTGGAAAAGAAAGGGGAGGAAGCAGAATTCAACATCAAGAGAAGTGGAAATGGTCCCCCAGGGAGCTTTGGAGCTTATATGACCTATGAGAATTAAACTTTGGATGTGGGCTAAAATTGTAAAACCTTTATTTTTCCTTTTTGTGGGGGGTACTGGGGATTGAGCTCAGGGGCACTTGATCACTGAGCCACATCCCCGGCCCTATTTTGTGTTTTATTTAGTAACAGGGTCTCACTGAGTTGCTTAGTGCTTCATTTGTGTTGAGGCTGGCTTTGAACTGTGATCCTCACACCTCAGCCTCCTGAGCCGCTGGGATTACTGATGTGTGCCACCATGCCTGGTTTATTTTTGCTTTTGGTCTGCAGGTATATGTTTGTACTCACAGGATACAAGACCTTGAGGGCTCACAACAGATTCCCTGAAGGGTAGATGAAGAATCTGGGCAGTATATATCCATGTGCAAATTTTAGGACTAATGTAAAGTACTTAACACAGATTTTGATAGAGTAGATCCTCTATAAGGGTAGCTTTTATTGTTATTTTTTTTTGTCCTGTTGAGAATTTTAGTTATTTGAGGGACAATAGAATGCATACATATCATATTTACAAATGCTGAAAAGCTGGTAAGGATATTTAATCTATTAGAAAAACAGAATGAAGTTTCAAAGTACTCCTAATATAATCTGAATGGGTAAACTAATCAGTGAATGCTCATGAAATGGTACTTAAGACATTACTGCTCTTAGATTATTAATAGAAGAAAAAGAGGTATTGAAAATCCCTGCGAATACAGAAGAATATGTGCAAAGCTTACATCATTGGCTCATATCAGAAGTAACTTAAATGTTCAACATAGAATAGTTAAATAATCTATAATGAATCTATTTATTTTAAGAGACAGGGTCTCACTATGTTGCCTAAACTATCTTGAAATCCTGGGCTCAAATCAGCCTTCCATGTAGCTGGGACAGCAGGTATGCACCACTGTACCCAGTCTAGTTTATGGTGAATCTATGTAGAGGACTTTAATGTCATAAAAATTGATTAGGAAGGTTGGGGTTGTAGCATGTGTGAGGCACTGGGTTTGATCCTCAACTCCACGTATAAATAAATAAAGGTATAAAAATACAAAAACATTATTTAAAAAAATGATTAGAAAGTATATGGTTGTCTCCAAAGTGCAATTTTAGTCTAACAAAAATATAAGAAAAAATGAAGAACACTAGTTTATTTTTGCCTCATTTTAGGTACTGCGTATTAGTCTGTTTTCTGTTACCTCCTGAGGCTGAGTATTTTATAAACAAAAGATATTTATTTAGCTTGCAGTTTTGGAGGCTTAAGGGCATAGCACTTCCATCAGCTTGGTTCTGATGAAGGCCTCATGAGGGATGGCCTCAGGGTGGATAGCCTCAAGGCAGATAGCCTCAAGGCAAGAGTACCTGAAAGAAGAAGAAATTACCTGGTGAGAGTGAAGTCCAGAGATGGGAGTGGCCAGGATTGCTCTTTAGGAGAACTAAAGTCTCACAAGAACTACCTTAAATCTCTTTGGAGAGCAGTACCCCTGTTGACCTCCTTACTAGGTTCTACCTTTTAAAGGTTCCAACAGCTTATTCACATTACACTGGAGATCAAGCCTTTAACCCATGAACTCTTGGGGGACAAACTGCATCCAAACCATAGCATGTGCCTTTAAAGTTTTGTTTAAATGAAAAACTGTCTTAACCCCATTTATTTTTTTAATTTTTTTAAAAAAATTTTTAGTTGTTGATGGATTTTTATTCTATTCATTTTTTATTATTTATATGTGGTGCTGAGGCTCGAACCCAGTGCCTCATGCATGCTAGGCTAGCGCTCCACCAATGAGCTACAGCCCCAGCCCCTTAACACCATTTATTGTGTAAAGAACTGATCTTTTCTGGAAAGAATTTGGGGGTAGGAGAGCATTGACATGTCTGTCATTTATTTATTTATTTTAACTTTTTTTTTTTTTTTTTTTAGTTGTAGATGAACATAATGTCTTTATTTTATGCAGTGCTGAGGATCGAACCCAGTGCCTCAAACATGCGAGGCAAGCGCTCAACTGCTGAGCTACAACCTCAGCCCATGTTTGTCATATATTTAAAGTGGTGTCACATGAAAGAGAAATTAGGTTTATTCTGTATTTCTTTAAAGAGAAGATCTAAATCTAGGTATAAAGGAGAAAAAGGAAAGAAGATGCAGGGAGGTAAACTTTAACGAAGACCTTTCTAAAAATAAGAGTTCTGATACCGTCCTTCCTTCTCTGAAAGAATGACCTGACTTCGATAGAAGTAAAGTTATTCCAATAATATTACTATGAAGCAGGATTTTAAGACATTGTTGCAGAACTCTAGGTTCCTAAAGTAAGCCTTAGAAGTTCTGTGAATATTTAGAAAATACTTAAAAAGTTTAAATAATTGCACTGGAATTTCAAATGTTTACTCAGATATTTCAGATACCACATATTAATACTTTGGAAATCACTGACATGTTCCAGATGTACTGCTTAATTGAGTTGTTTTGGTGCAAGCAATAATGCAGTCATAAAAGTTGATCATGTTTCTGCCTTCCTCTTTGGCTTTTGTGTGCAAGACAGTTACTTACTCTGTGTATCTGTGTATGTCAATCAGGATTTTATTAATACTTTGTAACCAAAACAAAATACAGAAAGCAGTTGCATACTGAGAATAGATATAAGACTATGATTATCATCTGTACCCTCTAATTTCAAGTTTTTTTAGTCCTCAAAACAGGTTGATTGCTTTCAGTGATTGATTTACTCTAACATAACATTGCTTTGATCTCTTTTGTATATTGGAATCACACTATAAATTGTTTAAAAGTCTGATTTGGAGGATGGTCAGTCCTGTCTATCAAACGGTTGTTGTTGTTGTTGTTTTAAACTGAGGATTGAACCCAGGGCCACTTTACCACTGAGCCACATTCCCAGCCCTTTTTTTAGATTTTTTTTTTGTACCAAGGATTGAACTCGGGGGTATTTGACCACTGAGCCACATCCCCAGCCCTATTTTTGTGTTTTATTTAGACACAGGGTCTTACTGGGTTGTTTAGCGCCTCGCTGTTGCTGAGGCTGGCTTTGGACTCACAATTCTCCTGTCTCAGCCTCCCAAAGTGCTGGGATTACAGGCATGCGCTACTGTGCCTGACACTTTTTTTAGATTTTATCTAGAGACAGTGTCTCGCTGAGTTGTGTAGGGCCTCACCAAGTTGCTGAGGCTGGATTTGAACTTGTGATCCTCCTGCCTCAGCCTCCCAAGCCACTGGGATTATAGGTGTGCCCCTCCACACCCCACTCGAATGGTTTTTAATCTGCTTGTTTTTCTCTTGCCTTGGTTTGAGCCATCATATTTCATCCAAATGACCTCAAAACCTTTGCAGTTGGTTTCCTAATCCTAATTTCCATTTTGGCTCCTCTAATCTATTCTCCTCAAAGCAGCCATTGTGATCTGAAAATGTCTTTGCTTAGAATTTTAGTTGTTTCTGTTCCTTTCATCTTCATCATTTCTTATCCTTTCATTCTTTTCTGACCCATAAAATTACAAAGCTGTATGTTCTCTCAGAACCTTTTACTCCTTCCTTCTACTCCGAATGATGCTAATCCCATTCTTCACATTGTTTTTTTTTTTTTTTTTTTTTGGTACTGGGGATTGAACTCAGTGGCACTCAACCACTGAGCCACATCCCCAGCCCTATTTTGTGTTTTATGTAGAGACAGGGTCTCACTGAGTTGCTTAGCGCCTCGCCATTGCTGAGGCTGGCTTTGAACTCGCGATTCTCCTGTCTCAGCCTCCCTAAGTGCAGGGATTACAGGCATGTGCCATGGCGCCTGGCTCCATTCTTCAGTTTCATAATTCTTTATCCTTCATATTTGAGCTTAAAGATCACTTCCTCAGAGGGTGGAAAATATACTCCCTTTAACAACTCTGAGTTAGAAAAGGTACATGACTGCACCCTTTATACTTCTAAGCACATTTGAGGCTCATTATTGAAGCAGGAAAGGGGAATATTGTTTCAACTAATAAAGCATCCTGTGGCACAGTAAGCTTTTAGTCACTATTTTTGAAGGTGTATGTGGGTGCGTGAGGCTCTGTTTTCAAGCTAAGGAGAAGGTAGGGAGTAAGCTGTTAGAGCAAAGATGTCTTAACACTTAGTGAAAAAGTAGCATGTTTAGTAGTTTGAAACCTTCATAAGTAATTCACAACTATAATAAAATTGGGCTAAAGAGGTTAAATGGCTTGACCAAGTTCACTGCTATTAAATGGAAGTACAAGACTAATTCTGTCAAATCCTACAACGCCATCATACTTAATAACTAAGGAAAGTAAGTACTGTAAGTGTAGAACCTATGATGGTAGGGAGAGCCATTTCTTCAAATTACTAATGAATCTGTTTCTCTGAACACTTAACCCAATTACAATCTTTTAGTAAAAGCCAGGTGGAAAAATCTGTTACTCCTTAACTGTGATAAAGGTGGTGTCCCCGAATTTCTTGCCCAATCTCTTGATGTGATGGAAACAAAACGGCAAATAGAGTAGATAGATTTTATTGTTCTTTTTCATTAACTTACTCAGTTAAGATTGTGTGTCCCTTTTCATATCAAAATCTAAATAGTAAGCTAACAAATGAGGGAAGAATAATTTTCTCATACAAGAAGTAATCTAGAAATAGGCAGATCAGAACTGGTTCAGCTGATTGTTCATGGCATTAGCTGGAAAAAGCAGAGATCTAACAAGGTAAAGGAATATTTGCCATCTTTGCTAGGTGAGACCTTCAAGAAAATTTCTATGGAAACCAGACTTCTTTTGTTTCATTGGTGAGAACTATATCACATGACCACTTGAAGCTAGAAAATGACAGAAATGATGAATGGTATCTGTGTCTCATGCCCCCTTCACTTAGTTTCTTTTCCTGTGATGGTCTGAGTACCTAAATCACAAATTTGCATTGTGCCTTTTAGATTTACATTGGTGCAGAAGCATACAGTGGAATTTAACCAAGTGGCAATGGCTAATTCAGATGGATCCGAAGCTATGCTGAACAGAGTGATGACGAAAGATAACATTGGTGTCGCTGTGGTATTAGAGGTCCACAAAGAACTATTTGGAGCAGGTGAGTGCAATTTAAAATATTCTTATAAATAAATACATTCCCAAGTTTTCTTAAAACAAGTGAAGATATCTTATTGTTACTTATTGCAAAGTTATTTTCTTGTCTTTTGAGGAACACTTAGGAAGATGGTCAGGAAAACAGCATTTATTTATGAAACATCATCTGTTTCTTGTGATTTTTTGAGATATTCTGTGGTCTCTGTTAGTCTTTTTGTAACCTATCAGGTAATCTGTGTAAGGTCTTTTAATATGCCATAATTCCAAAATGTTATTTAAAATAGGGAGTGTTTTGTTAGCCTGAATTTATTATAATGACATGGTCCTCTTTTTTTTTTAATATTTTTTTTCAGTTGTAGATGGGCACAAGATCTTTATTTTATTTATTTATTTTTATGTGGTGCTGAAGATCGAACCCAGTGCCTCATGCATGCGAGGCAAGCGCTCTACCACTGAGCTACAATCCCAGCCCCGACATGGTCCTCTTTTGAGCCATACTTTTTGTTTCTTGTGTGTGAACCCTTTGTCTTTAAAGTTAAAATACTTGGCACATTTTCTTTAATTTTTTTTTCTTGTTATATCTCAAGTCATTGTTAGGGTAAGAACAGGATTTTTATCTATGTGGGACTGTTCTTTAGCTTTTTAGCTTATTTATAACTTCCTTCAGAATCAGAAATTCATTATGTACTTTGTGTTATCTAGATCTGTTTTTACCCTTTTCTATTGCCTGCCCTTGAGTGTTAACATTGTTCACTGGTTTGTTTTAAGGAAGAGCAAGAAGGAAGTGAGGCTATGTTACTACTTTCTTTTTCCTATACTTTTTGCAGAAGAAAAGATTTTTTTCACCTTGAGTATTGATTTGAATTATTCAGACCTTGAATGTGTTATAACCTCCTTTTTCCATCATCCTTCAGTTTATCCTTCATCAAAGAGAGTCTTTGATGTGAGATTTTGACTTTTCTTCTTTTTGAGCCTCTCCATAGTTACCCATTTTTATAAATTTTATCTATTTTTATGTCATTCCCATCACCTTTTTCTTTTGATATTTTTGTTCTGGTATGATAATAATTGAGTTTTTTTTGGAGTTTTACTCTCCTTTTAACTTGCAGAAGAATAATTCCAAACTATACAGTAGGTGCTTCCACTGAAGTACCTAAAGTATGTATCTTTTATATTCCAGAAGAAGAATTTAATAATAGAGAAAATGCTTATGGCTCCTTTGCCATAAGCAAAGGGCACATTTTTTAATGTTTTATATAGTGAACATTAGTCTCTCACCCGAAGTGACACTACAGAACTTATAGGAAAAGAAGACACCTGAGAAGATTTTGGCAGCAAGCATTTATCTTATCAAATTACATTAAAAATGATTCCTTCTATTACATATAATAGATTACTTCAATTAATTTTAATAGAAAAATTAAATTTGAATGTTCACTGATATTCCAAGAGCCCCAAAGTATGTAACATGGAGCCCTTCTCATCTCAGTCACATTCTTGGAATAGCTCTTTTTCATTTCTCTATACAGATCCCAATGTATAGAATATATGTAAATAGTTTTCTTTAAGTGGTATCATACTATGCATACTGAACTTTACATCTTGGATATTTTATGGACATCTTTCTGACAGCATATTAACATATTAACTTCTACGATTTTCAATATATTATCCTGTCCATTTGGAAAGTAACTATGTTAGTGTTTATTTTGACAGAATTAAAAAACATAGGATTTTTATGGGGGAGAAAGAACCTTAGTTTAATTCTCATTTTCCAAATGAACCTGAATACCAAAATAATTAAGTAGCTGACTAGTTCAAGACTACACAAAATAATTAGTAATAAAGCCTGGTCTGAAACAAAAGTGACCTTTGAGAGCACACAATTTTCATTTATCCAGGTTTGTGTTAGGAATTTGTTTAGGTAGAGAATTGACTTATTTTGTATAGCTTAATATCACGTGGTCTTTTACTACTGATCTATCACTGTTAGATTCAGGAAATGCATGATGAATGAGTACTAGTGGGAAGAATTTAAAGTCTAGGTGACTTAACAATTGAAAACTTGCCTCACTAAGTTATTGTGACAGATATTTCTGTCTCAGTTAAATGAGATATTTCAAAGTGCTAATTTAAAATGAGAACTCGGTAAATGCAAGGCATTATAATCAAATGTTGATTATATGGTGATATAATTCCTAACTTGGACATGTAGAGCAGGGATCAGCAAAAGTTTTTCTGTAAAGGGATAGATAGTAAATATTTCAGGCTCAATAGGCTATGTAAGTCTTAATCATAGACTCCCCCACCTCATCCTTTATTCCTTCCCTTTAAAAATATAAAAGCACTCTTAGCTCACACAGGCTATATGGGTGGTGGAGCTAGATTTACCGTACAGGCTACGATTTATCAACTTGATCTGAAAGAGTAATTTCCATATTAGGATTACCAGAATCTTAGCCCCTTGACTTCTGAGAACCAATTTGAAATAAAAGGGAAGGTATAAATTCCTGGAGAAGAGTAAAAAATTGTTATGGATCTTTTAGAGAAAACTTTTAAGATACTACTTGTCTTAAACATAAAGCATAACTTTATTTTTTTTTTATAATGTTTAAATTTAGGTATGAAGCCTATTCATGCTGCAGACAAACAGCTGCTTATAGTGGCAAATGCCCACATGCATTGGGACCCAGAGTATTCTGATGTGAAACTTATTCAGACCATGATGTTTGTCTCAGAGGTTAAAAACATTCTGGAGAAAGCCTCAAGCAGGCCTGGCAGCCCAACTGCAGATCCTAATTCCATCCCGCTGGTGCTATGTGCAGATCTTAACTCATTGCCAGATTCAGGTATTTATAACAACATTTCCTTCTTGTTTTCAATTTTGCTTTTAGTCTGAGTTGAAATCCTTATGGCTCTTAGCTGGGCGTGGTGGTGCACGCCTATAATCCCAGCACTTTGGGAGGCTGAGACAGGAGAATCGCAAGTTCAAAGCCAGCCTCAGCAACGGCGAGGCACTAAGCAACTCAGCGAGACCCTATCTCTACATAAAACACAAAATAAGGTTGGGGATGTCACTCAGTGGTTCAGTGCCCCTGAGTTCAATCCCTGGTACCCCTCCCTTCCTACAAAAAAAGAAATCCTTATGGCTCCTATTGTTTGAGTAGAGACTTTCTCTTTTAAATTAGGAAGTGTATCAGTGAGAATTCCAGGGATAGGGCAGTAGGTAATTGAGGAGAGTTTAGTAAAGAAACTATTTCTAAAGATGAGGTGAGGTGTAAGGGAAACACAAGAATGAATATTGCAGTACTCATTCTCTAGGGGAGTGTGGTCTGGGAGCTGTCAGCAGAACTTGTAAAAAGTAGATGTAGGAGAGGACCACATAATAGGAACAGTGACTTTGAACTGAACAGTGCCTGCAAAAACCAATAAGGGACTCTGCTCCTGTCTCTCTGATCTCCTGCCAGTGCTGCTCATTGACTAAATCCAACTAAAAGCTAGAGTGGGATAAGGGTTTTGCAGTTAATGCAGTAAAGATAGCTTCCTAAGGTACAGAGTACAGTAGAGAATGGTGATCTGAATGGGCAACCAGAAAATATTCATTGTTTAAAAGTTGGCAGGTTTTCAGTGAATAACTGATACTAAGTATAGAACAATGATCAAAACACCTAGAATTTCACATTACTTCTTGAACTCCACTATTTTATGTCCTAACTTCTGTCGTTTTGTATCTTTGTAAAACTCAGTTTTCTGTTTTATGAAATAATTAATTAATTAAATGTATTTTGATACTGGGAATTGAACCCACGAGCACTTTTATCATTGAGCTACATTCCTAGACCTTTTTTATTTTTTTATTTTGAAGCATGATCTTGCTAAATTGCTGAGATTGACCCTAAACTTGGTATCCTCCTGCCTCAGCCTCTTGAGTCACTGGGATTACAAGCATGCACCATGATGCCGGGCTTCAGTTTTCTGTTTTAGATGCTAAATTTCAAACATAAAACATTAACATATTACTTTTTTGTTATTACCAAAGCATATTCTAAATTTTGTATGTTATCATTATTAGGCCATTAAAAAGCACTCAACAATAAACATAAAATAATCAAATGTTTACAATTGCAATATTTAAAAAAAGTCACTAAACATCTTTTTCTTTTAGAAAATAAATGTTGAAATCTTTGACCAGTTGGTACCTTAACCACACTCTCCTTTTTTAAATCCTTTGAGTTGAACTGCTCTGAAACACAAGTTTTTCTCCTATTTAACTTGATTTCTTTAAGCCAGTTAGCTGTCATCTGTCAGCATAGCATAGTGAGCTGACTCTGGAGATAGGCTTTCAGGTTTGAATCCTAGTTCTGCCACTTACCAACTGTGTGGTCTGTGATCAAGTTTCTCATTTTTAAATAAGAGAATAATCATTTTATCTACCGTGTAGAATTGTTTGTGAGGTTTAAGTTTGTAAAGCACTTAGATAGGCATATAATAAATGCTAGGTAAATGGTGATTTTTTTGAGCTATTTATAGTACTGATATTACATGGATTACTTCATTGTATCTTGCTATCATCCTGATCACAGATAGAGAGGACTCTAATATTAGTGTTCACTAATCATCCTAAGAGATGTAATAATGTTTTCATGTCTACTAATTTTAGTGGAAACTGTACTTTCTGAATGTTGCTATTCAACTTTTTAGATACATCTAATAATTTGGTCAAGTAGAATGTCTTTGGCATATAATATTCTTTGTAGTGTCAGGCTAAGAAAACTCATGCTAACTCAAAATAATGTTATCTAGCTGACACTAGACACTGAAATGTTGAAGATATAAAATGTTTTTGTAATGATTTTTTATTATATGTGCTATATTTATGTTTCCAAAGTTGTTGGTTGTGTAAAATAGGAAAATATTCAAGAGATAGGTTTAGAATAATATTTCCCAAACACTTAAGGTCAAGATCATTTTGGTGAATGTTGCTTAGATCCTCAAATCATATAAAGCTCAAGGAACTATTAAGAAACAGGCAGTTCCTAGGTAATCTGGATATTTTATTCTGAAATGAGCAAATACCCTTTAAAAAATCTGACATTTTGATTTAGAAAAAAAATTTTTTAACAATAAAGAAGTCATATAAATAAAGTTTTATATGACTTAATCTAATAAAACCACTCTGAAGCCGGTGTATCTACCTGGCTACAGGTCTTAACTATTAAAGCCTTGTGTAAGTACTAAATACTAAATGATAATGTTCATTTCTTTACTCTACTAGGTGTTGTGGAATATTTAAGCAATGGAGGAGTAGCTGACAACCATAAAGATTTCAAGGAACTAAGGTACAATGAGTGTCTTATGAACTTCAGCTGCAATGGAAAAAATGGAAGCTCAGAAGGGAGAATTACACATGGCTTCCAACTTAAGAGCGCCTATGAAAATAACTTGATGCCTTACACCAATTACACCTTTGATTTCAAAGTGAGTAGCAGCCTGTGTGCTGGTGCAGAAAGTATTTCAAATGTAAACAGGTGACAAGAAAAGTGTAATTTCTATACTTAAAATTAATTACATAGTCTTCACTTTATTTTTTTAAAATTTTTTTTGTAGTTGTAGATGGATAACATGCCTTTATTTTGTTTATTTTTATGTGGTGCTAAGGATTGAACCCAGTGCCTCACGCGTGCTAGGCAAGCACTCTGCTGCTGAGCTACAAACCCAGCCCCATAGTCTTCACTTTTTTAGATTCTCAAAATGCCTAAGTTTACACTTAAACATAAGGAATTTTGTTAGATTTGTGGTGGTTATTATCATGACAGTTGGTTTTTTGATCTTCATTTTTTCAAATTTCAAATAATACTTACAATAACAAATACTTCTGAAATGTTTACTGTGTTCCAGACATGTCTAACATACTTGGGCTAAACTTACTTTGAATGAATTTATATGATATTCAATAAAAAAATTTCTTAGTACTTCCCATTTATATTTATCTTTAAAATTTCTAGGTTTGTTTTAATGATGGGGTTACAGGTCACACATAACATCTATATTATATCCATTTAGTCATTACTAATATATGCCCATACAGTGGAACACTCCAGTTTTAAAAAGGAAAAAGATAGTTTTTGGAAAATAAGAAAAAGAAATTGAAGGACTATTGTACGGGGCCCGCTGTTCTTTAAAGAGATTGGTCATGGTGGCTTTTTGTAGTTAATCTCTTTTTTATTGCTTATTTTCTGATCACTTTGTCTGCCTTTTAGCCTTTATTTTGTCCCTATTTTACTTTCTGACATTTCAGGCATCTGTACTAATATACTACCCTGAAAAAATAAAGATATTAGAAAATTGTTTGGTATAAGCATCCACAAGAGGATTTAATACAATACCAAAGGAAATTTATGAAATGGGCTCTTTTACAACTCCAGTAACCTTGTTTTCATTTTTAGTGTTTGCTTCTGAAAACAAATAGTAAGAGGAGAAAAGGCCATGTGTTGATGTTATTTATCAGCTTTTGTAATCAGGAAGTAGGGAAAAAAGCCACTTAAAATTTGAATCTAATTTGGTATTTTTGCTATTAGATAGTTCTACCCAGTGATAGTTCATTTTGTAATCACTTATATGCAGTGATGTACTGGTAAATATTTCTTGGAAAAAGAGGCCTTAATTTGTAGAGTTTGCTGATTTCTGTGGTTTAAGTGCTTCTGCTAAAACATGTTCCAAGCTCCCAGAATGATACCTTTGAATGCCGCGTTGGGAAGGTATGCTAATAAAGTTGGCACTAGCTGGCTTCAGGCACAAAGTGTTTTGTGTAAGCTTCAAGAAATACCTCTACATTTATTGATACAGTTTACTATAGGTTAAATTTTGTCCTTTTAACTATATTGATAAATCTGCTGGTATAACCCCAAAATCCTATAATATAATTTCTCCAAAAGAAATGTTCAGTAATTCTACAACTATTATTGTTTTGGTATGTGTATAGGCAAAAGAAAGTAGATATTATTCCTTCCTTGCTTTTTTAAAGGTTACTTTTTCCCTGTCCATAAAGCAAAAATTAGAGAAACAATATTTGGCCTATCAATCTAAGCTGCCTTCCTCAATCACCTGAATTGGTCTAAAATTCTTTGTTAACATTTCTTCAGAATGTATTATGTGTGTTAATAAATCAACATTCATACTGGCTAAATGAGTACAGTTAAAGTAACAAATGCTTGGCTTGGAGAGTGATGAAGTAGAAGAACAGAGCTAGCAATTAGTGGAAAAGAGGCATATATATGGGTAGATAAGTAGACTGGCTGAATGGATGAGAGGGTAGAATGGGATAGAAGGATGGTATGAGAATGAAGTAAGGGTACGTCTGGGTAGAGAGAATGAACAGTAAAGTTTGCAGGTATATATGAAGTACTGTATGTAATTCTATCCCAAAATTGAAGGAAGTCAATAAAAAAGGAGAGTTAACACTGCATATAAAAGTATCCCATGGCCGGGCGGGGTAGTGCAAGCCTGTAATCCCAGCACTTAGGGAGGCTGAGACAAGAGAATCATGAGTTCAAAGCCAGCCTCAGCACAAATGAAGCACTAAGCAACTCAGTGAGACCCTGTCTCTAAATAAAACACAAAATAGGTCTGAGGATGTGGCTCAGTGTTCGAGTGCCCCTGAGTTCAATCTCCAGTACCCGCCCCCCCCAAAAAAAGTGTCCTATGATCAACATTAAATACAGATCCCACAAGTAGTGTCCTGCCATTACCTCACTGAGATGTTACTTAATTTTGTTTATTTGGCTTAACATTTGTTTACTTTCTTGGTTACTGATAAGTTCTTATAATTCAGTCATACTGTCTAGAACTGGTTTGTAGTGAATTGAAGTATAGCTGTTAGGAGAATTACTCCTTTCTCAATATTATTTGCAGACCCCAAGTAAGTTTAATAAAGTTTAATTCAGACCTGCTGCTGTTCCTCACTGGTCCCTCATCCCCCCAGTCTAAAAGCTTTTTCATCACTGTGACCAAAATACCTAGTAAAAGTTTATTTGGGGCTCATGATTCCAGAGGTCTCAATCCATAGATGGAAATTTTATTGCTGTGGGTCTTAATCAAGGTAGTATATCATGGAGGAAGGACTCAGCAAAGGAAATTTGCTTGGTTCATGGCAGGGTCAGGAAAAGAAAAGAAAGGAAGTGGCCTACAGGGAAGATGCACTCTTTTAAGGCATGATCCCAGTGACCCACCTTCTCCAGACATGCCTCATCTGCCTATAGTTATCACCAACCCAGTCCATTCAAACTAGGATGGACTTATTAGGTTACAGCTCTCATAATTTTACCTCTGAATATCCTACATTAATAGGAGCTTTGGGGGGACACCTTGTATCCAAATCATAACCATGTATAAAGACTTCAATGAAAAGAGGAATGAGTTTTCCTGCTAATGTCAAGTAATATACCTTTCTTTCTTAAATTATGAAATTTATAATTTTTCACACTCTTAAAATGAAAAGCTTAGCGCAAAGTGTTTTTACATTTTTATCAGTTTTATAGACTTCTACAATGTAGTCTTATACAAAAGATAATTTTTCCACATTAGTCCTTTTTTTAAAGAAACTGAATCAAAGATAAAGAATCATTACTTCATAACTTCCTTTGTGAATATGATCAAAGAGATCCCCCCCCCCCCGCCATGTACATATATGCACAGATACTTGGGCAAGTTCATAGACATGGTCTTCCTACGGATTTTGATAAGAGCCTTTACGCTGGATGTTTCAAATCAAGAAAATAGGTAACAGTTGACTTCTCTAGTTAAATACGTCTTTCTGGAGCATTTAGCGTATTTCTTGGGACCTACATTTATGAAGAATTCTGTTACTAGCAGCTGATGTGTATGATGGCACTCTAAGAGACTGATATCGATAGTTTTTTCAAAATATGTATTCATTTATGTTTTCATTTTTTTGAGAGTATTTCATTTTTTTGTTTGAAGCAAAAAGTGGTCTTAAAGGGGAGGTATAGTCACCCTGGTCCTTGTTAACTCATAAAACTAGGCATTAAGCAGAATGAGGGAATAATAACTTGTGATCATATAATTTCCAAACTGTTTGGACTTGAAGCATTAATGACAGAAGTCCTCTCCTGCACCCTGCTAGGTTCCTTAATTTATGGTAAAGTAAGGTTGGATAAGGTCTTTTCTCTCCAAAGAATTTTTTGGCATTTTGTTCTTGGTTATATGAAAATTGACAAACTAAAGTCGTGGTTTCTAGAATCTCTTAGTAGCTCATTTCATTGTGATACCATTATTAGGTATAGTATTTGTAAATAGGTAATTTCAACTGTAGAAATATTTCTTTGTATTTGGGTTTATGTTCTCTTGGTTTAGACAGGAACCACACAGGAAAAAATTTAAATTTCTTATCTTGCATTCATAGCCTGGGACAATCAAGGCACACTACTTTTGAGATTTACTGATCAGACAAATCATCTAGCTCTGAGAGAGATAAGTGATATATTTGGGTCCCTACTAAATGTTTTTTATTTAGATATCCTTATATAGCAAGGAAATCTAGAAATGATTGTATATCAAGGTTTGTGGAAATTAGAATAGTTAGCTGTGCACTAGCTATGTGTTATAAATGTCCTTATTTTCTATTACTGTAACAGTACAGTTTCAACATTGATATGGATAAATATTAGATTTCACTAAACCAAGTAGGCTGATTCTAAAAATGCCTAGACATAATTTGGTGTGTATTGTAGCTTCTCAGTTTATCACTTAGGCACACATGGAAGTTTTTATGATTCAGTAGGATGCTGTGTTTCATGTAATACCCATTGCAGATTTGAACCTTGTTTGATCCTGTGGTAAAGATAATAGGTTCCAGAAATAAAGGTTATTTAGTTATTTTGCTTTTATAAATTATGAATTTTTCTTTACATAGAGTTTTTCTTTTATCTAAACATGTTTTTCTTTTTTCTCTCCTCTGCCCCCCAACCCCCAATCTCTTTCCAGGGCGTAATTGACTACATTTTCTATTCCAAGACTCATATGAACGTGCTTGGTGTCCTGGGGCCTTTAGATCCTCAATGGCTGGTTGAGAACAACATCACTGGGTGTCCACACCCTCACATCCCTTCAGACCACTTCTCACTGTTAACACAACTTGAACTCCACCCTCCACTCCTGCCTCTTGTCAATGGTGTTCACTTGCCTAATCGGAGGTAGTGGAGTACTGCCCCGCAAAGACGGGGATCTGTTGCTATGGACCTGTACAGTTGTAAATCAAAGTATGTAGGAGTGAAGTATGGCCATCCTTAAGCTGCTTCTTCAGGTTCCTTTCATTATGTGTTTGCTATAAGACTTTGTACATTTTTGTGCATATTGATATCATTTGGCACTAGGGCTGGAACCAAAGTATTATTGTCTTTCCAAAATTTTAATTTAGTGTGTTTTTAAATTGGATTTTCTTCATATTATATTAGGAGTCAGCATTCATAATTGATTAATCACCTATTTGAGGCCAAGCAACAATGTATTTGTTTTGGAAAAACGAATACATTCCTTTGAATGGTTTCAAATGAGCCAGTTGATTTTGTAAAAGGCAATTTTTTTAAACTATAAATGTAAGATTTTAAATTGAATGATGGCATGCCTTCCAGGGAAAACTTTCTTGAATTTCTGTTTTCCTTTATATCAAACCAATTTTTGGCTCCCCAAGTCGTTTGCACATTAACAAAGCACTTAAATTTGCTTGATCTGTACATAAACTATGATATAATCTCTAGCTGTAATAAGAAAATTTGAGATATTAAAAGATGATTGCACAATATGCTCTCAGAATCAAGCATTTCACAGCACATGACAGTTTGTTGGCTAAATACTGGTTGTTTTGTTTTGGTTGGTTTTGAGAGATCACTCTGTTATTTTTGTCCCTAATATTAGTTGCAACCTGTTTAGGAGTATTCTAAGCCTGTCTCTCTAGTTTATTTATAGGGCAACAGCAGGTAATTTATACTGCCATACATTTTGAAAATAGGATTTGGTATGTTTAGGATGCCCACAAAATTAGTGTCTGGTATTTTTCATTATTCCTATTTACCCTTGTTTTCTGTCTGATTTTACTGGAAAAAGAGATACATCATTTTGCCTTTATAGTCAAATATTCACAAAACAAACTGCTGAAAAAAAGACCCTAATCAAAGTTTCAGAAGGGGAAAGCCATACAAATACTTCATGTGTTTCCCAAAGTAGGTTAAATGGCTGATGGTTTTGATTGAGGTTAATAATAGAAAGGATTTGAGGGAGAGAGAACAGATTTGGGGCAGTAGTTGAAAACCTTGGATCATTTTTTCCTGACTCTAGCTGCCAAATGGCCATCATATGCTTTTAATCTTTGTTTCCATTGTCTGTCAGGGTTGAATTAAAAAGCTACTGGTTTATTCCCAACTGTTGATGCCTTCAGATATGTTGGAATCCTTTTTTTTCCTTTTTGCCCAAGAGGAGCCAGTTGAAAATTTGTGACTCAAGAGGCAGTGAACGTAATATCTCGTTTTCTGGGGGGAAAAATTGGTTGGCTACTTGATGTTAATTATGGCACAGTAACAGGAAAAGGTTGTGTCTGTGTTTTTAAGTTTTTCTTTATTCTGCTTTTTTGCTGCTATAAGAGTTTTCTGAAATTTATATTTTAAACTTTTCATGCACTTTACTGTTTCTAGTCTCAAAATGTGATATTTTTAATAAACAAGAAATTTTCCATTATGTGAATGAAATTTTAAAAGAAAATAGCCTATATTTGTGTCTCACTAATATATAAAGTACAAGTCAAATTTAAATTATTTAATTAGTTTTAAATATGTACAATTTGTCTCCTCTTTCAAACCTGACATCTTAGGCTGTTTTATTCTTAAATGATGCATTTCCTTTGGTCATTTTATACTAATTTCTTCCATAGTAAATTAATCAGGCTATATAAGATAATATATCCCCTCAAGGGTAATTTTAGTGGGACAAGGGTGGTGGGATGATGTAATATCATATATGGGATTGCATCAGAAGGGTTCTGTAAAGCCTAAACTCCCTTTTTAAAAGTGCCTAGTGATAGAGGCGTTGTTTGTCATCTATTATAATTGGAATGTCATTGTAGTTCAGTGAAGTTTGATGTAAATATTCTTTTAAAAATGTTAAAGTACCAGAATAAATGAAAAGAAACAACCCTTAAGATGACAGATTTTCCTCAATGTGCAGGTATCCCTTCTTATATACCTCAAGCATCCAACATCTAGCCATGCAAATTGATTACCTGAAGCATAGTACTGGAAAGTAGAATAGCATGAAAAACTTAATTTTGTGGACATTACCTTTTTTTGTAATCAGCTACTGTATGTTTTATTTTAGATCTTTTGTTTTGGGTGGATTTTCTGCTCTGGAGGTATATGCACTAACAAAACATTTTCCTCCTTTCATTATACGCATGTTAATTAGCAATGTGAGCAATATTTCCTACCATACTTCACTCCCAATATTTTTTGAGATGTTTGTATAAAATGGAATTTAAAGTTCACTTATGATTGTATATGAACCACAGAGGAGCCCATTTATTAATAAAAAAACCCTTTTTTAATAGTTAAATGTAGAGGGAAAAATAAAAAAATTGGGAAACATTGTAAACAGCTTAAGTTTATTTTGTGTATGATTGAGGCACTCTGTTGCAGGAAGGTGTGTAATTGGGTTCTCTCTGCTTCCAAATGCACTCTTTCAAACCATTCATTATCCTGTGTATTTTTAATGTGGTTTTAGTAAATGTTGGTAGTAGCTCTGTTGAAGTAGGTAATTGTGTTTTGTTTTGGGTGGCACACATACTTGGGGCATGGTGACCCAAATTTCATGTGCACGGTTTCCCTTAAGCCCACTGCCCAAATTTCACACACCCTTCACCCTTTGTTCCCTCTGTAAAAGGAGTGGTATCTGTTTTGAGCTGCCAATTCAGGTGATCAGAAATGCTGCTATCCTCAGCATTGTCTTGTTAAAATGCATGCCATTTGGAACTTTGGCAGTGAGAAGCCAAAAGGAAGAGGTGAATGACATATGGTTTATATTCAGTGAAAGCAAAACATATATGCTCATATACTTTCTAGTTTTCAGAATAAGTTAAGCTTTATGCCATTGAGCTGCTGCATATTTTATCTGAAGATAAAAGAAATTTTGGGCATTTTTAGATTGTGATATGTTTCTTTTAAATTGTTAAATATTATTTCTGATATTTAAGAACTGGAGTGTTCTTTAAATTTATTAAAACAGTGTTTGAGGAAGGGAAAACTGCACTGTTTGCCATTACGACTGTCATACAAGTGCATGTCAAGTCACCCACTCTCTCAGGCATCAGTATCCGCCTCATAGCTTTACACATTTTGATGGGGAATATTGCAGCATCCTCAGGACTGACATCTGGAAAAGGCTCAAATCCACTTACTGCTCCTTGCTTGTTGACTTTGTTTTAAAATATTGTGCCTGGTGTCAACTTTTAAGCAACAGCACTGCCTAAAAGCAAGCAGAGAACAGAATCCCAGCACCATTCTATAGGCAACTTTTTAGAATTCAGATACAGTAAATCTGTTCAAGATTTATGATGTTTTATGTAAAAAAATTTTGTACAACATAGCTGAATATTTTTGTTTCATTTCTTTGATGTAAGACGTGTGAACGTTCGTTTGAATATCACATGTTAAAGTCAGGTATGGCACAATGGGTTCTGAGACCAGCTTTTTCCCCTCCCATTTGCCTTGTTCCAGGTTCTTTCTTTTCAAATTACTTTTCTGATACTCATAGGCAGATATTTAATTTTACTAATAAGCATCCTGTGTGAATGTACTGAAAAAGCCACTGTGTTTTAGTGTTGTAGTTCGCAGAAATATAAAACTCTGTTCCTTATTTGCTCCTATTTTTGTGTCTTAGAGTTATATATTAAATCACAGAAGCAAGGGAGAAGGTTGAAAGATATCTAAGGCTCATATCACTTGATTCTATAGCAGATTACATTAGAATTGAGGGTGTGGCACATTAAAACTGGAACATGAGCAAACATCTATTTAGAAATTCTGTCTCCTAAGTATATATTGTTAAATGGGTGAAAATTTAAGTCTGCATTTCCAAGAATTTCTAAAAATCCCTGATGTGATCTATTCTTTCAGTATCAAATAGCAACAAGTACAGAAAGCACATGGGAGTATATGTTCTTTGAAAGAACCAGAGGCATATAGTTTGTCATTCCTAATACAAGGCTAGATTTTCTATTGTTACAAATTGCCTGTGTCCCAATACTTATTTGATTCTTAGCTTTTGTATTCTGAATTTGAGATATTTTAATAGCTTTGCAAAATATGTTGACTGATAGTAGCTTCAGTCACAGAAATCATGATCAGTTTTTGCTACAGAATGGTTTATGGCAAGCAAAAGCTTTACGGCACATTTTCCAAATAACTCATATTTGACATAAATGTGAATTCTCACATTTGTAAGGTTTTCTCATTCTAACATTTGCCCTTACCTTTAAAAAAAGAAAACATCTTTCTAATGTGTTGAAGATTTGTTTACACCCTTTCCTTTTGAATTGTATCATGTTTATAGAACTCTGAATTATAGGTAGCAAGTTAACTAAAGAAGTTAGAATTATTTTTCTAAGCCAGGAACTTCAACTAAAGTTGTGAATTTTTAGACAGATGGGAACTTTTATGCTTATGATTTCTTTGGGATTTTAATTTGATTATAATATCATGATCATCAAATTCAATTTCAGATAGTTAATTAGTGCATTTTTAACCTGACGCATTTACCAAAGTTATAATCTGTTTAACAGGATGCCCAGAGCATCTTTCAGAAATGTCACCTAACAGCTAAGGGTAAAAAGCGCTTATATCTGTACTGCAGGATGTTCTGAACAAGAACCTCTGAAAGAGGGTGGGCAGTTTTAAGGAAGGTGTTAAGGAGAAGCATGCATATTTCTTATTTTAACCAAATCATTTCTTTATGAAAATTTTTCTTGTAAATCAAAAGGCCTATAAGAAGAAATAAAAGCAGGAAAAGCAAGTTTGATTAACCTATTAAGTAATTTCTTTTGGCATAAGTTTGATTAGAGTTGGATTATTCTTGGAACCAAAGGAAAACAAGCATGTTGAGGTTTCATTCAATAAACATGACATGGAAGTAATAGAGCATTTTTGAGTTAAATAGCTTTTAGTTTTAAAGCATATGAATTAAAGGACATGTCTATTAAATGTTAATTTTTTATGGCACATTGTACAAATAATAATGTTAAACTGAGATTAGAAGTCTCATCAGAAATAAATCACAATATGACAGGGTATGCAAATAAATGCCAAGTGATATGACTCTTTTTTGGCATGGTACATTTAGCTTTCAGAATCTTTCAGGAGGCATAATTTGCCACCTATTACTAGTTATTTTGATTGTAGCAGTCTTAACTGAATTTAGATAATTTTACTGTTTGTATGTCAGTTTTAATTTGAAAACATAAGAATCATGGTAGCCCTCTCAGAAATGGTCCTTGCTTATTTCAGTTTTGTGTTAATTTCAAAGTACTGATACATTTTCTTTAAGCTATCCATTGTTGTATGTACCATATTTAATTTGCCTATAGTTATCTGAACTTAAAAAATGGGCTTGGTGTTGGTGTGTCAAACCATGGTTTTGCTTCTTAGTGAATAGACATAGTATTTCCTGCTGCTACTTTCAATTTTGATGCAGTAAGTGATGCAGTATCTGGGTTTCTATTTATTTGGAAACTGTACTGTCCTTTCTCTGCTCAACTTACTAAAAACTATATTCCCTTACCTGTGAAATTCCTGAGCGGTGCTCTGCCAACTTTTGTGGGGAGGAGTTTGGATGACCGTGTTACTGCACACTGGATCTGGAATCAGTGTTGTGAGTGGCAAATTTCTTAAACACCAGCAGCACTGAGAAGTGCACTATGGGCATTTGTACAGTTGTCCAAAAGCAAACACTGCTCTCACGTAGGAGAAGCTGAGGTCTAGAGTTAAGTAGAAGTACTTGGAATGTTTCAGGGAAGAGGAACTTTTCAACTTTGTTGTCTCTGAAGTAGAGTAGGATAGAGGTGAGTTTTTGTTGTTGTTGTTATTTTTGTTATTTTTAAAAGTGAATGTGTACCCTTTTGAAAAGGCCAGGGTATTTGGTCAAATCCACCATGGATTAATTTATATCATCTATTTTGTTTTAATTTATATCTTCTATTGTGATTTATTTCAACCATATAAGTGCCAACTAATTGTTCATGGGACTATATACTCTTCTACTCAATTTACCATTGGAGTAGGGAGGGGTTCATTTATTTTCATGATCTGGAACTAAATAATTCATTGTTTTGCATACATTTGAGTCATTCTGTGGCCTATAGTGTTTTTGTAACTGATTCTAATGGTCAGAAAGCAAAGCACATGATTTTAAAATTGAGCAAGGTGTTTGGGTAATTTTTTCCCTAAATACTTCTTAGTTTCTATTAATATTCTAAAACAAATTGTTTCAGCTTATGTATTTGCTTTGTCCTAAGAAAAAGCCAAGCACTAAATCAACTTGTTGTTGTGTTCCAATAATCAGTTTAAAATCTAAGGTTTTTTTTGAATTAGAGGATTTAATGAAGTGCCATGTAATTGTAGCTTGCTAGTGTTTAATGTTTAATAGACTGGTTCTGTGGTGTTCTAAACATTTAACACTGTCATCCCTGGAGAAAGTGTTTCTACTCTTATTGAACACATTCTCTCTGACAAATCACCAGCTGCTTTATTTTTCTATTTATTAAACAGTTGATGAGGTCTGAATCCTGACCAAACTGCTCGGCTGAGATGTTTTTTTCACAATAGATGCTGTACAAAATGTGCGTGCAAAAGAACACAGTTGGGTGGTAGTATTTTTTCATTAATGTGAACATTGACTAAACAAAGCAGTCCTGCCTTTTAAATCTTGTGGCAGCTCAGAAGGGAGGTGCTTAAGAATCTTAACTACTATGTCAGATGACAAAATACTTTTTTCCATTTTGGAGATTGGGTACTGCTCACACATGATGTATAGGGCTAAATATATGCTTGTTTCCTTGCACCTGTGTACTTCCCCTTCTCTCCCTCCCTTTCCTTCCCCTGTAGGCAATAAATGGCCATTTTGCAACTGCATACTTTTGTCTTGGTTTTTGATTATTTGTTCAGTGTAAGTTTCTGTTTTTAGTTTAGTACTTCTCTTATAAACTAGGGAGCCAAAGGAATTTAGACAAAATGATGACAAATTCATAGAACTTTTTTTCTGGTGAAAATTACATACTTTGTTTAGAATAGATTTTGAAGTTATGTGACTTGTTTTGCCATAGGAAATTCAAGCAAAGGGACGTGTCATTTGAGTGGAACTTGGAGAGGCAGTATGTAATTTGTTGTATTGCGTTTTCTTGTGCCTTATTGATCATGAGAGCATATGTTGAGATTGAACCTCTCATCCTAGATCCTTAAGTGACTGAACAAAACTCCATGCTGACCTCTGGACATGTAGTATGAGTAAGAAACAAGAGTCTGTATGTTTACTATGATGAAAGTTTATTATGAGGGCATAAATTTGGCCTATCCTGAGTAATAGACAACTCTCAGATCATCTGGATTACCAGTATTGACCAAACTCAGCAGCTTAGACCCTCCAAGACCTAGAATAAATTCATTCAAAAAACATTCAGGTATATTGTATGAACAAAATGGTGTAGGGGATGTAAAGATGAAAGACAGGCTCCCTGACCTCCACAAATTACTTTGTAAATACTCATATCATACAAGTTGCCGAAGTGTTTTAAAGAAAATCTTTAAATCTTAGAATCTTAGAAAGTGGGTAGAGAGGAGTGAGAGATCACAGTGAAATAATTAGAAATCCAGCTGTAGGAATATTCAAGTGAAAAATTATTTTTAAGTTGTGTGATTCAGAACAATCTTATAGAGAACGAAACAACTGAGCTAACCATCTTAACAAATGCTTGGGAAAACAAGGACAGATTATTTTGGTCTATCAGTTGCCATCTGGAGACTGAAACCTTTGTGCCTACTAACTTGGCCTTTTAGCTAAGGATTCAATAGGATCTTATTACTGATCTTAAAACCTTGTCTTCATGGAAGCCTTTATGTTGCCAACCTTCAAGAAGTCTTCCAAAAGCAGAGTCACCTGTGAAATGAATCATGAAGTATAGGTTTCAAGATAACTTCCATATTAAGGTACTTCTGAGAGAGGGCATTGACATTCATCAGGTGTCCTTGCATTTACTTTGTGACCCTGGGCAAAACGTGCTCATTGATAAAATGGAGGTTAGAACCTAAATCTTATGATATACTTCTCAAAAAGCAGAGACCAAGGCAAAGGCTTGCACAGAGGTAATTTATTTGGGTAAGTGATCCAAGGAAGAATAAAAACTAGGAAGAATGAAATCAAGGAGGAGAGAAAGCAAAGCCAATGGTTCACTCTTAAGCTAATCAGATCTGCATTTAATAAGGACGTAAACCTGTCAACGACCCTCTGAGGAGCTGAATAGAATGTTTCTTTACATTGTTGTCATGAGGGATGGGAAAATAATTTATTTGTGGACTTTTCCCATGAGACAAGGGTCACTTCCTTCAGCGTTAATTCCACTTCCCTACCCACGTTTGTGCATATATTGAATTCACTTAGCAAGTTTCTGTAGGTGCCTCAGAGAGTGATAGTGGAGAAATGGTATTGGGAGTATAGAAAGAAAGAAACATTTGATGTGGCTAAGGCAAAGTTGTAAGTTACACCTGTGTACATCTGGTTGGAAGGAAGAGAATAAGGAATGAGCTGAGAGAGAGGGAGGCAGAGCATGGTCTGATAATGTTGTACCTTCTGCACCTTTTGAGATTTGTTTGAGCCTGTTTTATAATCCTTGTAGGTTGTGATGGGCTATATCTGAACAAAAAAATAGACTAGTAGTGGTGGAACCAAAGTAATCCACTGCTATAGCTAGTTCTCTATGTTTAATATGTCATCTTCCCTTTTCCATTGTGCATTCCAGAATTTACTCAGCTTTGTACCAGCTTGTCAGTAGCTTTCTGTTACTTCCCTGAGGTTGGATGCCAGACCTTCTTCCCACAAGATATTTTGCACTTGTTAGGTCATGGATCTTTTATAAGCATGAAAGAACCAAGAGAGGCCCAGTGAATCCCCTGGGTTCCAGACATGCTTCTTCCTGCCTTCCATCGGGTAGTAGCAGTTCTGCCTTTCTATGCCAGTATTATAAGTCTTTGCTTATACAACAGCATCATAAGCCCAGAATGACCCCTTCCTGGGAGCAGCCTGTATCCAATGCCTGGGCATGTGTGGTTAGAAAGTTCTAGGCTTAGCCCACCGTACCAACCTCTGATGAGCCATTCCATCTTCACAGTTCCCAGGGTACTTTTGTTGAGACTGTTTGTCCTGCTCAGATTCTCAGTCCAATCCCAATTCTTTTCATTCCTTTTCACAGGTTTTGATTCCAGGAGTATTTATTCACTGAGCGTTTCCTGCCTACTAATCATTTTAGAGTCTGCTTCCCAAGGAACCAAGTTTTATGATTGTTTTGCAGTACTGGGGATTGGGTCCATGGGTGCTCTGCCACTGAGCTACATTCCTAGCCCTTGTTATTTTTTGAGACAGAGTCTTAATAAGTTGCCAAAACTGGCCTTGAACTTGTGATCCTCTTGCCTTAGCCTCTCAAGTCGCTGGGATTATAGGTTACACCACTGTGCCTGTTATCTTTTAATACCAAATTTTAAGGAGTCATGCTAACGGTATGTTAGGACCGCTTGCTAAAACTTTATATCTTGACTCACTAGAGTGCCATCATATCAGTGCAATCTTATTTGGGTCTCCTGGCCCATACATTGAAGATCCAGTTTCACTTGTTTCTCCAGTTTTCAGTTACAGTGTTAGCCCAGACCTTAGAATTATTTGGTTGGGCAAACTATTTTCTTCTCGTGTAGGTACTATAGTCCTTTGCTCAGGCTCTGCTGTGATGTGACTATAGTTGTGGGTCTCAAGTCAATGAGAGGAGGGCAGAGGTGCAGCTAAAGACACACATTTTGTGAGGCATCTGCACCAGGTGAGAACTTTGCCTCCTATTCAGGCAATGAGAGGTTTCTTTCTTCTAGTAAGGGAGAGGACCCTGAGGGTTAAGGATATCTGGGGATTCAAGCTTCTCCAATTTTCATTTCCAAATGTTCCCATCCCAGATCTTGTGCTTTTGCTTTGAATACACAGGGTTGAAAAAAACATACTTGTATGTTTAGGGGCTCTGTTTCTGTGTGAAAATCCTAAGCCTGATCTTTAATGCTTTTTGCCCTGGAATAATAGCCACTGGAATAATGGTCTTTAAATAGTCTTGGATGCATTCTGACTTTCATAGTATACCTTCAATTATGGTTAGCTAATTTTAGCCCAACATTTTATTATTTTAAGGTGCCTGACATCAGTTTTGGAAAGCAGATATTATCACAATCCTTACATTTACCATTGCCCATACAGTTTAAGTGCTATTACTTTACACATAAGCCAATGCTTTCCTTCCACTTCTGCTTCAGATCTGTCACCAATGAAAGCATACCAGGGGTTATCATCCAGTGTGGGGTAACTGGAGAGTGTTCCAAGTCCAGAATTTCATCTTGGGCCTTTGTTTTCTTGGGCCACTTCTGGCACTGTTAGCTTAAGTTCCCACAAAGGACAGAGCCTGAGATCTTCCTTGCAGGTAGTGTATTTTAGGTTGTGATCTTGAGAAACAAAGAATGGGGACTAGGAAGAATCATGTAGGGAAGGAGGAAAAACCAGTTCAATGGTGAGTTACTGAGCTAATCACTTCTGCAGGTAACTGAGGCTTGATCCTACCAGGAAGTTTCTGAGGAACCATGTAAAATGCACCTCAGAATGTCCACCTGAAGAGTAGAAGAGAATATTTATCCATTGACCCCTGCACCCCATTGGACAAAGTTCACTTACCTATGTTTTAACTTCTTCGCAGATCCAGGTTTAGTTTTTCTTTAAATATGACACAGTGAGGGATTTTGCATTTTTGTTGCAGCAAATCAAGGAAATATACGTAATTACAATAGCAAATGATAAAAGTTCTCAGTTCTTTTCTTTCTTTTTGGTACTGGGGATGGAAACCAGGGGTGCTTTACCACTGAGCTGCATCCCCCGCCTTTTTTATATTTTATTTTGAGACAGGTTCTCACTTAGTTGCTGAGGATCTCGTTAAGTTGCCCAGGCCAGCCTCAAAGTTGCTGGGAGTACAGGGGTGCACCATCATTTCTGGTAAAAAAGATAAATTTCTAATTGAAATAGCATAGTCTTGTTTTTTCTGAACATGTTATATAAACTTGTATCCTCATTTGTAGATCATGGCAGATACGTAAATTTATATGAAAATTTACTGTTAAAGAGTTTATTACATGCTGCGCACATTTTTGGGGGGAGGGTATCAGGAATTGAACTCAGGGGTACTTGACCACTGAGCCACATCCCCAGTCCTGTTTTGTGTTTTATGTAGAGACAGGGTCTCACTGAGTTGCTTAGCGCCTCTCCATTGCTGAGACTGGCTTTGAACTCGCATTTCTCCTGTCTCAGCCTCCCTAAGTGCTGGGATTACAGGCGTGTACCACTGCGCCCGGCCCAGGCACTGTTTGTATGCTTCACATTCATTATTTAATCCTCACAAACTAGTGAAAAGCATGCTATATTTTTCCAGATGTAACTGAGACCCAGAAAGTTTGGTAACTCAACAGCTGTGTGATCTTGGGCCCAGGTTGGTACAGGAAACAGGAAAGGTCTGTGCAGCATGTCCAGGCTACAGTGCAAGTGACCCTTCCCATCGGGCAATGGAACCCTTGTAGACCTATGTTGTTAAGAGGTTCAGCTGCTATTATTCAATGCTTTAATACAATGTGGGCATTTATATTTGGCACTTAGAGGTCCACATGGGCAACTCTTGATACTCCCTGGTCCTATATTGATGTTAAATTGACAAATGTAAGAATAGTCTCATAAAGGGTACAGTAACCAAGTTCTGGGTCACCTCACTAGATCAACCACCAAGACCAGCAGAGGTCCTAGCTGAGGAAGAGGGAAAGTTGTGGGTATTGGAGGAGAGATGATGAATATCAATTTTAGCCTAACAACAGCCCAACAGAAGAGGCTGTAGGTTATCTCACTGGCCTTTTCCTTGTACATATCTCTAGGGGTTGGGAGGAAAGAGGGCAGGAGATGCTTTCAGAATATATCATATAAATCAATTAACTCTGAATAGACTGAGATGATGCTATGGTGTACTGTCTTGATTACCTTCTTCAAGACTCATTTTCTCATCTCTGAGGAGTGTAGGAAGCGGGGAGCTTTTTGCTAAAACTCTCCCTGAAGAAGGAGAGCTTCCTTGCCCCAGGTCATGCCCTCTTTTGGGTGAGGGTTGGGGGTGACTTAGAGCCAATGACTGATGAAGGTGGGTGGTATAAAGGCTTAACCCCCTTTCATCAACATGTAGGAAGTTCTGAAGGGACGTGCCAGTTCCAAAGCTCCCTGTGTGAATGGCCAAGGCCTTGGTTATGACTTCCTTCACAGATTTGATCTTGAGCACTCTAATAAAAACTTCCTGAATACCATTCTCCATCTCAAAATCTGTTTTTGGGGACACCATCCTGTGGCAAGGAGAAACAGGTTTCATGTGGCAGGTAATTATACTAGTGCTCCTGGATTATAGAAAATCTCTGTAGAAAACTCTAATACTTGGGAGATAAGATAAATTGTGTGTGTGTTTTATAAGAATATATTGAATACTTAAAACTATGCAAAACATAGGAAAAAACATGTTGACCTTATCCAAAAGGTAAATGTAGAACAATTTATGAGTATTTGTTGTCTATGTTTATTAGGTTTAAAAGTGGCTATTATAAGGGATTGCATTAGTCACATCTTTGGAAAAACAGAAGCTACCGTATTTCAATCAAGATAAACATGATACAGGGAAGCAGTTCAATAGGTCAGGAAATGATGAAATAAAACAGTAAATGAAAAGGCAGGCCAGAGATTAGCAACACTCAAAAGCCACTACAGCTTTTGAGACAATACATGGTCATTGGGAAGATGGGGTTACCAGATCCAAGGAACTGAGTTTACTTATCAGGAGACAGAACCATGGCAGGGGCTGCCCGTAGGAGATGCTGGGATTACAGAGAAGATTCAGACTGATGGGAATGATACCCAAAGCAATAAGAGGAGAAATTCCCTAGCTTTTCCTCCAGTGTTCTATGTCTCTCATTAACTGAACCTCACCATAAGTGATTGATAAAGAAGCCTGGGAAATGTTGCTTCCTTGATCCATTCAGAATAGAGGAACAGTGGGCAATGCACATGAGAATAAGCAAGCAAATGACTAGCACACACTGTTTTAATTACTCAGCAACTGTTCTCATATTTCTATCAATTTTAACTTTAGTACAACCACAACCTAATCCTGCTGTGTAACAGGATGCAACTGTCCTTTATATGAATGTGCTCCTCTCACCCATGCATTCCTTAATACAGTCACGTGTTGCTTAACAATGGAGATATGTCCTGAGAAATGTGTCATTAGGCGAGTTTGTTGTATGAACATTATAGGATGTACTCACATTAAAACATCTATGAGATTATTAGGCAATATAATCTATTGTTGAATGAAACATAATTAGGTGGTGCATGACTGCACTTTGGTAAAAAGTATGTCCTCCATTCCCTAGAGGGAAGGGTATGACTGGGAGTGGCTAAGCAGTAATGAGTCCATTCCAAATTCCCATTTCTAAGATTCTCTAGACTCTTATTCTCTTGCCTGTTCTGTGCTCTTCAGTATAGCAGTCCTAGTTCGTGTGGCTCTGAGTATTTGACAATTTCTGACATAGGGGAAATGTTCCAAGACATTGGTGTAGGCACTGATTTTTTAGTAAGGACCCTAATGGCACAGACAACAAAAGTAAAAATAGATGATGGAATTCTATCAGATTGTTTCTGCACAGCAAAGGAAATAATCAACAGATTTAAGATACAACCTATAGATTGGGAGAAGATATTTGCCGACTATACATTAAGGGATTAGAATCCAGACTATATAAGAAACTAAAGCCAAACACATACCAAGAAAAGAAAAATTGAAAAATGGGCTAAAGAACTAGGCACTTCTCAAAAGATATACAACTGACCAAATATATGAAGAAATGCACGATCTAACCAATCATCAGGGAAATGCATTCAAGACCACTACAAGGTATGTATCATCTTAGCCTACTTAGAAGAGCTATCCTTAAAAACAAAAAATAAATGCTCATGAAGATGTGGAACTCCTGTACACCATTGGTGGGAACATAAATTAGTACAGCCATTATGAAAATCAGTATGGAGATTCTTTAAAAGATTGCAAATAGAACTCCCACATATATATGGCCCAGCAATCCCACTACTGGGTATATATCCAAAGGAGATGAAATATTTATACTCAAAAGCCACATTTCCATGTTCATTGCAGCATTATTCACATAGTTGAAATATATATTTAACTTAGATATTATCAGTGCATGAATGGATAAAGAAAATGTGACACACAAACAATGGAATATTATTCAGCCATAAAGAAGAATGAAATTTTGTCATTTGCAGCAACATAGCTGTAACTGGAGGTCATTATGTTAAATAAGCCAGACAAAGAAAAAAATACCATGTGTTCTCATTCATCGGTAGAAGCTAATATGTGAATCTCATAGAAGAATGAAATGGAACAGTGGTTACTAGAGCCTGGAAAGGCTGATGAAGAGGGTGGAACAGAAAAAAGTTCAATAAGTTTAAAACAGGAGGATGGAATTAGTTATTAATTATGATTTTTCCATAGCATAGTAGGGCAACTATTGGTTAAAACAATCTGACATATTTCAAAATAATTAGATGAGTATGAAATTCTCAACCCCAAAATGATTGATGTTTGAAGAAATGGAAATATTTATTACCATGACTTGATTATTACACATTGTATGTATGTATCAGATTACCATAATGTACCTCATAAAGGAAAAATGTTGGTACTAGAAAATCTGAAATTATGTAGCTCATGTTATATTTCTGACAGCACAGTATGCCAATCAAGTTCTGCCAACTCTACTTGAGACCTTTCTGGCCTTATGTTACTAACTTGTCAGGTAACTAATACCATTCTTGGTGTTTGAGTCAACACATTAAACTCCAGGTAAGTGTACCCATGTCTAAAAATTCAACCTGATGCAGTCCATGTCATCTTCCTGAATAGTCTTAGAATATATTCCTGTATGTGTTTCCAAAATTTCTTTCAATACAAATGGACGTAATTCTGCAACTCCTTTGGTGTTTTGCTGTCTCATATTGGATTAGGTCATGCACTTTCCCATCTGGGCTACGTTGAGATCAAACTTGTGTTATGACTAGGGACAATGACAGAACCTCTAAGGCAACTGCTACAGGTGAAATCAGACAAAGGTGTTTTATGCAAGTGAAGGATAGTTGCGATAGGTGGTGTGTTAATTGACAGAAGGCGAGCTGCCTTTGCTAGGGAAGAAAGTTTGGGGAGTTGGGAGTTCAGAACTTCATCTCTCTCTGCCTAATGTTACTATTCAAATTCTTAGTGTAACATTCCTTTCTAACCATACTGCTTACCTCAGCATAAAATACTCAATAAGACTGTTCACTTAACTGAAGTTGCAACTTTGCAACCTCTTATCAAGTCTTGAGCCTGCTTGTTAACCTTGTCTGACAGCTACAGAGCTATGGAAAGAATGTGGCTGCATGGCTTGATTAGGTGTTAAAAGGTCAAGGTGTTAGCCTTGTCTTTTTTTTTTTCTTTTTTCTTTTTTTGGTACTGGGGATTGAACTCAGGGGCACTCAACCACTGAGCCACATCCCCAGCCCTCTTTTGTGTTTTATGTAGAGACAGGGTCTCGCTGAGTTGCTTAGTGCCTCGCCGTTGCTGAGGCTGGCTTTGAACTTGCAATTCTCCTGTCTCAGCCTCCCTAAGTGCTGGGATTACAGGCTTGAGCCACCATGCACGGCTTGTTAGCCTTATCTTTTCCTTTGTGTATATTCTTCACAACAGGCAGAAGTATCCAACCTATGTAATAATTTATCCTTATTATTCAAAATTACTACCATAATGGTCAAATGTAGCAGTTACATGGCCAAAGCCTTGCCTTCAACTTGTACTGTCTTCAAAACCACAGTTTATACTTTAAATACTTATGATACTACTGCATTTTTACTGTCCCATTTCTTGACTATAAGGAGGTCATTACTGCATATTCATAGCTATCGGCACAATCTTAAGAGTTTCATGTTAAGTGCAACCAAGAGCTGTATCAGGAAGGAGGAATTGAGAAAAACAAATTACTCTTAGGATTGCAGACCAAAGATATTTTAGTTGGTATAGTCTTGTTTCAGAGAAGCTCACAAATATATGGCTACATTATATATATTTATTAAATGTATATGTTAGTAGTAACAGCATGAATGCTAGATCTTGTGTAATCCTAGTATTATTATTATTTTTTAACCTTTAATTTTTTTTTTAAGGGGTGCTGAGGATCTAACCCAGTGTCTCACATGTGCTAGGCAAGCACTCTACCATTGAGTTACAACTGCAGGCCCTAATCTTAGTATTATTTCTGATAAGCCTACCCATATACATATTTTATACATGGAAGAAATCATTATAGGTATCATTTTATAAGAGGCATGAAATTACTTAAAGTATAAGTTTTTAAGTGAAATTCCACCTGAATACCTTCCTTATTCTGAAACACAAAGAATAATGCACATTTCCCTTACTATTAAGCTTGGTTTTCTATGTAGATTTGCAACTACATAGCTAAGATGATTTATCCACATTTAGTAGACCACAAACAATGTGTGAAATGGTTCTAAACGTGGGGAGGAGGCAGTATGATGAATCCTGCTTCAAGTTTATCTGTGTTAAAACCTTAATCTTTATTTTCAGTATTTTCAGATCTATAAATATTCTGTGTGGGGGGCAAAGACTCCTTTGAAGAGTCTTATTCTCACCAATTTTTTTTTGTCTATGCCCTTAATCATTTGTAAAAAGATAAATTCAGAAAGTTGGTTTTAGATACTTTATCAAAATTTTTCTGTATCAAACTTTTTTTAAAAAAAGAAAGGACTTTGTGTTCTGAATATGTGAATTCTCTACCCTGTGATCAGGACATTAGATTCAGGCATTAACCTAATGATCCATGGAATGTGCTGAACTTTTTTCCCCAGTGAAAGGAAGAAAAATTTGCTGGAGGGACTGACAGCATAAGAATGTGCTACTTCTCAGCCCTCCAGATTGGGTTTCTCCCCAACACAACTGGCTGAGCAGTTGTTTCCGAAACATATTGGATGTTATCCACATGACCAGTTTTTTCATCTTACATGGTAATTCCTTCCATCAGAAACCAGGGAGAATAGCTTTGGTTAATCTCCATAAACATCTGCCTTTACAAACTTAGCACTTATAAACTATGTGATGTTGAATGCCAGATTCAATAATGAAGAAGACAAAACATGAACATTCTACTTTCCTGATGCATGCTAGTCCCTGGCATACTTTTTTGGTAATAAAAATAGCGTGTGTGGTGGGGAGGTGAACAGATACCAAAGTCCCGATGCTTTTTGCAACTTCTCATTTTCGGAGGACAAAACAAATTTTTCATCTTTGCACAGTGTTCTCAATAAATGTTTATTAATTGAATTCATTAAAAAAACAAATACAACAGCCATTCAAATATTTGAGAATAGTTACATGGGAGAGGAATAAAATTTGTCTTTCTTTAATAGCTGCCCTTAGCTTTCCTCCCCTTAACATCACAAACAATACTTAAGAGAGTTCCCACCTTTCTAGAACAGTTTAAAAGCTAACCATTTGGAGGCTTCCTTGCTATGGTATATCCTTCTGAATACACCATAGGAGAAAATACATTTTCTGTAAATGATCAGGCTCAATGACCACTAATTTGGTTGTCCAGCCCTGCCGTTTAGTTATGGAATCTTCAGTTTTCATTTTCATTGAGATACTTTGGTTTTTATATTCATTTATAAAGACTATCTTAGCTGGGCACGGTGGTGCGTAACTGTATTTCCAATCCTTCAGCTGAGGCAGAAGGATTGCAAATTCAAGGCCAGCGTCAGCAACGTAGTAAGACCCTGTCTCAAAATTAAAAGGGCTAGGCTAGCTCAGTAGTAGAGTACCCGTGGGTTTAATCCCCAACATTATGAGAGAGAAAGAGAGAACCTTCAAAGTATGAAAGAATTAAAATATGACTGGGAGAGTTTCCAGAGTTCTTTTGAGGTTGAGCTATACTAATATGTTGAAAACCTATGAAGACATAATCTGAGTTTATGGACAGGGAAAGATTGTCACAATATATCATTAACAAAAAGTTTATCAAATATGTGTATGAAAAATATATGTATAATATAAACTGGGATTGGAGAAAATGTGATGGCTAATTTATTTGGCATAATGAATAATGTAATTAAACCTTTTTCATTCTGTATAAAGTTGATTTGAATCTATTACCCTCTCATCTTGAAAAGATGATGGGAAATAGTAAGTTTGATAGTAAAGGAAAGGGAGGAATCTCCTATTGTTCTTTGTTTCCTTGGCACTCTTTAAATCCTCTGGACTTGGAGAGAAGCATGCAAGCAGAGTAATGAATCCAGAAAGCAAAGGTGGTCAACTCCCAGGCATCAAATTGATGATCTTGGTCCTCATTGTACTCTACTTTTCTGCAGTATTCAACCATGACAAACATTCATTTCTTTTGAAAAATTTCCATTCTCTTGACTTCTGTGAACCTTCAGAAGAACTGAAAATAACTTGGGAAAAATCATTTCTTCCTTATCCATCTCATTCCTTCCTTTCTCTCTCTACTAGCCTTGAAGTTTTCCAAGCATCAGGCCTACTTGCTTCCTTTCCTTTTCCTTATTCCACTCATCATTCCTATTCTGATGACTCAATGTCTATCACCATCCCTAATCTCTTTGTTTTCAGTCCTTTATTTCTAACTGCCTCTTTGAAAATTCATGGGTAAACCTAATTATACTATGTTTGAAATTAAATGCATCTTTCCATTATTAGCCCTGTTCCTATTCTTTTGTTTCTTAGCTAGCATAAGTAAAAGATTTAAGTTAAGATTTCTTATTTGCCTTTTTGTTTTGGGAAGTGCTGGGGATCAAATCCTGGGCCTCACTCATGCTAGGAAAGCACTCTACCACTGAGCTACATAACCCAGCTCTCAGTTAAGATTAAGGCTTTAATAGCTATGAGAAGAAAGAGATCATTCAGATATATTATGGAAGAATGACAAGTAGGACTCAATAACACCTTTCTCCTCTCCATTTTACTAAGAACAGATCCATTATTGATAATTAAGTTGTATAAAAGATCATCAATTGTCTTCTGTGCTGTTTATTTATGAGGAACTTTCATAAGTTCAATTATTAAACTTAGTTTTCAACCCTGTTTATGCTTTAGGTCAACTTTCTCAAATTCAACTTCTTCCATCTTATGGATATTCAGGAACTTAATCTACAATTGGGAGATAGTATATGTATGTGTTTCCTATAATAGAATCAGGGCAAGCATATATAATCAAGTGTAAGAATTTGCACAATTGGAAAACTTATCAAGTAATTAATTGAATCTATACTACTACTCTATGTACTTCCTTCCCAAATCCAAGCCAAAGTGGATGATCTTTTTTTTTAATTTAAAAAATTTTTTTCTAATTAGTTATACATGAAAGCAAAATGCGTTTCATTTCATTGTACACAAATGGAGCACAACTTTTCATTTCTCTGGTTGTACCAGAGTGGATGATCTAATTATGGACCTATGATGACCCTCTCATTTTCTCCCATTCCTTGATCTAAATCCTAATGGAATGATTAGAAATGGCTCTTTAGGAGGAATAAACTCTGTTTTGAACACCTGCTCTCTAAATACACATTAAAGAAGCTCCTCCAAGTAGATGCCATTGTGTAGCTGTGGAAATACTCAGCTGTCCAGAGGGACAAGTGTCATGTCATGTGGGCTCTTGGTGACTCTTGCCATATCCTGAAAACAAATGCCAGAGAGAGAAACAAGAAATCCTTTCAGCACATGTGCCAAAGGACTGAGAATGCCTTACATTATGGTTTTTAAAAGCAATCATAGGATTCTACCCATTTTTCTGAATTAGACAATTACTATACAAAGTTCTGATCCTGCCTGTCTGAAAGTGGTGTGATTATCTCCTTTCAATGGAATAGTATTCTCATGGGCCACCAGCTTTTCTCTAGTGAGCATCTTGGTGATGAGAGAAAATGGGAGAAGTGTGTGTTCTCTTCTACAATTCTACTCTCCTGATCTGTGACTCACAGAGTTGCCAAGAAGAGGACCTGCCATGACTTTTGGAAGAAAGGGAAGGAAGGAGAGAAGTGAAAGGGTTGATTTTTTTTTTTTTTTTTTTTTTTTTTGTGGTGGTGGTATTGAAGAATTGGAAATAGAAAGAGTTTCAGGAACTGGTAGAAGCAATAAAATGGCTTATGCCTCCTGTTGGCTGTGGGTTTAGGTTGTTAACATACTTGGACCTACAGCAGAGCCATAATGTTGGCATTGACTTGATACTATTATGAATATGTATGCAAACATGCTTTTAAAACTAATAGCAGTTGTTTTTCTATGTTTAAAAATATGTATAGAAAAAAACATTTGAATAAAAATACATCAAAATGGTTACTACTTTTAAATTCATTTTATATCCTGTTTAGCATAAAGATTTTTCCGGATTAATAAGGATATTTCAAAACCACAGAATGTTATGAAGTAATTCAAAATGTTTTGGTTGTGCTAACTTATGACTGAATTTTGTACTTATCAAATATTTAAATTTTGCTATTGTATACTGAAACTAACAGAAGTGTACTAGAATTTTTGCTTTTCAACATCAAAACTTATTTTGCTAATGCTTCAGAGAAGAATAATTACAGAGGAGCATTCAGATGTTATGTGACTTACACCTACCTACATGTGAAAGTTTGGGTTTCTAATCTGCTCTCACCATTAAAGTCCAGACAGCCAGGGGTTAAACTCCTAGCAGATGGTGCGGCTGCTAATGATGCTGCTGAGGAGCATGACAGGAATTTAAAGAGTAGCTTAAACAGGGTTAATATATGGCCCATGGGAAGACAGCTGGGCTGTAGCAGAATCAGAGGTGAAGAGGTTAGTTACATTTTCCTGAAGACAGAGGACAGGCCAGAATCAGTTACCAGTGAAAGTCATGTAGGGACAGGAAAAAGCAGAAAGGTCCTATTTAAGGCAGCAACTGAATGTGGATAGATAGTGGTAGAGTAGAACAGATTAACCACCAAATATGGAGAAGGGGGATGGGTAAATGAAAGAAGACAGAACAAACATGGCAGAACACTGCCCCTGCAGCCTCTGTTCTCAGATATGGAGACACCACACCTCCAGCCTCTTCTCAGCTGCAAAGATTGGTTGTCTTGCTTCCAACAGTATGTGGATGTGAGGTGGAGAGCTCCCTCCAATCCTGTCTGCCAATTAGATATTTAACATGGCTAGCTGATGCTATAAGAGGACACAGTGGGATGTTGTTACCAAGTTGGAAGAAGACATTATCCTCTTGCAATTACAATCTCATCAAGGACAGTGGCTGAAACTCTTGTAGTCCAAATTCTGCAAACGCCTTGAGGGTCTATTCTTGGTGGGACACTGTGAGAAGTGTTGTAAAGGCTTGAAATTTAAAAACAGACTGCAACACAAGGTGACTAAGAAAATGAGTAGAGAAAGTGGTAGGAAAATCAAAAGTAAGAGAGAAATAAGGATTAGTGAAGAAAAAAATGAATTTTTATGAAGGATTTAGGATATATAAGGTCGTTGCTAATGAAAGAAATCACATAAGCATATGCATCAAGGGATGCATGTGCCCTAGTTTCCCTCCCCCATTACTTCATTTTAACGTACTCTGAGGTCTGTGTGGAATAAGTCAACTTATCCTCATGTTCAATTTCTGGCATAAATGGTTGTTCAGTAAATATATTTTGAATATTAGAAGAACCAGATTTTATAAAGCCTACAGAATGACCATGGGTTTTTAATGCTAGTTAGATTTGACCTTGAATAAATGACTCAATCTCTCTGAGTAGTTTTCTCATCAAGAGAATTGAGAAATATAAGAATGGACTTTGCAACATTGTTGTAAGGAATAAATAAATAGGAAGATGTGTTAAATATATTTGCTTCTAAGGGTTGTTCTTCTAATTTTCCTTGCCTCTACCCTTGCCCTGACCAATTCTGTGCCGCTGCTCACTGCCTCCTTGGTAACACCAGAGGGCAACATTATTCCATTCTTATATGAAAGGCTCTCAGGAGTGAATCCTGTTCATTGTAGACAGGATTTTTAAAAATGCTTCAGCAAGGGAGTAAATAGAAACACTGTGTTCCAGAAGGTGTATAGGGAAATAGGGGATAAACCTTGGAAGGACTTGGGAGCAGCTGTTGGGTCTCTGCTCTGTGGGCAGCAGCTGTGTGTGAAGATGCCATCAGAAGGCATCACTGAAGTGATCTATTTCTGCCAGCTGGACTGGGAAGACTTCTTTCTAATAGAAATAGAATCTTAGACTTAGAATCTAAATGAATCTGCTTGTTTAATACTGGAAAACGACTTTCCTCCTGATATCTATGAAAAGGCTGCTGGAATTTGTTTGCTAGAGAATCAGAACTATGCTGACCACATGTATGCCTTAAGCAATTCTTTTCTGCCTGTGGCCCTGGAGTGATTAATAATGCCCCCTTTTACTTTCTAAGTGCCTGGGTTTGCAGGATAAGTTATGTGGCCATCCTATTCAGAATGTTGGGAGGGATATTCTATAATAGTATGGATTGGATCTAGGAAGAGTCCTTGAATCTGGTAAAGACCATGCATGGGCTTTGGAATTAGAGTGAGACATACATAGGTTAAAATTCCTGCCTTGTCATCTGCAAATTATTTACCCCTTTATTCTTATCTTTATTTTTTCAAGGAAATTAAGTGTCATAAATATAAGTAAGACCTCTGATGCACCCCTCCTGTGCACAGCCTCCTCTTTTATGTATTAACTGGTTATTAGGGGTTATAACTACAAGTGGGATTACAGGGTTTTAGGGTCTAAGCATATTTGTTTTTCTTTTTGTTGATGGATCTTTATTTTATTCATTTGTTATTTATATGTGGTGCTGAGGATCGAACCCAGGGCCTCATGCATGCTAGGCAAGCGCTCTACCACTGAGCTACAGCTCCAGCCCCGCGTATTTGTTTTTCAATATTACCAAATTTTGTTGAATATAATCAAAAGTTTTCTATTTCTATGACCATGCATGTTGATACATGCCTGTGCTCCTAGCAAACTCTGGAGGCTGAGGCAGGAGGATAGCAAGTTCAAAGTCAGCCCAGGCAACTTAGACCTTGTCTCAAAATAAAAGGTAAAATGGAATGGGGATGTATCTCAGTGGTAAAGCACTGACTAGGTTCAATCCTCAGTACCACACACACACAAATTTCCAAAGCAATTTTTCCAATTTCCATTGTATTTACAATTTTTTCCCTAGATAAAATATTTTAGTTAAGACAGAGAAAATGACCCATAGCTCCTCCAGCATGCAAGTAATAGGAGAAGCACTAGTTGTAAAGCATATGCACCATAAGAGGTAGAGAAATGAATAATAACTGGGCGTCCACTATGTGCCAGGCCCTAACCTAGATGAATTATATCTGCTTTTCAAACACATTTCAATTAACCCCATTGCCCATCAGTCACCAAACCCTCTTAATTCTACCACAAAACATTTCCCTGTCTCTTTTTTGTTTTTGGTACCGGGGATTGAACTCAGGGGCACTCAACCACTGAGCCACATCCCCAGCCCTATTTTGTGTTTTATGTAGAGACAGGGTCTCACTGAGTTGCTTAGCGCCTCTCCATTGCTGAGGCTGGCTTTGAACTCGCGATTCTCCTGTCTCAGCCTCCCAAAATGCTGGGATTACAGGCATGCGCCACCACACCCTGCTAAAACTTTTCTTAAATTCATCCCTTAAGAAGATTTTGCAAAAATCTAGATGGTACCTGCTGAGTGAAACCAACATATCTCCTTGCTTCTAGTCTTTGCCCTCAGGATGCATCCTTTGCAATCGTCAAAATTCTTTTCCTAAAAGCATAAATGGAATCTTGCCACTCCTATCAGTGGAAATGTTTTAGGGATTTTCCATTGACTAGAGGACAAACTTCCCACTTTTTGGTTGAGGTAGATTTTGAAAGATTTCCTATACCCTAGAGCTTTTCCACTTTCACCTCATTCCTGCCCCTTTGCCCTTTGTTATCCTGCCACCCAGATGGACCAGTTGCCCAGATAGGACCTGTGCTTTTCAAATGGGGAAGAGCATAAGCAGAGCCATGGCAATTTGAATGTTCTTTTGGACACCCTCACCTCAGGCAGATTTACCATGGTGAAAAGCTCTGAGTGATTGATTGTGTCTGGAGAAGGGAGGGGAGGAGAGTTGGGCATGGCTTGCCTCAGAAAGGAAGGGTTAGTTGGATAATGCAAATATTTGTCATGAGTAGAAGCCTATATAATTTAATATAACTTATATTTAACATAACTGGAACACTTTCAAGATGGGGAGGTTAAAAACATTAAAATAATTTTTTAACTATGTAAAATATTGGTTTTGTTATATTGACAGACCAATAAAATAGCTCTCTTTAAAAACTACTTACAACAAAATTACATACATTAAATAAAGACTTATATTAATTAAATAAAACTATTGTTAACTACACAACCCAAGAAAATTTGTCTACAGTATTGAAATTTTAAACTGAATTTACAATAGCATTCTCTATAATGAGAGCTATTTCACTTTTGTCAGAATGAACTTCCAACCTGATCCCTGCAGATGAAAACAATGAGCTATTATTGGACTTAACCTAAATGACTTTCTCTTTGAAGTATCTGAAGACTTTGATTTGGAACTGGCAAGATTTAACACTTTGAGAAGTTCTTCTGCTAATGGAGTTAACACCTTGACCATGCTCACTTTATTTTTGTACATGAAAAAGACACTTAAAATTGAAAATGTACAAAATAATTTAGATATTTGCTCTCAATAAAAAAGTATGCTTCACAGGGGGGTTATGTTAGCGCTAACTTCAGAAGCTGCACATGTTAAATTGGCTTCTTTGGGTACGGACTTTATATAATAATTACTTTTTTTTTTTAAAAAAAGAAGAAAGTACATTATCTTTTCTTTCTTTAGTAAACATTCTGTTGAAAGAATAATTCCCCTACTTCATAGGAAACAGCATAGATTATAAGTGTAGAGCTCAGTGAACACAAAAACAGAACATTAGTAGCCTCCCATTCTCCCAATATTAGATGTACTATCTCCCCCAGAGCAATCGTTACCTTGACACCACACACCATCCCCCTACTTTTCATATAAATGGTATCATACATTATGCACTTTTGCTTCTGTCTCCTTTTCCCTAATATTATATTTGTGACCTTTATCCATGTTACACGAAACAGGAGTTTTGCTGCAAAGTATTTCTCTGTGTGAATGCCACAACCTACGTAGCTCTTCTAGTACATTTCTACTATTTATTTCCAGTTTGGGGCTTTTATGAAAAATACTGTTCTGAACACTGTTGTACATTTTGGGGGGCATATGTACTTGTTGAGTATACGCCTAGGAATAGAATTGCTTTAGTAGATACTCTGCATTTAGATTGCTCAGGCCGTATTTTCCACATACATTTTACCTGTAATTTCCCATATCTTCTATCTGGAGACATTCTAGCTTTATGTATCTGGCAGGTTGGCAGAAGGACCACTGCTTAATTAGCTGACATACCAAGTGGCCACTCAGGACAGCTACATGAAATACTTCCCTCCTATCGTTTCTTTGAAGGGGAGAAGGAAGCTTGATTTGTTTTTTCTTGAAGCTCAAGAAGTAGGGTGTAGAGAGCAAGACAATAGCTGATAACTATGAGAGTGTCTGGAGACTGACATCTCCTTTTATGGTAGAATGTACTCTCTGGTTCTGGGATTAATGACCTGCTTCTGTTTGAGAAGGGGAAAGACCAGGAGAAATGCCTTAGAAGAGATAGTGTGGGTAATGCTAGGTCAGGTGGGAAATGTGTTTCCACATAGGTACAAAAGATGGATGTGGCCCATCTGCATACACTCCAGACTCGGGATCATGGAGCATAGTCAAGATTTATGGTGCAATCTTGCTGTTCCTGTGTGGGGTGAGGTATGTGTATCAGAGGCTGCCAGATGGAAGATGTGATTGAGTCTTTTAGGAGACCACCAAAGCTTGGAATAAACTCATCAGTAAGCCTGTTGGGGTACTGACTCCCTACAGTACATGTATTATGGTATCCATCATGGCTTCATCAAGGATCACTACCAAGAGAAAGTGGACATCAGCATTGCCTAGGTTGTCCCATAACCATACTTCTTTGTCTCTCACTGTTCTGGGTTCGACCTCAAAGGAGTGCACCTGCAGGAAAGGAGGTGTGGTGTGAAAGAACCAACCACACCTCATCCATTGTCCCCTAAGCTATAAGTCCAGGTACACGGGAGAAAAAGAGAGCCTTCATCAAATAAGTGATTGAAAATATAAAGTAAACAGAACTAAGTTTTAAACAAACAGTTATTATTTGTCTTAATAACTGAAAAGGACAGCAAATTATGGACTAGGCCTGAGATCCTATCAGGGGTCCTGTTACTCAGTAAAAAGGAGAATTAACAGAGCAGAGTTGAAAACATTTACTGGAAAAATGGAACAGTTCTATGTTTATACCTAAGTTGTTGAGACTGCTCAGTCAAGTTGGTTATATAATGTGACACAAATTCACTTGATTAATGCCATTCTGCACCAAGAGAACAGGGATGCATCTGTTTTGTCCCTTACTATATTCCCAATGCTCAGTATAGGGCCTGGGACATAGCAGATGCTGGCTCAGTATTTGTTGAGTGAATAGCATGATCTGTTTTTTTTCTTCACTACATTTTTGTATCCTAAATAATAAAATTACACACACTCCTAATGAGAATTTAACTCTCTCTGAAGACAATCATCCGTGAAAGCATAATATTATATTATTCTATTTGCATTTTTTTTGAAAAATCTAGCTTTCCATTCTAGAATAAAAGAAGTAATTGAAGCAAACATTGCAGACTACTTTCATATTGGAAACTAGTATTAGTCAATTTATAATTTTAACATTATCAAAATTCAGCGGGAAAAAAACAGAAAAATATGGTTAGCATTTTAAATAAACATTCTGTCCACAATTTTCTTTTCAAATGGGTCCACTCTATAACTGGAGCATATCAGGTTATTAGTGAGTTGACTATCACTACCCAGGGTTTGAAGTTTAGTGATACTTTTATTATATAAATATTTTTCCCTCCAGGAAAATGCAAGTATTACTGGCATCAAATAATTATGGCTTTTGGTCAGTAGTAGACTGGGCAATTCAATAGGCCAGGTAGGATGAAGGTATTTTCAATTCAATTTCAATGTAAACCACAGATTTACCCACTTAGGGTGTGGTGGTAGGATATTTTTTGAGATATTTAATTATTAAGGTATCAGAAGAAACTTATCCTAAAATGATCTTACTTATAAGGTAGGTCCATGGTATGGACTCAAGGGCATTATTATAGCAGTGTTCATAATAAGTCATTTATATTCATTTCCTTTAATAATGTAGTAAGGGCCAACACTAGAGGAAACAAGCAACCATTCTTTTTATATTAAATAAGCTTTTATTTCATCCAGGTGTTGTGGCACACACCTTTAATCCCAGCTGCTCAGGAGGCTGAGGCTGGAGGATAGTTCCCTGAGGCTGGTCTAGGGAACTTACAAAGACCCTGTCTCAAAATAAAATTTTAAAAGGGCTGGATATGTAGCTCAGTGGTAGAGCACCCCTGGGTCCAATCCCCCATTACTGCAATAAATAAATATATAAATAAACAAACTTACTTTATGCCAATATGGGGACAGAGGGTTCTTTACCCTATACCTGTTTCCCTATAATTAACATCTTACATTAGTACAGGTTTTTTTTTTTATACAATTAGTGAACCCAAATTGATGTATTAGTATTAGCTTAAGTCCATGATTTATTCAAATTTCCTTATTTTACTTATTGAACATTCTTTTTCTGTTCCAGGATCTCTTCCAAGATACATTAAGTTGTCATATCTGCTTAGGCTCCCCTTTTCAGACATCCCTTGTTTCTATTGCCCTGACAATGTATTTTTGTATTGGGGTTCATTTTTCCATAATCATACATAGATGGCGGTTTTGAGGAATATTGGTTAAGTATTTTGTAGAATGTCTCATTTGGAGCAGTACTGGTTAAGTATTTTGTAGAATATCTCTCATTTGGGAATTTTTCATGCCTGGACTGGATTTCTGGAGGTGACAGAGGTAAGGGCTGTTTACTATAAACATGACTTATTACAGTTTATGTTGACCTTGACCCACCTGTATGAGAAAGCGTTCATTAGGTTTCTCCAATTCAGAGGTGCCTTACCACTGAGCTACAACTGCAGCCCTTTTTATTTTTTAAAAATAAAAAGTGAGGCAAGGTCTCACTAAGTTGCTGAGGCTGGCCTTGAATTTATAATCCTTCTGCCTCAGCCTCCAGAGTGGCTGGGATTACAGGTCTGTGATACCATGCCTGATTCATTCACCCACTTTTGAGAATGATTCAAATTGTTCTGAAATTCCAGTTTCATTCTGCTATTGTTTTCTGTACCAGTGTCATGCATAAATAAGCACACATGCATAAATGTTCACGTACAACTCTTTATCTCTCTCTTCTCTATACAAAGAGACCCACAAAAGTCTATTATGAAATTTTTCAAATTCAAAATCTAAGTTGCCAACAAGATCTTTCCAGAAGCTCATCAAGAACTCTAGATTGATATAGAATATTTTTTTCCCATTCAGGTACATTCAAAGATAAAACTGAGAAATAAAACCCAGATAAGAAAGAAGCTACTAGTGCTTGTTTTGCTATAATGGAGTAAAATGTGGTTTCTCGCCCTTATTCTTTATTAAAAAACATGGAGACCTGCAGTCACCAAGAGCTAGCTTGTGTCCTTTATTGAAAAACATGGGAACCTGCAGTCACCAAGAGCTAGCTTATGTCCTTTATTGAAAAACATGGGGACCTGCAGTCACCAAGAGCTAGCTTATGTCCTTTATTGAAAAACATGGGGACCTGCAGTCACCAAGAGCTAGCTTGTTAGTAGTTGTTTTTCTCATAGAAATCCCAGGGATTTGACCTGCTGGTTTCTATTTCCATGTGTTAAATGAGTGTATCTCTCCATGAGTCTTAGGAGGAAAGAAACAATTTCACCCTGCTTCTTCAAAGGAGGACACACATTTGTCATTTCTTCTTTCCTTTTTTATTGTTGGAAATTATGCAGAATCAAAATATAATATTAAAACAATAAATAGCAGCAAAATACTTCTGCCAAAAACCTGGTAGTTACTGTTTTTCATTAAAATGAAGGTAGGTATGTCATTGTGTAGCCCGATTCCCCAAATTCCAACTTAGCAGACTATCTTAGTATGTCTTTAGAAACTCAATCTGCATTAAATTTCAGATCAAGCCCCTTACTGCTTAGCTATAACTAACAGCAGTGCTAATGCCAATCTATGGAAGGCGTGACACAGGAAGAATTGAGGAGTTCTGCTGAGCAGCACTGCCCAGTAGAAACACATGATCCACATATGTAATCTGAGAGCATCTAGTAACCATATCAAAAAGGCAAAAGAAAACAGGTGAAACTAATTTTTTAATAATATATCTAGGCCATTTTGATATCCAAAATAACTTTCAACAGGTAATCAATCTAAAAATATTAATGAAATACTTTACATGTTTTTTCTTAAAGTCTTTGAAATTCAGTGTTTATTTTGCTGTACATCTTAATATAGATGCTAAATTTTCAACAACTAATTGAAGCAATCAATCTAAAAGGAGTTCTTACATTTCAAAGAAATAAATTTTAAAATTTGGTTCCTTATTAATGCTAGACATTTTTCAAGTTCTCAAGTGCCACGTGTAGCTAGTGGCCACCATATTGGAGAGTGAAGGTATGGATTAAGATAGAGAGCACTTTTAAGTTAAAGAGTTCAAAAAGGTGGTCTGTGTCATTTCTGCAAAACAGAGGTCAAGAGTACTGGTTAAGAGTGAACAGTAACTGGAGGCTTGAATAGGAAAAGATCTCAACCGGTGAAGGTGGGCCAAGAAATTGATGCTGGAGGACTATAGACTGTTGGTTCACAGCAGGATCTCCATGATGAAGTTGAACAACTTGCTCCCCCTCCCTCACTGTGAAATGGTCCTGGCACCTCTTGGCAATCCTGGTGTGGAAAAATCACATATTGTTGGATTTTCTGAGACTTGGGAAACCTTGAGAAGGTTGAGGTCAGTGAAGCTAGGATGAAGATATGGCAAGCTGAGATTGTGGTCCAGGGTGTGTGAGGAAGTGACTGAAATGAGGGGTTACCTAACCCATCAGGTAAACAGGTAAGGGTGAGGAGAATGGAGGGTATGATGAGGCCAAAGTCCCTTTTCAGGGTTAGGGAGAGCCTTGGGAGTGGCAGACAGGAGAGTTTAGCTGGAGAGAGAATTTTTATTATCTGATACTGACAGGACATTAAATGGGTTCTTCTAGTTGAAACAAAAAATGCCAAGTACCTCCCTTCCCTGTCTAAACTCCTCCAAGTGACTCTAGAGCAAACTGAAAAGCCCATGGACCAAATCCAGTCACCACTTGGTTTTGTAATTAAACTTTTATTGGAACACAGCTGTGCTCATTTGTTTATGTTTTGTGCATAACTGCTTTCACACTGAGATGGCAACATTGAGTAGTTGCCACAGAAAATATATAGACCATGAAGCTTAAAATCTTTACTATCTGCCTCTTTACACAAAAAGTTTGCTGACCCCTGGTTTAGCCAAGCACTGTATGTGAAGGACTTCTAATCCGATTCTCCTACCATTAGCCCATAACCAATCTTTAGAGAGGAAGCTAAGAATCCATGATTTTTCAGACAGGGTAAAGATTTTTTTGGAGAGTTAGTGTGCTCCATTTTTGTGGGGGGAAGCAGAGGATTATGTACCCAATCCCATCCCCAAACTGAAGTCAGGTGAGGGAGACTCGAAAACAATCACTTTGAGAACTTAACATATGCTCCCTAAGATTTGGATGGCACAGGGACTTGTTCCTGAGTTGTTCCTGAAGAAATAAAACCTCATTACAGGGTGACTGCTTAGAGTAAAGAGAAATGTCTGCAGTGGCAGTGATACAGACCTCATACACTAACCTCCTCCTCATCTTCCTCCTTCTCACTTTTCAATTTTATAGAGACATAAGTCACATACCATAAAATTCACATTTAGAAAGTGTGCAATTTGCTAGATTTTAGTATATTCACAGAGTTGTGTAATCATTATCTAGTAGAAAATTTTAATCTCCCCCAAAAGAAACTCTATATCCCCATTTCTTCCAACCTCCAGCCCTACTTAATCACTAGTCTACTTTCCACTTCTATGCATTTGCCTGTTATGTGCATCTTATGTAAATGGGATTATACAATAAGCTATTTTTTTGGTCTGGCTTCTTTTACTTAGCACAATATTGTCAGGTTCATCCATGTTACGGTGTGAAATTGGTGCTTCATTACTTTTTATGGCTGAATGATTTTCCATTGTAGTGGCTATACCATTGTATGGATGTACCACATTTTGATTATCCAGTTGAGGTGTATTTGGGTTGTTTGTACTTTTTAGCTATTATAAACAATGCTTCTATGCATTACAGATTTTAGTTTGAGTATCTGTTTTCACTTCTTTGGGGTATGTAACTGGGAGTAGAATATCTAGGAGTCAATGTAAAACTGTATGTTCATCTTTTTGAAGAACTTCCAGATTTTTTCAAAAGTGCTGTATTATTTGTACATTCCAATAAATAATGGGAATGTAGCATATGAATGTTCCAATTTCTCTTTGTTAACACTTGTTATTTTTTATTATAGCCATCCTTGTAGGTATAAAGTAGTATTTGACTGAAGCTTTGATTTGGTGATATTGATGTTGAACATCTTCTCAGGTGCTTATTGGACATTTGTATATCTTCTTCAGAGAAAATTATCCAAAATCTTTTTGTCTGTTTTTTAGTTGGATCATCTTTAAATTGTTGAGCTACCGTCACTATTCTTGAGTTGTCTTAAAGTGTCTGCTGTACAGACCTCCCTGGGAAGGGTAAGAAGGTCAAACAGAGAGGCCACAAGAGCCTGACACTGACAGCTGTGTCATGTGTGGCCATCAGAAGGCAACATCAGCCGGGCAGGGTGGCACATGCCTGCAATCCCAGCACGTTGGGAGGCTGAGACAGGAGAATCGCGAGTTCCAAGCCAGCCTCAGCAAAGACGAGGTGAGACCCTGTCTCTAAATAAAACACACAATAGGGCTGGGGATGTGGCTCAGAGGTCGAGTACCCTTGAGTTCAGTCCCCAGTACCGAAAAAAAAAGATGGCAACATCACTAGTTATGGGAGTATAGATTAGTCTAAAAATCTACAAAAGTACTAAAGAAAAAAAAAGTAATAAAGAAAAAAATATGGGCAGACAGCATAGGGATGTAATTGGCATCAGTGTCACAAGACTTCTATTTTTCCTTGAATTTTTTTTTCTTTTACCCCCACCTCCACCTTCCCTAGAAGCCAGAATAGTAGCTAATTATTCAATAACAAGAGGAGGAGGTACAGGGAAGCAGGTCAAAGTGTAGTCAAAGGGAAACATTGAATGAACTGAGTTTTTATTTACATTTAACTTAACTATTCAGCAAATCCAAGATGATGTTATTGACACCTGTCAGTAACTAGAAAAACCATAGGATCTTCCTGAAATTTCATCCAGGGATGTGGAAGACTGAACAAGCTCAATGGAATCAAAGGCAGTCGTGCAAAAATAAGCATTAAACTAGTTTGTAATGTCACTCCTGTCTAGTTCCTTTGGCCATTACAAGATCTCAAACCTAGTCAACACTCAATATAAATGTCTAAGACTGTGTATGTATGTATACGTGTGTGAGGAGGCACCCCAGTGAAGTGGGTTAGAAGGTCACAGAAGAGGAAAGTCCTGAGAAGCTGGGAGGCCAGGATGCTGGCTGTACAGTCAAGTTTGATACTGTGCTCCATCAGTAGGGTGGTAGGGAATGTGACAGGAATGAGAACAATGAGCTTTACCTCTAGCAAGGTAAGGGATGGCTCTGGGGGCTGATGAAGGACAACCAGAGGAATATTGGGATAATCTGACAGGAGCAGGAAAAATGGGATTATTGGTATATTTTGGAGCTATGGTCTATCTGGAAGCTTCACTGAGAAGTATATCAACCACATCTCTTGGCTCGGTGTTGAGTTGGGGTGGGAAAAGAGACGTTCATTAATTGAGGAGAAAAAGGAAGTATGTGGATAGTTAATACCACTTTAAAAGAAACAAAGAAAGAAACTAGCATAAGTGTTAATAAGAAGCAGCTAGTTTTAAAAAAAAGAAAAGAAGAAGCCAGCAGAAGCAACAAGTTCAGGAGCATGAATAAGGTCGAGGGGCCACTAGGGCAGGACCTGGGGAAGTCTGTGCAGAGGGGCTCATGATTTTAGAGATGAAGAAGATGGAGGAAAGAGCAGGCATACAGGGAAGTGGGAACAATGGAGCTATTGACAGAACTAGTTTGTCCTAAATTTTCCATTGTAAACTCTATGTATTGGTATCATTAACCTGGTCATATGAATAACGATCTCATTATTAAGTTGCAAACCTTAAGTACCACTGCTAGGAAGAACTTGAAATTTCTATGATCAGTGGTTGTTTTAATTGAAAAATTCTTTAATTTCAAAAAGGGACTTTCCACTGGAAATAATAGACTGAAAATTGTTTACTTGGCAAAACACCATTACACTAACTAAGCTAAGGACCTTCATATACAAGGATATAAAAACAGACTTTACCTTCCAACTGCTTTTGGAATGAGATGGTAGGGAAATTTTTCCTGACTTGCAAAGAAATCAGAAAGATACTGTATTTTACATTAAACAAAAAACGCAGCATGAAAGAGTAGGAGCAAAATGTTGGTCAGTTAATAAATAAACTGGGTAGGAATCAAGCAAAAGACCAGTTGGCATAGTTTTTAGTTGTTAGCCATGATGTATCCTTTAAATTGGAACAAATAGTAAAAAGACTTTTCAGGGCTGCTTTGCTTAGATTTATTGCCTCCATTTTCCTTCCAAGGAATGTTTAGTGCTGAAAAAGGATAGAGAGAAAAAGGTGTGGTGGTGGGTGGGGTTGATAATTAAAGTTGAAAAGTTGTATTTGAATATGTTTTATAAGATGATAAAGTTTTTTCAACTTTATCATCTTATAAAACATATTCAAATACAAAAGAAAGTTTATTAAGTTTGCTTCTGCTGTATTTTTCCTATAAGGTATACTTACTATACTTACTGAATCTTGATTTTGCACCATGTATGCATGCATATATACTATGCATGATGCAGTCCAGATACAAGCAATACCATGATTCCTACTCTTATGGAGTGTACATGCTCTTAGGAAAATATGACTAACCACATGAAGTGCCACAAAAAGAAAATAATACAAGAGGCTTTGGAATAAATTACTTAATTGAATATGATCATGCATTTTGACATATATGACAGATAACAGCTTCATGGTTAAGTCAATTGCTCCTATACTGTAATATGATCTTGCAAGATACTATGTGATAACAACCACAAAAAATTGCCCTTGACTGTGGCTGTTAAGTCCAATTCAAACTCAAACAAAGCTAGTCAATCCATCAGAATATTTCCTAGAGTAGCTCCATGAATGGTGAGATGCCTTGAGAAAAAATATTTTTGTGGTCAAATTTGAGTAATATGGCATACCATGTCTCCTTCTTGGGGAATTATAGTACACATTTACATAGTAAAGGCTCCAAGAAATCCTGCAGCTGAGGACTCATATTGAAACTGTACAACTCTGCATGTCCCAAGCATATTTGGCTATAGAACCCCTTTTGCTTATAATTCCTAAACCCTCTTTGACGAGTGCTGTGCTAAACACATGAGACATTTAGAAACTGATGACTTGGAAAGACAGAGTAAAATGAATTTGCACCTGGACAAATGGTTTATTTACCAACATTTTGAATAAAAGCCAAGGCTCTAGTGGTTAAACTCCTTCACAGAGTTATAGGAAATGAAATACAAATATGACTTTGGGTGACTCGAGGAATAACAAAGATTATTACTGTGAGATTTTACCCAGCATACTATATGGAGGTCTTCCTAATGATTTGCTTTAAATATTCTTTCAATTCATCCAGTTATTGAAATCTCTCTCCTGCTGTGTTTCATGTATGTTACTCTCACCATGTTGTTCTCCAACCTTATCTGCTTTTTTCTTCACCCCTTCTTTGACCCACCTTCCAGTAGTGCTGCCAAGACTTTAGTTGCCACTTGCTAACTATACCAGTCTGTTTGGGGCAGCTATAGAACCCAGGAGCTTTATTCCCTTGTACTTTTGCTCTTCCTAGAGGGATATAAGGGGAGTCTCTTTTCATTTCAATTTTCAAAGTTTTCTTATGAAGTTTTATAGTGGAGCATTTTAGTGTTGGGTTTCCCAAATCTATCAAAGTCAACCTCCTAATTGCATTAAATGTTCCAAAATGTAGCTTTATTTATTTAGGTAGTGCTAATAAGACTCTTCTTGGATGGGCTTATATCTGATAATCAGTCAATTCCAAGAAAAATTTATAAAATTTACAAAATTTTACCAATTTTAGATCTCTAAAATAGCTTATAGTCTGTATTTAAATTTGGAAGTGTCCCTTTTCCACTTCGAAAGTTATGGCAAGAAAATCAGTTGACTCCTCCCTCATTCACAGAGATAAAAAGTTGTGGAGTGGGTGGGGTTGATAATTAAAGTTGAAAACATCTTTCATATCATGTTATCAAACACATTCAAATATAAAAGGAAGTTAATTAAGTTTGTTTCTGCTGTATTTTTCCTATAAGTTATATTTATTGAATCTTAATTTTGTACCATGTATGCATGCATATAGGCTAGGCATGACTCAGTCAAGATACAGACATGCATTGTGTATCCATTGAAAGAAAACCCAAAGAAAACACAGAAGTGAAAGGCGAGTCAATGAAGCTGAAAAATTAAGGTAGAACCATAAAGGTTGTTGAGTCCTGATTTCAGAAGAAAATGATACCCTAGAGAAGAGGATCTAGTGTAGAGAGGCCAGGGAAAAGCTTTATAGCCTATGTACCCTTTTCTCTCTACTCACTTGGTTGTCTTAGATGGATTCTTTGCCACTACAAAGCAGAGGGCAACAGACAGTGCAAGGCCAGTGACAGGGAGATATCATAGCAAAATTCAAGTCTGCTTGGTATAAGAGAGGATAGCAAAGATGCCTACAGACTCAGCCGAAAGAAAGGTGGTGCAGGACTAATCACACACATACCTAGACTGAGAAGCGGATTTATTTGGCAGAAGTCTGACAGGCTGCTCTGCGCAGAGAAAGAGTAGCAGCAGCAACGCTCCCTTGAATGTTACCTTTTATAGGCTAGAATCATGGCCATGCATTAGGGGGAGGTTGTCTTGACTGACATAGCAAGCATCCCCTGATTTTGTGGAAGGTAGTTTGTTTCTTGGGAACAGAGATAGGCAGTTTTCCTATCTCTCAGAAGGTGGAACAGGAAAACCAGCACGTCCCTTTCTTTATCTTCTCAAGGAAAGGACAGGGAAACCAGTATGTCCTCATCTCAGGGGCTGGTGAGTTGTCTCCTATCTCTCAATGAGAGAACAGGGAGAGACTGGCAGTAGGTTTTATCTTGGGCTAGTTTCTATTTCTTGAAAATAAGAATAGTATTCACAAAGTGGGGGTAGGGGAAAGGAAGATGGCTGCAATTATGCCAGCATCAGCCTCTGGACATATCTTGACTTCACTTACATCCCAAGGACTACATGGTATGCAAGATGTTTCTTAGAGACTTAAGCCTATTAAATCTGATTTTATATAATGTATTAAAAAATGAAATAATTAAATAAAAATTCAACAATGGAGATGAATCCTAAAATGCACACTATTGAAGAACAAATAATGAGCTAGGAGATCAAATCATAAAACTCTCCCATAAAGCATCAGAGTTGGGAGAAGTCATCTACCCAGTGTGGAAAAGAGTGGGGATTAAATCTGAAGAAAAATCATGCACACCTTTGTTCCTGCAAATCTGAAGAAAAATTCTGCATTCCTTTGTTCATATAGATTTGTGTATCTAATCAGATCTTTCATGGTTCTATTAGTTTGAAATCACCACAGTCCAGAGTTTGAACTTTGTACTTTCAAAATAATCTTATTAATGTGACTCAAGAACAATCAGTTTCTTGAGGGCAAGCTTTTATTTCCAATCAAGATACTGACCTAACAACCAAAACACCTATTATTTAATGATTATGAGGAGACTATGAACGTTGTACTATCATCAATCATTTAATCCCCCATGCCAATCGTTAAGGTCATAGTGACTGAATATGCACAAGCAATATTGTCCAAGCATCAGGGTACCTGGGATATCTGAATGGTTATACGAGGGTTACTTGCTGAGTTCAGCATCAGAGCAAAGAGGTTTCAAAGAGGGAGGTTCTGTGTGTAGGCCTGATAAACACTTGTCTAGTTATCTAAAGCCAGGTTCAGTCGCCCTCCTGGGGACAATGTTGCAAGGATAAACTCTAGGAAATGCTACCTCCCCCACTCTCATTGGTCCATTTCCATGTTTACCCCCTTTCTTCTGTTAAATTATCAATCATTTTGAAAACATGTATGTTTTAAGATGCACAGTCTGGGCATAAAATGGAGGTTACCATAGCAACAAGGTTTCCTTGGCTCCCACTTTGTGTGATGTCTCCTGCTTTCCTCTGCAGATTCTCTATGACTTACTAAAAACATCTGCCCTCCCTTCTGAGAGTTCCCAGGGTACCTCTCACAGATACTCTTGAATATATTATCACACCCTCCACTGACCTGGGAGGAAATGGTTGTCTCAGAGCTATGTAAAGGGTGCCATCCATAGCACTGTGTGCTGCCCTTTGCATTTCAGCTGCCTCCCACGGCTACTCAGTTAGTTGGAGCATTCTAAGCCACAGACATACCCAGGATCATTCTGCGCCTATCACGTAAGGCCTTGCTGCTGCCTCCAGAAGTTGGCCTACACCAACACCGTTGCTGTGTTTTTGGTACTGGCTATCATCTCTTATGCTCCTGCTCTAAGCTGTACTTGGTTAGTACTGTCCTCTGCTGACTCTCACATCTGTCAGGATCTTGCCCTGATCCTGAAGTAGCATGGCCTTATGCTTCTACTGCATATAAAACATGTTTAAAACAGCTGTCAAGAATGAACATGAGAATAAATTCAAATGCTCAGACATAAGTCCTTTTTCATGCCAAAAACTGATATATTGTTGTTGGATAAAACTTGTGATTTTATTCTCTCCTTCTTTAAAATGGGCTCTTTGCCAGAAGCTCCTTTGGCAGGTAATAAACATATATCTGGTCAAAGAGGTATCTGGACTCCCATATTTGTTGCAGCATTACTTACAATAGCCAAGACATGGGATCAACCTAAGTGTCCACCAATAGATGAATGGAAAAGAAAGTGTGTCACAGGAGCTGGAGATTTAACTCAGTGGTAGAGCACTTGCCTAGCATGTATAAAGCCCTGGGTTCAATCCTCGAAACTGAAAAAAGAAAATGTGTTACATATGCATAATGAAATACTATTCAGACTTATAAAGAAGGAAATTCTGTCAATTGTTATAACTTAGTTGGCAATGGAGAACATAATGTTACATGAAACAAGTCAGGCATAAAAAGATAAATACAAAGGGATGTAAGACAGCTGAATAGAGGCATCCAGCACATACCACCTCCTCCTCAGAGAAGAGCCAAAGTAACAAGTGTATAGCTGCATTTTGAGGTAAGTGACTATAGGAGAACACTGGAAATCAGCAAGAAGAGACTGGAACTTTGTAAGATTCAGAGACCTGGGATAACAGCATAGTAATAGACAAAATATACCCCAACATCTGCCATGGATCCACATCTGGAGGAGAGGGGCCTCCACTTTGCAGGAGGAAGGGTGGAAGAGTCCCAGCAAATTCTATTAGTGCAGATGTTGGCAGTCCTAGCTACTGGAAAGTTTCACAGCACTCATAGTCATGCAGTCCATTTAGTAAGTAGCCTGAAATCTGTACAGTAGTATTGCATGAAAAGGAACTCACACCATCTCTCAGTAAACATCCAGTGTGCTGCAGCCAGGAGACATCTTGAGAAGGGAGTCATTGACTGAGTTTGGAATGTTCTAAGGGTCAGAAACCTCTGCATAGTCCCATTTCTGGGACTCTACAGATATTTCACTGCACTAGCATGGAGATTAGCTACCTTGTGAACCCAAATTGATCCAGAAGAAAGACCATGAATTAAACTTGTTGGGTGTCCTGAACTGTAGGGGAGGAGTGTTATGACACAGGGGAATGGAGGGTGCCCCCTTCAGAATCAGGAGATCAGGGCACTTGCCCTCTGAGACCAAGAGTGTTGCTGGCTGTATGTAGACTCAAGCCAGTGTCAGGAGTGAAGGCAGACATCCACAGGGTTCCCACTGACTATCCCCTGCACCACATTCAGGTACCTGGTACTGATAGGGCAGGGAGGGAACACTGTAGTTCCTACTGCTGTCCCACCCTCAAGGCTACACAGAGGGGTCCTTGAGCAACCCATAGCTCTAGCCATTGCCCTGCACCTGGGTATATGCTACAGCAGAAGGAATGTGGCATGAGGAGTAAAGCTCCAACTGCAGTCATTGGCCTGTTTCTGTGCACACACAGCCAAAGAGAACTGAAGGGAACTTTGCCCTTTACCAGCCATAGTCCCACTCTTGGGTATGTACTGCTATTGGAAAAGAGAAACATCATTGTTCTTGTTGCCACCCTATCTACAAGGTTCCTGCTGTCATTCATCTGTGTACTCTATATGACCATACACTGCTGTCAAAACTGGGGTTGAATGCCACAGTGAGGTATTATGGTTTCTGCCACTGCCTTTCCTTATGTAGCATCTAGGCCTATACTATTGAGTGGTCTGAGAGCATGTACTTTAGGTCCCTCACCACTGCTGGGGCTGCTAGTTTCCAGAGGCTCTTGCTAGTAGCAGAGCTAGCTAGCATCCATAGTGCTGAAAGAAACCCCAGTTGCCCAATAATTGTAGAAGTAGCCACACAGTGAGCACCTCACACCCACTACTGTCTGCACCACACCTGCCTGAACTGCTAGAGTGTCTACACTCTTGCATGGTCTATGAGCATACTGGGTCTCTCTGACTCTACTATGGTATGTGCTGCATCCAAAATGATTAATTATAGCCAAAGATGGGAGATTATATTGTGGTGCCCAGCTGAAAAAAAAGCTAACATTGCAAAACAATTGCCATCCCAAGAGACATCTTCAGGAGAAAGCCACTTACTAGAAGGCCACTATATAAGTGGTAGAGATGCCTGATCTGCCAGATACATAAGTCTCAATGTAGGAACACAAGAATTATGAGGAAAAAAAGGTAAAATGATGCCTCCAAAATAACACCATAATTCTCTAGCAACAGATCCTAAAGAAATCCATATGGATGAATAACTGATAAAGAATTTAAAAGAAGGGGCTAGGATTGTAGCTCAGTGGTAGAGCGCTTGCCTCGCATGCGTGAGGCCCTGGGTTCGATCCTCAGCACCACATACAAAGCAATAAAATAAAAATACATTGTGTCCATCTATAACTAAAAAAATATTTAAAAAAAAAAGAATTTAAAAGAAGGATACAAGAAAGTTCAATGAAACCCCAGGTAATACAGATAAACAGTGAAATGAAATTAGGAAGACAATATGGGATATAAATGGGAAATTCAGCAAAGAGAGATTTTGAAAAAGAACCAAAGAGAAATCTTGAAAATGAAGTGTTCAAAAAGCCAAATGAAAAATACAATGGAAAGTCTTAACAACAGACTAGGTAAAGTGGAAAAATAGCTGAACTTGAAGATAGGTCTTTTAAATATCCCAGTCAGGCAAATAAATGAATGAATAAAAATAGAAAATAAAATAAATAAGAAAGAATGAATCAAATGAGTATTAAGGGTTTCATTCGAGATTATTGGGACACCATTAAATGAGCAAATATATGCATTTTTTGAATATCCAAAGCTAGGAGGAAAATAGTTAATGACATAGAGAACACAAATAATGAAATAATCACAGAAAACATCCTTAATCTTGGGAATAGACATGGATATCCTTATGTAGGAGGCTCATAGGACCCCCAAATAGATATGACCAGAGAAGAGCTCTAACTGGCATATTATGGTCAAACTGTTAAAAATATAAGACAAAAAATGTAAAATCTGTAAGAAAAGAATTCTAAGTAAATGTTTTTTTTGTTTTTTGTTTTTTTGTAGTGGGGATTGAACCTGGGGCACTTTACCACTAAACTACATTCCCAGTCCTTCTTATTTTTTATTTTTAGGCAGGGTCTCACTAAATTGCTTAGAGCCTTGATAAATTGGTGAGGCTGGCTTGCAATCCTGCCTCAGCCTCACAAGTTGCTGGGATTATAGGCATGTGCCAATGCACCCAGCTTCTAAGCCACATTAAAAGAGTATCTGCATTAAACTAATAGCATATTTCTCAGCAGAAAACCTACAGGCCAGGAGGGAATGGTACGATGTATTCCAAGTCCTACAACAAAACAACCACCAGCCTAGAATAATATACCCAGTAAGGCTACCCTTCAGAAGTGAAAAAGAAATAAAATCCTTCCAGGACAAGTGAAAACTGAGGGAATTCATGACCACCAAATCAACCTTACAAAAGATGTTCAGGGGAGTCCTACATTCAGAAGTGAAAGAAAGACAACTACTGTCAGGAAAGCACATGAAAATATAAATCCCACTAAAATAGTAGATAAACGAAAGAGAAAGAGAAAAGAATCAAACATTTATCAAGACAGTAAGCCATCAAACCAGAATGACAAATAAGAAAGGAAGAAAAGAACAAGGAATATTCAGGTTGGAAGAAAATCAACAAAATGACAGGAATAGGTCTTTACCTAACAGCAACAACCTTGAATGTAAACAGACTAAATTTTCTAATTAAAAGATACAGACTGGTTGAATGGATGAAAAAACAAAGCCCAACAATATATTGCCTATAAGATTCAACTTACCAGTAAAGACACACACACACACACACACACAAACACATGCTGAAAGAAAAGGAATGGAAAATGACATCCCTAGCAAACAGATGCCTAAAGCAAACATGCGTATGTATACACAGATCTGACAAAATAGACTTTAAGACAAAAACTATAAGAAAAGACAAAGAAGGTTACCACATAATAAACAAGGGATCTATTCAACAATAAGATGTAATGACTGTAAATTCATTTGCATTTTATGCTAGATCATCCAGGTTTATAAAGCAAACATTATTTGACCTAAAGGGAGCAACAGGCTCCAGTATAATAAAAGTGGGGGATTTCAACACCTAACTTTCATCGATGGACAGATCACCCAGACAAAAAATCAGCAAAGAACATCAGAGTTAAACTACACTATAGATCAAATGGATTTAACAGACATTTATAGAACATTCCATCCAACAGCTGCAGAATACACATTCTTTTTATCAGTGCAAGGAATTTTCTCTAGAAGTAGACCATATGTTAGGCCACAAAACAAGTTTTAACAAATTAAAAATACTGAAATCATATTCTATATCTTTCTGATAACAATGGAATAAAACTAGAAGTCAACAAAAGAAATTTTAGAAATTATAAAAATACATGGAGACTGAACAACACACTTTTGAATGAACAATGGGTCATTAAAGAAATCAAATGAGTTTTTTTTGTATAGTTAGTGTCTTGTGGGTACATATGATAGTGAGATTCACTGTGGTATATTCATACATGTACATGGGAAAGCTAGGTCAGATTCATTCTGCTGTTCTTTCCTTATTCCTTCCTTTCTCCCTCCTCCTCAATCTCCTTCATCTAGTCCACTTACCTTTCTTGTGTTTTGATGGGATCCCTGCCCCTTTTTAAAAGTAAACAGCAGATCAGTAGAGTAGAAGGAAGGAGAAAGAGAAGGAAAAGGGGAAATACTGGAGACTGAATTAAAACAAATTATATACCATGCTTTTATATTTATGTCAAGATGAATCTTAATGTTATGTATAACTAAAAAGAACCAATAAAAAAGAAATCAAAAGAGAAATTAAAGAATTTCTTGAAACAGATTAAAATGGAAACACAACATACCAAAACTTATGGGAAACAGAAAAGCAGAACTAAAAAGGAAGTTATAGTAATAAATGCCTACATGAAAAAAACTGAAACATTTCAATTAAACAACCTAACAATGCATCTTGAGGATTTAGAAAAGAATAAATTAAACCCAAAAATAGTAGCAGGAAGGAAAAAGTGGAGATTAGAGCAGAAATGAACCAAATATAGACTAGAAAAATAAAGGTTATATATGACAAACTTAGAGCCAACATCATACTGAATGAGGAAAAGCTGAAAACATTTTATCTAAGATGAGAGACAAGATAAGGGTATCCATTCTCATTGTTCATATTCAACAAAGCATTAGAAGTTTTTGCCAGAGAAGTCAGCAAGGGAAAGAAATAAAACTCATACAAATAGGCAAAGAAATCAAACTATCCCTGTTTGTAGATTAGATGATTCTATGTATAGAAAAATGTAAAGACTCCACCAAAAGCCTCTTAGAACTGAGAAATGAATTCAGTAAAGTATCAAGATTCAAATAAACACAAAAATCAGCTTTTCTATACACCAATGATGAATTTTGAGAAAGAAATCATGAAAGCAATCCCATTTATGATAGCTACAAACAAAGCAAAACAAACAAACCAACCACCTAGGAATAAACTTAACCAAAGAATTGAAAGATATCTACAATGACAATTACAAAACACTGAAGAAAGATATTGAGGAAGAAACAAAAAGAAAGGAAGGCCTCCCATGTTTGTGGATTGGAAGAATTAATATTGCTAAAATGTTATACTATCCAAAGTGACCTACAGAGTCAATGCAATCGCCACTAAAATATCAACGACATTCTTCTCAGAACTAAAAAAGACAATTCTAAAATTTATATGGAAGCACAGAGACCCCAAATAGGAAAACATTCTGGAGCAAAAAGAACAAAGCTGGAGGCCTCACACTACCTGATTTTAGTTACAGTACAGAGTCATAGCAGTCAGGACAGCAGGACACTGACACACACACACAAAAAGACACAGGTGAATGGAACATAACAGAGATCCCAGAAATAACCCTGTGCATCTATAGCCAACTAGTTGTTGTCAAGGCACCAAAAACATACTGGAGAAAGGGTAGCTTCTTCAATAAATGTTGCCATGAAAACTAAAGAATACTGAACTAACCCCATTCCCCTATACAAAAATCAACTTGATGGAGTGAAGCCTTAAATGTAAGACCTGAAACTGTGAAACCACTAAAAGAAAGTGGGGCAAACAGTTGAAGACACTAGCATAGGCAGCAATTTTCTAGATAAAGTACAGGAAAGTACAGGAAAAGTAGAGGAAAGAAAAGTGAAAATAGACAAATAGGATTATATCAAACTCAAAAGTTTCTGCACAGCAAAGGAAACAATCAACAGAATGAAGAGACAACCTGAAGAATGGGAGAAAATATTTGTCAATGTTCATCTGAGGGTTAATATCCAGAATAAATCAGGAACTAAGAAAAACAAACAAAAACAAAAGTCAAAAAACAGCAGCAACAACAAATACGTAATCCAGTTTAAAAACGGGCAAATAATCTAAATGAGCAAATAGAAAATTTTCAAAAGAAGAAATATAAATGACCAATAAATACACAAAAAATTGCTCAGTGTCATTAGCCATCCGGGAAATGTAAATCAAACCTGCAATAGATAAAATTCTAACCCAGGGAGAATGGCTACTATCAAAAAACAAAACAAAACTAGTAAACAAAAAATAAAAAATGCTGGCAAGGATGCAGAAAAAAAGATCTTCTTATACATTATTGATGGGAATGTAAATGGCCATTACCATTATGGAGACTAGTATGGAGGTTCCTCAAAAACTAAACAATTCTTTTTTTTTTTTTTTTTTTGGCACTGGAGATTGAACTCAGGGGCACTGGACCACTGAGCCACATTCCCAGCCCTATTTTGTGTTTTATGTAGACAAGGTCTCACTGAGTTGCTTAGTGCCTCACTGTTGCTGAGGCTGGCTTTGAATTTGCGATTCTCCTGTCTCAGCCTCCCTAAATTCTGGGATTACAGGCTTGCACCACCACGCCCAGCTAAACAATTCTAATATATGATTCATCGATCCCACTTTTGGGCATATATCCAAAGGAAATAAAATAGCACACCAAAAAGATATTTGCATGCTTGTGGTTATTATAGCACCATTCACAATAGCTAAGACATGAAATTAGCCTACATGCCCATCAAGAGATGAATGGATAAAGAAAATGTAGTATAGATACACAATGGAGTATTACTGAATCATAAAGAAGAATAAAATCCTAGCTGTTGCAGCAAAATGAATGGAATTGGAGGCCATTATATGAAGCCTAATAAGCCAGACAGAGAAATGTATTTTCTCTCACATGTGGATGCTAAAATATGTCAACATGGAAGAAAAATAGTGATTGCTAGAGATTGAGAAGTGGGGAGGAAGGTGGATAAATTAAGGCTGGATTTAATTAGCGCATGCCATATGCATGAGTGAAAATATGCTGAACCTCATTAATATGTATCACTGATACATGTTAATAAAAATTAAAATAACTAAGGAGTTCACAAAAGACAAATATCTCAAGATTTTACCTCAGAGTAGAATCTAAAATAATTGAATTCATAGAAGCAGAGGGCAAAGTGGTGACTACAAAGGTTGGGGTGGGTGGGAAGGTGTTAGTCAAAGGCAACAAAATCTGTTAGGAGGAATAAGGCTTTTGAGATTTATTAACAGTGGGGTAAATATAGTTAATAGCATCTTGTACATTTAAAAAATGTTAAGAGTACATTTCAAATGTTCTCACCACAAAAAACAAGTATTTGAGGTGATGGATATGTTAATTAGCTTTATTTAATTATTCTACTTTGTATTTATAAATCCTATCACTTTATAATCCATAAACATATACAGTTGTAAACTGCCAACTTATAATACAACTTTAAAAGGAGAGAGGGAAAAAAAAAACAAATCTGAATAAGCCTGAATATGAATTTAAGTTCAGCAGGGACAATCCCATTCTCCATCTCCACCCTACTCAGTAAATACACAGATTTGGATACCTTCATAATTTTCTGGGAGACATTTTAAGGAGACTTCTGCATACAATTTTATCCATTGTGTCAGTTTTTTCCAGGGAAGATCTGCCGTTAGTTAGTCTATCTTTCTAATTATATTTTTATTTTCTGATTTTCTCAATCCATGTAACAATTCCTAGGTTGTTTTATCAAACAATTCTTCTCAATAGCTATATAATTCTAAATACTATAGAACCGTGTCTCTATTATTGGACATTCACATGGCTCTGTGGTGTGTTTGTGTTACATAGCCTCTCTCCATGCAGGGCTGTTTAGTTGGCAAAGTTTTTCCTAAAGCTTCTTGTAATAGACTGAGGAAGGATGGAAGTAATGCCAAAATACAGAGAAAATTCATTGAAAATTAAATAAAAATAAATGCATTGTTTTTCCATGAAAAAAGTTTATAGACTATTTGGTTTAAAGTTGAATGGTTAGGCATTTCTTTGTTTACAAAAATTTTATTATGAAAAAATTTAAACATTTACATAAGTAGAGAGTAGTTCAACACCCACCCCCCCCAAACTTATCACCCAGATTCAACAATTATCAACGTTTGTCACATTTGTTTCATCTGTGCTTTTTCCACTTTGATGAAATATTTTAAAACAAATTCCAGGCATGAGGCTGTTGCATTCTTCCTTTTTTTCACTCTATATTTCTGAACAGTGGGGACATCTTATGTTACCAATGCTATCAAAAACCTAGTGAAATGAGCAATTCCTTGTTTAGACCACAGTCAAATTTCCCTAAGTGTCTTTTTATTTTTATTTTTTGGTGGTACTGGGGATTGAACCCATGGGTGCTTATGTCCCCAGTCCTTTTTTTTTCATTTTGAGACAGAGTTTCACTAAGTTGCTTAGGGTCTCATTAAGTTGCTGAGGTTGTCCTTGAACTTGCATCCTCCTGTCTCAGCCTCCCAAGTCACTGGGATTACAGGTATGCACCACCGTACCCAGCTCAAAGTGTCTTTAAAAACAAAAAACAAAACAAAACAAAACAAAAAAAAAACTTGGTCTATTCGAGCTCGGATGTAAACCAGGCCCACACATTTGGTTGATATGTCTCTTATATATGTGAGTTTAGTATTCCCAGGGGAACCATAATTAATGATGAGAGAACCTACTAGAAATGGCAATCCCTAGCATGTGAGGGGTGATTATCTCATCACTGAAAAGGTTTCCAGACATATCAACCAAATGCAATATTTTGGATATTGATTTTGACAAATGAGCTGTAAAATGACACTTTTGGAAGCAATCTTGGAAAACTGAACATGATCTGTATGTTAAGGAGATGTTCATCTTGGGGTTGTCATTTATTGGTCCTTGTGGTTATGTTGAAAAGTATCCTTAACTGTCAGTGTCATATATTGAAGTATTTCTGGATGACAAGATATAATGGGTTAGATACTTAAAAAAATGTCACATGTTGACCATTGAGGAAAGTATAAAGTACTTCCCATAACCATTCATCCTTTCCTTCTCTCCTTCTCTAGGGAGCCCCAACTTTCAGTCAATCATCTACTATTTATCTAAAACATTCATTTGCAGCTACTTGTGAACTAAAATTGGACCTGTGATATACAAGTAGGAATGCTGTGTGAAATTTTTGGTGAGTTACCTGAAAGGTAATAAAGTGTTTTTTCCCTTGCTTTGTCTAGTATAAGATAATTGTATTTAAGTGGGTTCTTCTCTGTGTCTTCTATTCTGTACCATTGGTCTACATGTCTATTTTGGTACCAGTACCATGCCATTTTTGTTACTATAGCTTTATAGTATTATTTAAGGTCTGGTATTGTGATGCCTCCTCCTTTACTCTTCTTGCTGAGGATTACTTTGGCTATTCTGGGTCTCTTATTCTTCCAAATGAATTTCATGATTGCCTTTTCTATTTCTATGAGGAATGATTTTGGGATTTTAATTGGAATCACATTGAATCTACATAGCTCTTTGGGTAGCATGGCCATGTTGACAATATTGATTCTGCCTATCCAAGAGCATGGGAGATTTTTCCATCTTCTAAGGTCTTGTTTAGTTTCTTTCTTTAGTGTCCTGTAGTTTTCATTGTAAAGGTCTTTCACCTCTTTTATGAAATTGATTCCCAAGTATTTTGTTTTTTTTGAGGCAATTGTGAATGGGATAGTTTTCCTAATTTCTCTTTCAGAAGGTTTATCACTGATGTATAGAAATACATGGGTGTTGATTTTATATCCTGCTACTTTGCTGAATTCATTTATTAATTCTAGAAGTTTTCTGGTAGAATTTTTTGGATCCTCTAAGTATAGAATCATGCCATCTGCAAATAATGATAGTTGGAGTTCTTCTTTTCCTATTTGTATCCCTTTAATTTCTTTCGTCTGTCTAATTGCTCTGGCTAGTGTTTCAAGGACTGTGTTGAATAGCATGGTGAAAGAGGGCATCCCTGTCCTGTTCCCATTTTTAGAGGGAATGCTTCCAATTTTTCTCCATTTAGGATAATGTTGGCCTTGGGTTTAGCATAGATAGCTTTTACAAAGTTGAGGTATGTTCCTACTATCCTTAGTTTTTCTAGTGTTTTGAACATGAAAGAGTGCTGTATTTTGTCAAATGCTTTCTCTGTATCAATTGATAAAATCATATGATTCTTATCTTTAAGTCTATTGATGTGGTGAATTACATTGATTTCCATATGTTGAACCAACCTAGCATCCCTAGAATGAATTCCACTTGATCATAGTGCACTATTTTTTAAATAGATTTTTGTATGTGATTTGCCAGAATTTTATTGCATCTATGTTCATCAGTTGTATTCGTCTGAAATTTTCTTTCTTTGATGTGTCTGTCTGGGTTGGTGTAAGGGTGATACTCACCTTATAGAATGAGTTTGAAAGAGTTCCTTCCTTTTCTATTTCATGAAATAGTTTGAGAAGTATTGGTATTAATTATTCTTTGTAGGTCTTATAGTACTCAGCTGTCAATCTGTCTGGTCCTGGGCTTTTCTTGGTTGGTAGGCTTTTGATGACATCTTCTATCTCCTTGCTTGAAATTGATCTGTTTAAGTTGCGTATGACCTCCTGGTTCAGTTTGGTAGGTCATATGACTCTAGAAATTTGTCAGTCTCTTAAGGGTTTTCTATTTTACTGGAGTATAAATTTTCAAAATAATTTCTAATTATCCTCTGTATTTCAGTAGTGTCTGTCGTGATATTTCCTTTTTCATCACATATTTTAGTAATTTGGGTTTTTCCTCTCCTTTTCATTAGGGTGGGTAAGCATTTATCCATTTTATTTATTTTTTCAAAGAACAAGCTTTTTGTTTTGTCAATTTTTTGAATTGTTCCTTTTGTTTCAATTTCATTGATTTCAGCCCTGATTTTAATTATTTCCTGTCTTCTACTTCTTTTGGTGTTGGTTTGTTCCTCTTTTTCTAGGGCTCTGAGATGTAGTGTGAAGTCATTTATTTGTTGACTTTTTCTTCTTTTAATGAATGAGCTTAATGCAATGAACTTTGCTCTTAGCATTGCCTTCATGGTGTCCCAGAGATTTTGATATGTTGTATCGGAATTTTCATTTACCTCTAAAAATTTTTTTTATCTCTTCCCTGATTTTTTCCATTATCCATATGTCATTCAATAGTGTATTATTTAGTCTCCAGGTGTTGGAGTAGTTTCTATTTTTTAATCTGTCATTGATTTATAATTTATAATTTATTATTTATTATTCTATTATGGAAGGATAGGTTGCAACATAGTATCTCTGTTTTTTTTTGTATTTGCTAAGAGTTGCTTTGTGACATAAAATATGATCTATTTTGGAGAAGGATCCATGTACTGCTGAGAAAAAAGTGTATTTGCTCATTTATGGATGGAATACTCTATATATGTCTGTTAAGTCTAAATTATTGTTTTATTGAGTCCTATGGTTTCTTTGTTTAGTTTTTGTTTGTAAGATCTATCCAGTGGTGAGGAGCTGTGTTAAAGTCACCAAGTATTATTGTGTTATGGTCTATTTGATTCTTGTATTTGAGAAAGATTTGTTTGATATACGTAGAAGCCCCATTATTTGGGGCATAGATATTTATGATTGTTATGTCTTGTTGATGTATGATTCCCTTAAGTAGTATGAAATGACCTTCTTTATCTCTTTTCACCATCTTTGGTTTGAAGTCTACTTTATTTGATATGAGGATGGAAACTCCTGCTTGTTTGCGGGGTCCATGTGAGTGATGTTTTTTCCCACCCTTTCACTTTCAGTCTGTGGACGTCTTTTCCTGTGAGATGGGTCTCTTGAAGACAGCATATTGTTGGTTTTT
>CM053408.1:66437073-66456587 GCA_028644305.1 Xerus rutilus
GATCTGAGGTATTGCAGTTTCTAGCCTCTAATCTTATAGTGACTCTACAGATGACCTATATCTTACCTTAGAGTTCACTTCCAGACCCCAGCAGGTGTCCCCAGATGGACACTACTGCCACTAAAAATGGTGGCGGTGGCAGTGACAGTGAAGGTAACTCAAAATGACAATGGGAGTGGCCAAGGATAGATGCAAATACTTTCAGAGATGGGGCTAAATGGGTGGGACTTACAATGGCTTTGGGCTGATGATCAGATATTCAGTGCTTTGGCTGGCCGCTGCCTCCAGGCCCTGTCTGTTGCCCCAAGGTAGAGGCTAATACATGGGAAAAACTATGGGGATGGCTGCAGTGTATAAGATGGATACAGGAAGGGAACAATAGTGTGGACCCCCACTATATACAGGGGCAGTACTGGGCCTGGGCTCTCACACAGACCTGTGAGGATATTCCTAGGCCTGATCTTGGCCTGGACTCCCTCAGGGATTCCAGATGGTGGGTCCAGCTCTGAGCCTGGGCTCCCATGGATCGGCAGGGGTTCTGGCTTTGAATTGGGAGCGGTCCAGGGCCTCAGTTGCTGGGGTCCCCGGAGGCAGTCCTTTGCATGTGTCTGGGTTCCCCTGTGGGTTGGTAGATTGGTGGGTAGAAATCTCAGGCCTGACCTTGGCTGGGCTCCCGTGGAGGTCCCTGAAGATGGTCCTGGGCCTTGGCCTGTGCTCCTGCTGGTTGGCAGGGGCTCTGGTGCAGAGCTGGGGGCAGTCCCAGGCCTTACTTAGGTCAGGTCACCTGCAGGGTTCCCTGGAGGCAGTATTTCACCTGGGTCTGGGTTCCTTTGTAATTGGTGGGTTGCAGTCTCTGGTCTGACTGTGGCTGGGCTCCAGAGGTGGTCCCTGAAGGTGGTCCTGGGCCCTCATTCCTAGCCTTTTGAGGAATCTCTATACTGATTTCCATAGTGGTTATACTAATTCACAGTCCCACTAACAGTATATAATCATTCCTTTTTCCCCATATCCTTGCCGGTATTTTTTGTTTGTATTCTTTTTTTTTGGTACTGGGGATTGAACTCAGGGACACTTGACAACTGAGCCACATCCTCAACCCTATTTTGTGTTTTATGTAGAGACAAGGTCTCACTGAGTTGCTTAGCACCTTGCCATTGCTGAGGCTGGCTTTGAACTTGCGATTCTCCTGTCTCGGCCTCCCAAAGTGCTGGGATTAAAAGTGTGAGCCACCGCACTCGGCTTATTGCTTGTACTCTTGATGACTGCCATTGTAACTGAAGTGAGATAAAATCTCAGTGATGTTTTGATTTGCATTTTCTTGATTGTTAAGGATGTTAATTTTTTAAAAAATATATTTGTTGACCATTCATATTTCTTCTTTTGAGAAAAATCTGTTTAGTTCATTTGCCCATTTACTGATTGGGTTATTTGCTTTTTTGGTGTTAAGTTTTTGAGTTCTTTATACATTCTGGATATTAATCCTTTTTCAGAGAGCAGTTGGCAAAGATTTTCCACCATTCTGTAGACTCTCTTTTCACACCATTATTTCCTTTATTATGCAAAACCTTTTTAATTTTTTTTTTTTGGTACTAAGGATTGAACTCGGGGGTACTCGACCACTAAGCCACATCTCCAGCCCTGTTTTGTATTTTATGTAGAGACAGGGTCTCATTGAGTTGCTTAGCACCTCACCATTGCTGAGGCTGTCTTTGAACTTGCGATTCTCCTGTCTCAGCCTCCTAAAGTGCTGGGATTACAGGTGTGAGCCACTGTGTCTGGCTAAAACCTTTTTAATTTAATGCTATTCAACTTATTAATTCTCATTTCATTTTCTAAGCTTTAGGAGTCTTACTGATGAAGTTGATGCCTGTGCCTATATGTTAGTGTGTTGACCCTACATTCTCTTCTATCAGTTGCCAAGTTCTGGTCTAATTCCTAGGTCTTTGATACACTTTGATTTTTGTGCAGGGTGAGAGAAAGAAATCTACGATCATTCTTCTACATATGGATATCCGGTTTTCCCAGCACCATTTGTTTAAAAAGTACATTAAAATATACATTGTATTTAAAATATACATTGTTTCTCCAATGTATATTTTTGGTGCCTTTTTCAAAGATTCTTTCTTTGTACATTATATATTTGTTCATTATCTTTATATGATCACAGTAAGGTGGGTAAAATTATCTCCATTTTACACATGAGGAAACTGAGCCCTAACATCACATAGAAAGAAGATGAGCTGGGTTTCAAATCTATGTGAAGTATATTATACTCCAAACCTGCATTCCAAAGCCTGTGCTCTGAATCAGTACACTATCATGTCTAATATTACTTATTCTATATATGTATGCATATATCTATCCTTCTCTAAAGTTATGATAATAATGAATTTGCATGATATCTTAGTCCATGCAGACTGCTATAACATTATACCCAGACAAAGTGGTTTACAAACAACTGAAAATTATTGCTTACAGTTGTGAAGGCCAGGAAGTCCAAGGCACCAGCAAATTCAGTGTTTGGTGAGACTTATTCTCTATTTCATACATAATACCTTCTAGCTGTGTCTTCACATGGCTAAAAAGTCAAAGATTCTTAAATCTGGACCAAGGTTCCAGAGCTATTACATGTTCCCTTAACTTTATAATAAACTCTCCATTTCTATGGAGATTTCAAAGGAGTAGGAAAGAAGAGTGTCTGGCTGTCATATTGCCTGATAATCTCTGTTGTGTTCTAACAAAGTGTGTTGAAACATTAATTTTCCTCTAGAATTTCTAATTCCACATAGCACATCATGAAGTAAGAGATATACAGATATTTTAAGCACTCAGAATGGCTCTGTTGTTCTGAACTCATCTCTTATTTCTGATTTTGTGATTTCTTATTTAAGAATTAAAATCATCTTTTAAGGAACCATAGTCAATGAAGCAATGTGATATGAGTACTGAATTACAGCTCAAGAAGAATACACATTGTGCTTTTGGAAAATGATCATATGAGGCATTTGTGATATAAAATGAAAAAAGCAGCATACAATCTAGTGACTTAGGGCATGTCACTCAAATCTCTCCAATCATAACTTTTCCCATGAAAAGAATGTTTATGAAAATTTAAAGTTAACAGAGAGATATTTATATCCTGTCTTGTTTATAACATCACCATGAAAAGTTCAGAAGAGAATTGCTCTAAAATTTTTTACTTAATGGGCACTTCATGATGTCCAGATTCAACTACAAATCTATTCTTCCCTCATGTTCTGTCTTCTTTATAAGAAAGTATATATTGTGGTGGTTAAGAGTTCAGACTCTATAGCCAGACTGCTTGAATTTAAATACTGGTTTAACTCTTTACTTGCTGTAAGATCTTAGCAAATTATTTAAAATTTAAAATTTCATTTAAGTTTAAATTCTGAGATTACTCATATGTAAAAGAGAAGTGACAATAGTACTTTCCTCCTACGACTGTTATGAGAATCAAATGAATTAATGTATGCAACTCACTTAGAAGAGTGACTGACACATTAATATACTTTGAAAATTATTAACTTGAAAATAATAAGTGCACACTCATGCATTTTTATGAAGTGGTGAGCAGATTCCAAAATGAGTCCTAGTGATTCCTGGCTCTCCTTATGTTCATACCCTGTGTAATTCCTGTCCCTTTAGTGTGATTGAGACCAAGAGGCTTTCTTATCATTAATAGCCTATGGAAAAGGTAATAGGATGTCATTTCTGAGATTAGGTTATGAAAGATGGTGACTTCTCTCTTGCTTGAATTCTCTCTTTTATTCTTTTTTCACTCTGAGAAAGCAAGCTACCCATATGGTAATCTGCCCTATCGAAAGGGTCATAGAATTATGGGTATCCTCTGGCCAACAGGAAATGAAGACCTGAGACCCCCCACAGGCCAATGTTCCGTAAAGAACTGAATTTTTCCAACAACAATCTTGGAAGAGGACTTCCTTATTCAAGCTCTGAGATGATTGCAGCCCCTTCTGACACTAATTGGTGCTCTGAGAGACCCTGAGCCAGAGATCCCACCCAAGTTGCACCTGGATTCCTGATCCACAGAAACCACAACACAATGTTATTATAATCCACTAAGTTTTGAATAATTTTATGCAGTAATATATAAGTAATACATAATGAAAACCTAAATTGACTTGAACAAACTGTTAGTAGAAATCTGGATCTTGAGGACACTATGTATAAGAACTGAAAGGTGAGACTAGGTATATAGAGAATTGAAAGCAGGGTTCTGAAGTGGTATTTGTTCTCCTGTGTTCATAATAACATTATTCACAATAGCTAAAACATGGAAGCAACCCAAATGTCCATCAACAGATGAGCAGATAAGCAACACGTGGTATATACATACAATGAAATATTAACCTTGAAAAGAAATGAAATCCTGACATGCTACAACATGGATGAGCTTGAGGACGTTATGCTAAATGAAAAAAGCCAACCACACACACAAAAACAAAATGTTGTGCAATCTCACTCAGATGATGTATTTAGAATAAACAGAATCATAGAAACCAAAAGTAGAATGGTGGGTGTCATGGAGTGTGTGGAGGGGAGAATGAGGAGCTATTGTCTAATGAGTACAGAGTTTCGGTTTACAAGATGAAAGTGTTATGGACATGGATGGTGGTGATGGTAGCACAGCATGATGAATGTATTTAACATCACTGAGTGTGCACTTAAAGATGACTAAGATGGCAATTTTATGTATATAGCTAAAACATGGTATATAAACATGGTAATTTTATGCATATACATGCATTTTGCCACTATTTTCTAAAAAAGAGAGAAATGGGAGGAAAGAGCATCTTTGTTATGTATCAGTAGACTGTTGTCATTTTTTGTACTCATACCCTTGTGTCATTTTTGTACTCCAGTCTCTTCAGTGCTAATTGGACCAAGCAAGTTGCTTATAAATTAATAGCCCATGAAATAGGTAATAGAGCTGGGCATGGGGGTGCACTCCTGCAACCCCAAGAGACTCAGGAGGCTGAGGCAGGAAGATTACAAGTTCAAAACCAGCTCTAGCAACTCAGTGAGACCTTGTTGCAAAATAAAAAATAAAAAGAGCTGGGGATGTGGCTCAGTGGTTAAGTGCTCCTGGGTTTAATCCCCAGTACCAACAAAAAAAAAAAAAAGAAAGAAAGAAAGGAAAAAAAAGTAAAAGGAATAATCGTTTTTGAGATCAGGTTATGAAAGATTGTGACTTTTGCTTGTACTTTTTTTTTTTTACTTTTTTACTCTGATAAAGTAAGCTCCCCTATTATGAGCTGCCTTGTTGAAAGGGCCATGTAGCAAAGAATTGTGGGTATCCTCTGATCAATAGGCAATGAACACTTAAGGACCCCTCTCCCTGCCCTAGAACAGAACCCTGTAAGGAACTGAATTCTGTCAACAACCAGAAATCAAGAATCTAGGTGCAACTTATCTGGGTCCTCTGGATCTGGGTGTCTTATAAGCTTCATTCAAGGTGTCAGAAGGGGATTTGATCATCTCAAGACTTGAATAGGGCAGAGCCTTCTTCTAAGGAGAAAATGTGCCTAATAAACTTGGTAATATAGCTAAAGAAATTCATTTTATTCCTCCCTCCCTTCCACAGAGATTGAACCTAGGTGTACTTTACCACTGAGCTGCATCCATAATCTTTTTAAATTTTTAAAATGTTGAGACAGGTTTTTTCTAAGTTGCTGAGGCTGGCCCAGAACTTGTGGTCTTCCTGATCTAGCCTTCTGAGTTGCTGGGATTATAGTTGTGTGCCATCATGCTGGGCACTAAAGAGATTTCTTTTTCCTTTGTTTTTTTAGTACTTGGGATTAAACCCAGGGTGCTTAACCATGGAGTCACATCCCCAGCCCATTTTATTTTTTTATTTTGAGACAGGGTCTCAGTAAATTGCTGAGGGCCTTGCTAAATTGCTGAGACTGGCTGTGAACTTGGGATCCTCCTCTGCCCCAGCTTCTCAAACCACTGGGATTACAGGCATATGCCACCGCACTTGGTGGTACTAAAGACATTTCTTTTTTTTTCCTTTTTTTTTTTTTTTTGGTATAGAGGACTGAACTCAGGGGCACTCAACCACTGAAGACATTTCTAAGAAGAGTTTTGAAAGTTTTGCCTGGTTTTCTCTGGCTGCTTATAAAAATTCAAGAGGAGAGAGGTAAATTGAGAAAAGAACTGTTAAACAAAAAGGAGCCAGGACTTGATGGTTTTTGAAAATTCTCATCTTCTCTAGATAATAACAAAAAAGTAAAATTGAGAAGGTCTCTGAGTACTGTCAACAATAGGTAGTCTAGGAGAAAAACAAGGGACCATGTAACATTTTGTTAAAACCTCAGAAAGAGTAAAGGACCAGATTATTCATTCTACAAATTTTTTTTTAAAAATTTTCTAAGGGATTAAAGATGTATCTCAGAGATCTTCTTTCCTTGGAAAGCTTTGAATGTTCTCTGCTTTTTCAGCAGAAGCCCAAGGTAGATCTGAGCTTATCTAGAAGAGCTTTATGGTTGTGGCATTTGTCTAATGGTATGAACTCCAGAGAACTTCATAGAAGCCTCATAAAGTTTTTGTTGTTGTTGTTGAGAAAATCCTATTAATGAACACTCTCTGGCTTGGAATGAAAGGAACAGAGGCAGAAAAAAATGAAATGAAGGCTTTGGGCTTCCAAATTCTACTGCCAGGGAGAGGGCTAGGAAAATTATTCAGGTACAAACAGGTCCTATCTTTCATGACAAAGGGTGAATGACTCAGAGGGTATGGAACCAAGAGTCTGGAGAGTAGAAGAGACCCAGCGAATTATTCCCTGACTCCTTTTTTTTCCCATTCTAATATCTAGAAATATCTAATATCTATAGAATAATATCTAATATCTATAGAAATTATCCTGTACCCAAATCATTGCTATATGTTGAATGCATGGGGGGTGGGTAACTACCATCTCCTTAGTTTTCCAGATGTATTTATTAATGGAGAGGAGTTGTACCCAAGCCTAATACATGCCTGGACCTAATTTAGGTGAGAAGACTGGATTATGGCACCCATACCCACTGTCCTGCTAGCTGTTCTCTTTTATATCCTCATTTACTTAAGCACTTACTGAGTACCCACTGTTTACCAGGCATTGAGTTATATGAAGTGCATTTAAACTTAAATAAGATATGGTTCCTCACCTAAGTCTGGTGGGAAAGATACAGAGGTAAACCCAGGATACCATCATAGTGAAATAAGTACTATATAGTGATATACCCAGGATACAATGGGGGAAAGAATTGGATTTAAATCAAAGAAGTCAGATAAAAAGTTCTGATGAGGGGATACCTGAGCTATGTCTTAAAGGTCAGGTAGAAGTTATTTGGTTTGAATTGTTTGAAATTGTTATTTTTATAGTTTACAAATGGTTGATTATTAATCATTTAATATGCTTCAACCTAATAGCTATGTGAGGAGTATTCTAAACAGAGAATTTCCAGTAATATGTGATAGATTGATCACAAAGAGGTTAATTAATGGTCCATTTTTAAATCCCACTAAAATGATATCAAAGGTTTTTTTTTTTTTGGTGCTGGGGATTGAACCAGGGCCTTGTGCATGTGAGGCAAGCACTCTACCAACTATGTTCTGTCCCCAGCCCTAAAGATATTTTTTAAAGGCAAAAACTGAGGTAGCAAAGACCTGAAGAAGAAGCTAGTTAATGAAAGGATAAATGGTCACAGTAGATTAAAGTGGAATCCTTTTTGAAAGTGAAGGGAACCCTGCAAGAGGAACGATTCATTCTGCATGGCCTCACCAATAGATGTGAAAAGGACCTGCATCAAGACATATCAGCGTGACATTTCAAAACACTGCGTCCAAGAGGAGATCTTTAAACCTTCCAGTGAGAAAACAGTGGGTCCTATACAAATTATCAGCAGTTAGGATTAGATCAATTTTTGTTCATGCCAACCCTGGAAGAAAGGGAAAGCAATGTCTTTAAACTCACAAGGAAAGTAATTCCATCCTATAGTTTGATATCCAGACAATTGATCAAACACAAATGTATAATCAAGCCAATTTCAGAGATCAACACCTCAAAAACTTTCCCATCAGTTTTAGGAAGCTACCCAGGGTGTGCTCTTACAAAACAAGGGAGTGGTCAGTGGGTTCTGCATGGAAGGAGTGAAAGGAGGGCCTAGAATGAGAGCTGTGCAGAACCAGTCCAGAGTGGAGCATGATAGAGGTATCAGAAGAAAAATATCCAGGGAAATAGTGAAGTGGGTTATAGATGTGTTTGCCATTATTGAATGGAGAATGGTCACTATTTTTAGGTTGTTTGGGGGTGAATAAATGATACGTTCATAGAAAAGCAAGAAAGTGAATTTAAAATGACACCATGATTAACTCAAGAGAAATAAAATAGGACAGGTATTGTCATCACAGTAACTGCAAAGTAATATTTACAATCAGCACAAAATATGAGCTAACCAAATATCTTAACTAATTAGGAGGATCAGGAAACTGGAAATGTGTAATAAAGCTAAATCCTTATTTTAAATAGTTGAAAGTCAATATCAAAACCTGAAAAATGTCAAGAACTAATGATGCAAGCTTTTTATTAAAGATATGGTGCCAAACAATAAAAGACATAATAGAAAGTAAATTTTGGTTGTTTCCGAGAAGTAGAAATCAGAGATAAGAAGGATGATACAAGAAACTCCTTTTTAAAAATCTAAGGTTTTTTTTGTTTTTGTTTTTGTTTTTGTTTTTTTAGTGGTGTTTGGGGGTTCATGCCTATAATCCCAGCAATTTGGGAGGCTGAGGTAGGAGAATCTCAAGTTCAAAACCAGCTTCAGCAACTTAGTGAGGACTTAAGCAACTTAGCAAGACCCTGTCTCAAAGTAAAAATAAAATGGACTGGAGATGGGACTCAGTGGTTAAACTCCCGTGGGTTCAATCCTTGGCACCTAAACAAACAAACAAACAAATAAATAGAAAATATAAGTTTAAAGAAGTATTTCATCTTTCTAAACCATGTATATTTAAAAATTTGAAAATAAAGATTATCCCAATTGGAAGAGGTTTGCATAAAACCTGCTAACTTCACCAGAGAACTATATTCCAGCTGTAATTGAGATTATATAAAGGAGAGGTATAGGAAATGATAAAGTCAAGGATCCTATCATGTAGGGCTATAAACTGAGCTAATCACTTTGGACTTTGTCTTTAAAAATATGAAGAAGTTGCCAAAAGATTTTAAGCAGGAGAGTGACACAGTCATGGTTGTTTTAGAAAGGCCAGTCATCAAGGATGAATAAAGAAAAATGGCCCAACTACCCTCAGGTTCTAGATAAACCATGTGCAGTTCTTAGAAGATAACTTAGGACCGGGATATCTGTGTCCTCTGAAGGTGACTGTTCAGAAGCTGGATGGGTGGGCTAGTCCTATGGAAAACACCAACATTGGAATTGAATTTGTCTCTTACAGGAATTGATAGTCTCATTTCAGTAGAAAGGTCAGGTTTGGGTGGGTTTGTTTTTATTTCTTAAAACATTATCTCTACCGGGAGATCTAAGCCAAACTTACTAGCATAATTAGTTGTGATTTGAAAGATGAATTTATGAGGCTCGTACAGGAAGCATCTCTTGTCATCTCACAGTCCTCATGGTGAGAAGTGATGTGACAATTACAGTAGAAATGGAAGAACAGATACAGCAGATTCTGTAAAACCTGGTGACTGACTGGCTGCAGGAAGTTAGTGTTATCCTGAGATCTGGAATAAGCTTTTATCAAGAATAAGAGATGGAATACTTGGCTGCTAGTAGAATCAGGATCTACCTTAATCCAATAAGGAATTTACTAAAAAGGACCTTGAAGAATCCATAGCAAAGTAGAGAATGAAAATTGGAGGACAGACAGCAGTCAAAGTAACTATAAGTATGAAGAGTGGGATATGCAAGAATCTTGTGTCAAGAAGACTGACAGAAGACTGCTGCTACAGGATTATGCCAACACTCCCTGTCGCTCTGTCTGGTACCAACCCCACTGCTCTGAGCAAACCCTAGATTTCTTTCATCTTTGTCTCTCTCCTCAGATTCACAGACTTGGGCAAGAGTGGTCAGTTGTTTGATCATGGATCATGTATATGAGCTGTAGGACTGGGAACTAAGAAGATTTTCTACATCACACTCCACTATTGAGAAGAAAGGCACACCCTGGAATTCACCAGGGCTACACACAGTGGGAGTGTGGTGGGGGGCTACTCTTCAACCCAGAGAGACCTGCCCGATGCCCAAGGCTTGAGGTAAAACAGGGAACCAGGACTGTAGTTAACAAGATGTTTGGGTATCCAGTAGACAGGGCTCTCTGCATTTTAACCAGAACCTTTGGCTAACTTTGATTCCTGGTGATTTAGACTCTTTGTCCGCCTTTGTTCTGAGTTTCTGGTGTAGATCCCTAAGCCTGGCCTCAGCTTATCTTCTTGACTTGACTCCTTGCCTATCTACTCTTGGCCTGAACATTTCTCTCTGGATGTGATTTCTCTTTCTCTTGGCTTAAGGTATCCACTAGTCTGGCTTCTCCATCTACATTCTTTTCAGATTGCCTACGCTATTTGTTGCTCAAATGTCTGGGAATATCACACTTTCTTTGTACTATATGACTATCCCCTTTCTCACTCAATATTATAAAACAATTTCCCATGGAACAATATATTTGTTCATTCTCTTTTTTAAGAACTACACACTTTCAGGTCTTACATACTTATATTCAATTTCAAAAAGCCACATAGACATAGGCATATTCAATAGTTACTTAAAGGACTTTATTTCTAACTGACTATTTGGAAGCAACATGGAGTTCCAAAGGGCAGGCATGGTGGCACATGACTATAATCCCAGTGACTCAGGAGACTTAGGCAGGAGGATCATAAGTTCAAAGCCAGCCTAAGCAACTTAGCAAGGCCTTTAGTAACTTAGCAAGACCCTGTCTCAGAATAAAACATAAAAAGGGCTGGGAGGTGGCTCACTGGTTAAGTGCCCCTGAGTTCAATCCATAATTACCTCTCCCTCCCCAAAGATAATTTCCCATTTTAATATGGTTAGTATATTTCTCCAGTTCAGGTGACAAAGTACAAAATGCTTTATCTGTGCCATTCTTTCATTCATTAAACCACTCTTCCATGAGCTCAGCATTATAGAACTCATTTTACAGATAAAAATGTAGGGACAATATATTTCAATTTTGGAGAGTTAAACCAAGATTGAATAGCTCCAATGCAAAGCTATTAGATAGTTGCTAAATCAGAGCTATACAATCTCTGAAGGCAACCAAAAATTCTTTTTGAATTTTTAGGAAGAACTTAAAAAGTATCTTTTATCAAAATGTGTAAATGCCTTGTACAATCAAGAATTGAATTAATACTACTCTGCCACTTCTAACAAAAATACCACTTCCCTTTGTCTCTTGTGAACAAAAAGATAAGAGTGGACTCAGTGCTGGCCCTGCACAAGTAAGACCAGTGGGAAGAGATCCTGCTCACTGGCTGCAAAGCCTTCAAAGAGGTGAGCTGTCTCAGTGGGAGGCATGGGACTTGATTCATTGAGAACAATGGTATTCTCAAGACAACAGCTTCAAAATTAAAAATGGAAAAATTGGCAAAAGTAATACATAACTGAAATTTTAGTAATAGCAATTAAAATAAGAACCCATTTGTAGCAATGAAAAGCAACAGGAGTAGCAGATGACATACTTATATACGCACATATACATATTTCTATAAGAACATAATGTTAGAAATCCATAAATCTACAAAGAAATTAAATAAATAAATGGACAAGTATGAAGTTACTGGCTATGATAGGGAGGATGACAAAAACAAACAGGGACCGGGCCCATTCTGTGGCTCTACCATGCACTTTTTGCCATAGTAAAGCTATTCCAAGCTTTTCTCTGGACTCCACCTTCACATGACACACATTTAGTCTCCATGCCTTTTCTTCTAGGCTTTTGACTCTATGTGAAATGTCACTTCTCTTTATATTTGCAGGCATGAACTTTATGTAATCTTCAAAGCCCAGCAGCTTTTTTCTTGTTCAACCAATAAAGGGGAAGTCCTCCTCTCTTGCTGTTGCTATTGCAGTTTTTACTACACTTTGTCTGGTGTTATAGTTACTTCCCAGTGAGATAAGGAACAGCTTGTGGGTAGGGACTATGTTTTATTTATTTATTTTTCCCAACAGTTCTTTAAGTAGGAGTCCAGTAATGCTTGAACAGGATCTCCAAAGTCATCAGTTTCAGATGAAACTATGAGTATGATGAGGAAACTATTATTTATACCTGTGAATGGGGTTTGCCTTTTCTCTCTGTCCTCTCTGGACATCCCCTCAGCTGCCTTAAATACGGAGGTCAGATTGGCTACCTACACATTAATGGGGAAAATGGCACAAAAGGTGAGCTGGATGCCTTCAAATACCTGGAAGAAATAGAAATGTTAGAGGCTGGAAGAAGTAGAGGAGTAGCAGCTAAGGCTGTGGAGGGCTGCCCTGTGTAAAACTATTGAAAAACCACAGTCACATCATTTAACAGTTTTTAAAATCATGTATTCCTATTATATCAAATTGTCTTATTTACAATCCTGGCTCCTGTCATCCCAGGAAACATTCAAAGAGTCACAATTCACCATTGTACTTTTGCAGTATTAGGAAGACTTCACTTTGTAACCATCTCATAGGTTGAAACTCAGGAAAAGATGCTGATGCTGTTTTTGCATTGAGGAAAGCATCAATAAGGGGGTAATTCTGCACTAAGATTAATTACATTAAGGCAGAATTTACTTGTTCCATGTTATGATTTTTAGAGGCTTCCAAAAGTCTTTCAATGTCTTTGATTTTTTTTTTTATTTTAAACTTTTTTTTAAGTTGTAGATGGACACAATACCTGTTTTAAAATTTATTTTTATGTGGTGCTGAAGATCGAACCCAGTTCCTCATACATGCTAGGTAAGTGCTCTACCACCGAGCCACAATCTCAGCCCTCTTTGATCAATTTGAAAATTTTTATCCCAAAGTAATGGATGGAATTGGAGAATATCATGCTACGCGAAGTAAGCCAATCCCCCCAAACCAAAGACCGAATGTTTTCTCTAATAAATGGATGCTGATCCATATTGCGGGGGGGGGGCATGGGATGAATGGAGGAACTTTGGAAAGGGCAAAGGGGCGGTAGGGTAGGGGAGGGGTATGGTAGTAGTAAAGATGGTAGAATGAGATGGACATCATTACACTAGGTATATGTAGAATTGCACGAAAGGTGTGACTCTACTTCATGTACAACCAGAGAAGTGAAAAATTGTCCTCCATTTGTTTACTATAAAGTGCATTCTGCTGGCATATATAATTAGAATAAGTTAATTAATTAAAAAAATAATAATGTCCAATACTTGGAAGATACAGCTTTACATTTAATGTTATTTTTTGTTGTTGTTGTTAATTTGAAAGTGCTTTGAAATAAAATGGAACAAAGTGCATGGATTCTTTCATTGAGAGGACTTTATTTGGTTCAGAAGATCTATTTCCTGCCTTTCTTCCTCCCTCCCTTCCTCCCTTCCTTCCTTCTTTTGTGATGCTGAGGATGGAATCCACAGAAGATATTACTTGATAAGCCACTTAGGATAGAAATAAGGGTTTGAAGATGCTCAAGTGCAGGATAAGGGAAGACATTTTTGTAACTGCTAAGAACAAAGAGAAGAGGAAAGTGAATTAAAAGCCCTGAGAGGATGCAGCAAGGTTCAAATATGTTGCCTGAGGTTTGGCTACTATGTGGGCCTCACTATTTAATCTTTAAAAATTTACACTTAACATTTTTGGCACAAGCAAAATTCAACATGTGTCTTCTACTCTGAACTTTAAGTAAATAAATGCTTGGAAACAATGTAATTTTTTAAACTACTTTCATATGTTCTAATCAAATGATTGGATGTGTTTTCAAGTATTTACTTACTCAAAGTTTATATGTGACTACAACTGAACTATATGTGAAAACTCTTTCCAGGCCAGTAAAACTTTGAAGATAGGATCGGACAGTTATATCACCAAAATGGAATTCCATATCAACCAAGAAAAATAGAAAATATTGAAAAAGGGAAAAATGGTTGGAAATGAGAAGACTATGGCTAGTCAAATAGATATCTAGGATAATGAGCTGCATTATCCTAGATATCTATTAGCTGTATATTCTATACAATATCGGAAATTCATATTACTTTAGCAAGTGGGATTAACTTGGCTGCTGAACATCTGGCTTAAGTCAAGCATTAACAACAAGCTGCCTGTGATGCAGGTCAGCGCAGTGTCACAATGCCTGACTAGCGGGGAGAACGGACATGTGCTGTGTATATAGCATCTCTCACTGTGGGGAACCACCTGGCACACTCTCTTAAGCACTGCTTCAGATGCTCTCAGCCTCACCTGCCTCTGCTTCTGGTTCTGCTTGGTTGCCAGCTGACCTCCTATGGAGCCAGTTGACAGTGTCTTGTTTCCACTTGCACCATGTACCTCTTGACCTCCCTCCTTCAGTTACATGCCACAAATGAAATTTCCTTTTGTACCAATCTAGGAAAGTGTTAATATTTAGAACTAAGAGTACCAACTAGCACAGAGGAGGAGATGCAGAATGTCAATTCCACTAAAAATGTCCTCTTAGTCCTCACCCACATCCCATTGATGGGTCTTACTCATTCCATTTTCTAGACAAAGAAACTGAGAATGAGCTGGGTGCAGTGGTGCACGCCTGTAATCCCTGCACTTAGTGAGGCTGAGACAGGAGAATCGCGAGTTCAAAGCCAGCCTCAGGAATGGCAAGGCGCTAAGCAACTCAGTGAGACCCTGTCTCTACATAAAACACAAAATAGGGCTGGGGATGTGGCTCAGTAGTTGAGTGCCCCTGAGTTCAATCCCCAGTACCAAAAAAACAAACAAACAAACAAAAAAACCCCAAAACAAAACAAAACAAACAAAAAAACCCTGAGAATGAACAGAAGTAATTAACCCAACGTAATCTGGTTTTAAAATGACAGGACTAGAATTTGAACTAGATATAACTCTTCACTTCACTCAGTATTTTTCCACAGTCCATTGGCTCTCAAATGGTAAGATAAATACCTGAAATTGAATGCATGGAGTTTTCTTGGAAAAAGCAATGATCCAGTTTAACCACACTCAATTTTATAAAGAGCAAGGATAATTCAGTAGAACAAAAACCAATTGTGTAATAGGAGGAAGAATGGAGAAGATGCAAAAACAGAGGGGGGGCAGTTTCAGCCCTACTTCTGTCACCGGGGAGCTGTGTGGTCTCAGACAAGTTCCTTAAAGCCATCTTAAATTCAGATGAGGAAGAGATTGCAGACTGCATCTTGTTCAGTATACTCACTTGCACCTTGGGAGGCTGGCACCCAAAGAATTTCAGTTGAAACTTGATCAACATTGTGCAAATGGTGATAATGTCGCTCGGAGATATTAGTTGCAGAGGTGTTTAATCTTAGGAGACAAAATTTGTGCCTTCAAACCTTTCTACAGCCACTCTCTGCTCTTGCATTCTTCTGCTATTCCCAGACTCCAATTGTGCAATGCTGAACTGTAGGGGAAATTTTTCCTGATTCCATCTGATAAAGCATTCATTTATGTTTTCATTCATCAAAATGAGTTAAGTAGGATGAGATCCTTTTAGATATATTAACTCATTCAGTTCTAAGTTTCCAGTTCTGCAAATGTTTCAATGAAAGTGACACAGGTGCATTAGAATAGGTTGGAAATCACAATCTAGAGCTTATTATATAATCATCACTAATATTATCACTAATCATTCACCTATCACTTTTCTTAAAAAAATAGAACTCTACAGCCTCAGCAATGGCGAGGCACTAAGCAATTCAGTGAGACCCTGTCTCTACATAAAACACAAAATAGGGCTGGGAATGTGGCTCAGTGGTTGAGTGCCCCTGAGTTCAATCTCCAGTACCAAAAAAAAAAAAAAAAATAGAACTCTAAAAATAAATATTAAAAATTACCATAAATAGTGTATGTGTTGTTCCATTAAGTTTTTTAGGCATTCCATAAATGGGATGATGGGACATAATGGGTTAATAGCAAGAATAAGAGCAAACTAGTCTCTGTGTTACGTGCTGTATGTATGTATACATACATGGCACACATTGTGGATCTTCCCTCTCAGTTTTTTTGAGGCAGTGCTTTTATCATACCCATTTTACAGATTAGGACACTGAGGTACAAAGAAGTTAAGGGATGTGCCTAAGATGGAATAGCTGGCAAGTAGTGAAGAGGTTGAGGTTTTCCTTTTGACTGTGCCAAAGATATTCTGTGGGGCTTGGCTTTTTTTAGGTTCAATTTTTATCTGTGAAACAGGATGGAACACGATTTGATGATTTCCTGCCTCCTAGCAATGGTTGCATTCCCTGAGGCGCTTGCAAGGGGTGCTTCATTCTGCATTGTCGCCATCTTTGAACTATACTTTTTAGACGTCTTTCTCTTGACACTTATGTAATGTATTCCCAGTGGGCAAAAGAATGATGGAGATGCTACAAAAATTTGATTCCCAAACTCCCTTTATTCCCTGAGATACATCTAAGAAATCATTTGTTTCTGTAGATGAAATCACAGATTTCATTAACTTTTTAAGTAGGATTAATTGGTCATTTTGTGTTTTATAATCAAAATCTTGACATCATTGGTCTCCAACCTTTTGGAATGGTGTGAAGGGTCAACGGTAAAGATCTCAAATAGACCAAAACTACAGGAAGCCAAGAATGTCTTTGAGTAGGGGACTGATTCCTTACTATATATTTTTGGCGCTTAATTCAGATTTACTCTGAAAATCATATTCTGTTAAGGGCTCTAGGTTCAGAGTTTTGTGTTTTCCTCTTTCTTTTCTACACTAAGAATAGGATCAAGTGACATAAAGAACTCTGTAAGAGGAAGCCTGAACTATTTTGGCCTGTAGTTTACTATAACATCTCTTAGTTATAGGACCATGGAAGACCATCAATCAACTTGGATTACTCTTTCCTCATCTGGAACATTTCCTCATCAGGAATTTGGTTAGATGACTTCTTTTTTTGTTTGTTTGTTTGGTACCAGGGATTGAACTCAGGGGTACTTGACCACTGAGTCACATCCCCAGCCCTATTTTGTGTTTTATGTAGAGACAGAGTTGCTTAGTGCCTCGCTGTCGCTGAGGCTGGCTTTGAACTTGTGATTCTCCTGTCTCAGTCTCCCAAAGTACTGGGCTTACAGGCATGTGCCACTGCACCCAGCTTGGTTAGATGACTTCTGCTGTCTGTTCTGGGAGTCCATGGTCCTATCATGTTTTCTTCATCTTGCCTAAGATTAGATATATTTTAGTTTCTAATTAGAAAAGTTAATAAGGGAAGGAAACACTTCTCTGGGCGAAGGTGAGCTCAAGTCCTTAAATGAGTATGTTTGAAGGTCACATATCACCAAGCACATTGAGTATGTTGACTTTCAGTATCCTCCCCCATACAAAGGTTACAATAAAAAAGATCGTTATCTTGAACCAACAGGGCTAGCAGATCACTTAGCTCTTGTTGAAACATAAAGAAAAAATCCCCTTCTGGTTATTAGAGAGTTTTGTTACCATAGTCTCAGTAACAGAGAGCAATACTATATTGTCATGCAAATTCCTCAATGTCAAAGAGAGGACTTTTGTGGTTTAACTTTCCATAGGACCAAGAATCAATATTCCTTGGCAACTAGAAGTGGAATTTTAGTAATTACTGCTGACCACTAACCAAACACATTGTGCTCAAATCTTCAGATTCATATTTTGTTAGCTCTTCAAACAATAAATAAGTTAGAAATGTAATTTCCAGCCACATCTTATCCAAGACCATTTTGTTCTTGTTTTAACAACCAGTTCACAGAGAACACAGCTTTTCCCCAAAGGCATAAATATATTAGATGTAAAAGTATAATTGCCCAGAATGTTAATTTAACAATCTCATAGCCCTTCAAGTAATATTGCTTACTATTTCATAAAAAAATAGTTATGCCACCTTTCTTCAAAGTAAGAAAGGATGCAATGAGGAAAGGATGGGGAACTCATGACTACCATTTTTGTGGGGATAACCCAGCCAAAATGCCATTCAAAGAATAAAGGCAAAAGGACATTTAAGGCATATGAGAACTCATAAATGAATATTCCCAAGGGTACTTCTTACAAAACCTCCAGTAAGAGGACAAACTTCAGCTAATTAAGAGATAGCTGGGAAAAGCAAAGTGGTGGTTTTTCCTACTGTTGATGCTGCTAAAGGAAGTTCATGAGGATTAATGACTGTCCTGAGCTGCATCTAACCACTATGTACAGTCTGTGTGCTATCACTGTGGCAACCACAGGGGTAGCATCTGCACTGTTGCAACATTCCTGGTAGCTTATACTTGTCATAGTAAATTCTCTTTTGGCATAGAACAAGAAAATGATACCGTGCCACAAAACCAGAGGATGGAAAGATTGGTCAATACAATTCATGCAATGCTCTATATGACTTTTAGTTTTGGGTGAACATTTGAATGAAGCAATTGCTAAAGTCCTTTTCAGTGGTGATACTTGATGCTTTTATAGCATTTTGGCATGGCATAAAACACTCAAGACTTTGGACTGATTGTCACCATTTCATCTTCAAAACTTCCATGAGTAATGAAGCTAATCTGGCAAAACGCATCTTTAAAACAGGGTCCATATCACAACTTGCAAGAAAAAAAGAATACACTGAAAATTTTCAGCCAGTTAAGCTTCCCAGGCCATGAACTAGAATCACATTATAGTAGTTGACCCTGCATGGAACACTCTTGACCTGAGAATTCTGGAAATCTTTGGAAACTCTTCCAGTAGTTTGGGTCAACATGAGAAAAGGCCTTATAATTTGCATCCTGTAAATACCTTAGAGACCACTCATTTTAATTCTTTCATTTGTCAAGATACTGAGGCATAATAAATTTAGATTTTATTAAAGTCTCAAAGGAAGCAATTTGCTGAGCTAGAACTACATCAAATTCTTTTCTGCCTACTGCACCCAAGGGTTGTTTCAGATATTCCCCATTATCTCTAGTCTCATGAGAACACCACCTTCCTTTATAGGCTCGACAAATGGATGGTTCAAAGAGCTTTCTATCTCACAGAAAAAATAGAAACAATAAGACTAAAACTATCAACCACTGACTCTGAATCTTCCCGTTTCCTTCCCTCCTGGCTAAAGGGAGGAGGCAGCCTCCCTTTTTTTCTAAGGCTGATTTTTTTCCCTGTACTGTCACCATTTTCTCCTTGAAACTTCCATGAACCATCAGTTACTTTCCAGGGACCTTATGCAATGAATTATCCTCTCACTCTGCTGTGACTTCAACCTCTATTACCTATTCCATACCCAAGAAAACTCCAACTTTATTCATGTTTTATACCTTTTTTATAAGTTCATTTTTATTTATTTATTT